>JBAMAX010002494.1:0-28995 GCA_037043745.1 Chymomyza amoena
AACAAAAGTTATAGCCATAAATGTACAAATTTCACCCGCCAAAAATATGTTCGAGAGAAAAGGTACAAGGTATTCAACTGTCGGGCACCGCCTCGACTGTACTACAATTTTTTATTTATGCGATGCTACGAATTCGATTAAATGGATTAAAATATGATCAACTGATTTTGATCAAATTTGGTATTGCCGTTGGAAATTAAAAAAAAAAACTATTGAGTGCCAAATTTTGTTACGATATCTTCATAAACAAATGAAGTATCCATCTAAAAGTTTTGGCTTTTTTTTGAGGTCCTCTGAGACATCTCTATGGGATAGGTAAGCCCGTAATCAAAAAAGCAAAATAAACTAGTCTCCTACGGAATAATAAGGGATCTAATCTGAAAGTTTGGTTGCTTAGATCTTACTATCACTGAGATTTGCCATTCGTACGGACGGACATCGCTATGTCAACTTTTCTTGTCATCCTATAAGATAATATCACATTTGGATCTATTTTGACAATTCGATTTTCTTTCACTTGCCAGAAAGTAGACGGATTCAGATCACATAAAATATTCGTTTCGGTATAATCGCACTAAACATATTGTTTCAAAACGAATCCAAATAAAATCGATTCCAATTTCGTCCAGTCGCCGAGAACATCGCAAAATTTCCACTTTCTATGACCACTTCGAACCACCACGTCGAATTTTCTATGCAGATCTGCATTTATAGGCTTGCAAGCTTGACAATGAGATTTCGTCAAAAAAAGAGTCATTGAAAATTTTGATATTACATTTCATGGACAGTTTCAAACTTGCATTACGTATAAACATTTGCCCAATTTTGTTGGAAAATATATAACATAGTACAGTGAGAGAATTTCATCTGTAAAAAAATGTTTATTGTTCGAAACTTTTTGGGATCGTTAGGTACTTTTTTCGAAGTCTAAATAAATCTACGTTTGATAGAAAAAAAAAATATCATGCAAAAACCGTGCCAACATATACTGCTAGGTGCCGGTGCCATGCCCCCAACCCACAAATTCGAAAATTCGACTTTAGAAACAAGGTCCATTAAAGTTTATCCAATAAACGTCTTTTGTAAGCCTTCGTTGACTGTATTACCACGAATAAAATGCAATTAACTAACAAACCAACAGATGACTCACCCTATACAAATTACAACATTTGCTCCCAAAGTATTTTCTTTTTAAATTATAAAAACGACGTTTTTTCTTCAAATTTGTGTGAAAAGATTCCATCGATCTTGCAGTTTTTGAAAAGCGATGTGATATTTATTTGATGCAAATTCGTGAAGATGTAATTGAAGGAAACGAAAAACTTTGAGTACAAAATATTTTTTGCTAGCAAGTTCGGTTCATTTCAAATGCAATTTGCACCTTTTAATTATATGTTTTTCTACTCGAAACAAAATAGCTTCTGATAATTAATCTTGATATTTTATCCGCAATTCAGGTGAATTTGAGGGAAAACATAACGTGTCAAAATAATCGCAAATAGAACACGTATTTGATATGGTGGAGCAGTACTAGCAGCATCTGCTAGAGTTTAATCCCGGAGGTACAAATCATTTTCCAACAAATTCAATTTTTGACATGCCTCTCGATACGTTTGCACACATTACGCCATTCACTGTTCTTAATGATTGAAACGATGTTGGACCTCAAACATTGATTAACAACAATACCAGTTTTTGCATATATGGCGATATACACCCAAAAAACCGATATTCACAAAAATGAGCATATCTCACGAACCAATATACACAAAACGCTACGCAATAGGCTTAAAACCTCCGTATTGACAATCTCTAACACACGCAAAAATCAGATTTGAAATTTATTGACGCGTTTATGAGAACTTACGTAACACGTAAAAAATAAGTTTCTTTTATATACAATAATTGAAATTAAAGTAAAAAAAATCGAATTTTTGTTTAAAAAGTTAAAACGTGCTTAATTAAATACATATGAGGATGGTGTTTTTCAAATAACCATTTTTTTTTGTTATTTAAAATGATGATATATATAAAAAAAATACATTTTTAGAATCGAAGTTAAATAAAAAATACAAATATTTTTTATAAAGATATAATTAAATGTTTAAAATAAAATGATCGAACAAATTTTAATATAAGCTTAACGTTAATGTTTAACCTGTTTCAATCGTTGTCTAAACCGATAGCGAATTATAAGAATTTAATGAAAAAATTTAGTTTAAATAGCTGAATTTGATCAAATTTTTTTTTCAGGACCATTAATACCAATGAAATGCAGCTTAAAAAAAAATATTAAAAGATAATTGAATATAATCTTTATGATCTGTATAATCTGATTTGATCAGTTGAGCTATAACATCCCATAGGACTTATCTGTCAAAAAACGTTTTCTGAACAAAATTCATTGTGTTTCGTTTGCTTGTTTAGATATGGGAACCTTTGGCACTCAGAAGTTTTTTAGAGCACCCAAGTACTGTACAAATTTGATCAGGATCAGTAGTGGCCTATATCATATAGCTCCCATAGGAACAATCGTTCAAAGACACATTTTTGGTGCAAAATTCATCGGGTTTTCCTTGTTTACGATGATATTGTTGCCTAATTTGGCAAGTCTTTTGATGTTTTTAGGAAATATACCGGATTTTACTGCTAGCTGGTGGTACAGGGAATTAATAATTAAATAATACTTTTTTTTTTTAATTTAACTGCCAAAATAAATCTTATTTTTTAAACTCGAAACAAAAAGTATAAAATTAACGCATATGCAATATAATTCATCTGTTTCATTTGGTATAAATATAAATTAAAAAAAAATTACTTGGTCATTTTTATAATATAAATAAAATCTATATTAATTTTTTTAAGTTTAAAATATAAATTACATTTAAATATCATTTCAACCAAGATGAATATTACAAAAATCCTTATTGGTGATTATATTGGTTTTTGGTGAAGTTACTCATAATTTTCCCTCCTGGGTATTAAACATTTTTAGATCCTTGTCGAATTTTTTATTTTAACTACAATTATTCTTTTTTTTCGAGAGGCCCTTGACTTATATTACCTTTTGTCCCCCTGGGTTTTTTATTTTTAATTTAAGCTGGTCACTGTTATATATCCTTTGAACTATTAATGGTTTCTTTTTATCGCCTATTTTTGGGCTTGTAACCTTTACTTATTTATTTATATTCTATTTTCTAAGGATTATAGATATATTGCAAAATACAACAAGTTAGACCCTGGCATTTCAAAATAATGTCACTTACTTCTATTATTATCGCGTGCTTTTTATTTTATTCTATCAACTTTGTTATTTCATAAATATTTGCCATCTAAGCATCAAGCTTAGATTAGGAAGGCACAATATAAAAACTTTTTGTTAAGCAGATATGAAACCAGAAAACTGTAACCTTCAGTTTCTATACCCTTATGGAGAATAATTATCTTTGACAGTTCGAGGACTTTTGAATTCATGACGTCATAAAGGTTATGAAAATATAATTAAATATGACTTTTGGATGCCATTATAAATCTTTTCAGTGAAATTATTTTTAGGTCTGCTTCTGAAGCTAATTTAGGCGTGACAGTCTGCTTTGCCCGCATAGCGCCCCTACTCCACTCAATGCTTAGGTACTCTTAAAACTCATCTTTTGGATGTTAAATCTGGTTACGATATCTTTATGAAAAAATTAAATATAGCGAATTTTGTATAAAAAAAGTTAATGGCTTAAGACTTACAAATAACTTAAAAGTGCCAAATATAATTCCAATATCTTCATAAACAAACAAAACAACAAATTTTATTCAAAAATCCATTTTTTCGAAGATCGGCCCTATGGGGGCTATATGATATAGTCAACCGATTTTGATCAAATTTGGTACAGTGCTTAGTAACTATAAAAAACTACGGAATGCCAGATTTGGTTACGATATTTTCATAAACAAACGAATTATTCACCCAAAACAATTTTTTTTTGTGAAGTCGGTGAAACACCCCTATGGGAGCTACATATATGTTATATAATTTAACCCCGATATCAAAAAAATAGAATAAACTTGTCTCCTATGGAATAATATGGGATCTAATGTGAAAGTTACTCGAGCTCCTACCATCTCTGAGATCTAGGCGTCCAAAAAAAATTCAAATTTTTGAAAACAAAACCTTGCGCAAAATGGCCGATGCCCCATGGTATATTTGAAATCGAAACCTTCACAAGGATCTATCTTTTATTTATATTTTATCATTGTACGATTTTTTCAAGTGTAGCCAAAAACCTGTTACAAGTCTTAAGCCAAATATAGCGTTTTAGAGTGGAAAAATGCTTGAGTTGCTACGTTGATATTTGCTGCTTAGTAAATCTCTAATTATGGCTTTAAAAGCTTTATGGAACCAAAAAAAAAAAAAAAAAAATGCAAGTAGGAAGCTGCAGGCTGGCTTATGCTTTTGCTCTGCTCCCATTCTCCAGGTCCATCTCGTTCTCGTTTCTTATAAAATTGCAGCTCCTAAACATTTATTCAAAACGCCATTTGCCAAGCGCGTGGTCCGCAAAAGTATGCAATGGCCAAAAGCAATGCCAGAGTTGCCTGACTTGGCCGTTTTTATTTCAGCCCTGTTTTTGTGTGTTGGCCAACGAAAAGCAAAAAAAAAAAAAACACAAAAAATAAAAAAGCGAAAAGCATAAGAAAAAGGAAAAGAAATTTCATGCAATAAATTCACGTTGAAATTTTGCAATAGTTGCGTTTGCATCAAGAAATAAAACAGAGTTGGGAGAGGGTAGGGCAGGAGGGAGGCAAGGAGCATACAGGATGAAGCTGGCTAAAGAAACGTCTGGACTTGGTCTGCTGTCTGTTGCTTACACTTGCACCTGCCTCCTGCCCCTGCCCCTCACACAGACTGCGCTGCCTTAATTTTGCAATGCCGCTAAGTAAACTTTTTGGGCTAGGTAAGAAGTGCAGCTGAGCTGCGTTATATATGTATGTGTTTAGTATATATCTACACTGTGAGAAAAAACGAAACTCAAAATTTGATTATCCACTAAGTGGTCTTAAACGACTTGAGAGGAGTAGAATTTTGAAAGCGAGACATAAAAAAATTAAAAAGAAATAAAAAAAATAAATAAAAAGGAAACAGCTAAAAAATTTGTTTGTTTTAAATTATAGACTCTGTCTCCTGTTCTGACAAGATCTAACAAATAGGGAAAATAAAATTCCTCCTAGGAAAAAGCTTATTATATATTGTTTTCAAAAGTTTTACAAAAATTTCTTTTTATTTAATTATATCTAACATCTAAATAAAAATAATATATAGTTTCTGTAACCCTAGAGCAATATCAATTTTATACAAAATAGAGAATGTCACCGAAAGAGATCACGATGTATTTATTTACATACAAAAAAAATGGTTAGGAATGCTTGTATAATAATAATTTATTTAAATATTTATTTTATTTATATTATTTATTAATTTGTTTTGTAATTGTAAGATTAATTTATTTATTGGATTTCAACCAATAAACTTAAAATATTTAAAAAAAAAGTAATAATTTATTTTAAATTTCAAAAATAAATAAATTATAAAGAAAAAATTTATAAATGTTTGCCCTGTGGCATTTTTAAATGAATTTAAAAAAATATATATATAATTAAATAAAAAAAATATAAAAATAGTTAAAAAAAATATATAAATAAATAAAATAAAATAAATAAAATAAAGTAAGAAATATCCACTTAATAATAACTTTGTATAAATTTAGTTTTGTGATTATAAGATATAATTTATAAAATAAAAAATTGCGGACGTAAAGTCGGGCGCGGACGACTTTAGGATACTCTGTACCACTAGCTTGTAATAAAGTCCGATTTCTTCACAAAAAACCAAAAACAAAAGAATTTTTAAGCAAAAATTTTTTTTGACCGATCGTTCCTATGGGAGCTATATGATATAGTCAACCGATTTCAATAAAATTTGACACAGTGCTTAAATACCTTAAAAAAGATATGAATGCCAAATTTATTTCAAATATCTTTACAAACAAACAAAACACATCGAATTTTGTATAAAAAACGTGTTTTTGGACCGATTGGTCCTATGGGAGCTATATAATCTAGTCAAACGATTTGGATTAAATTTGGTACAGTGCTTAGGAACTATAAAATACTCACGAAAGTCAAATTTGATCCCAATATCTTAACAAACAAACGAAACACAATTTATTTAAAAAATTTAGTTAAAAAATCGATTTTTTGGAAGATCGGACCTATGGGAGCTATATGATATAGTCAACCGATTTTGTTCAAATTTGGCACATTGCTTAAGTGGTCTAAAAAATTTCCAAACGCCAAATCTGGTTAGGATATCTTTATTAAAAAACAAAATATAGCGAATTTTTCTTTAAAAAAGTTATTTTGGCCGATCGGTCCTATGGGAACTATATGATATAGTCAATCGATTTCGATCAAATTTGGTGCAGTGATTGGGAACTATAAAAAACTTTCGAATACCAAATTTGGTTACGATATCTTCATAAACAAACGAATTATTCATCTAAAACGCTTTTTTTTGTCGAGGTCGTCTCAAACACCCCATGGGAGCTATATAATTTATCCCCGATATCAAAAAAATAAAATAAACTTGCTTCCTATGGAATAATATGGGATCTAATGCGAAAGTTTGGTAACTCTAGCTCTTACCATCTCTGAGATCTAGGCGTTCACACGGACGGACAGACGGACATGGGTATATCGACTTCTCTATTCACCCTGATCATATTTAAGGTAACTTTGGGGTGTCTCCGACGTCTCCTTCTATAAGTAACATACATTTTCGGCTTGCACAAACTTAATATACCCTTGGTACCATACGGTACAGGGTATAATTATAAATTGAAGAATAATAATAATCAACTTTTAATATCTTACAATTTTTTTGTGGATTTTTAAAAATAAATAAAAAATATATAAAAATAAATATCAATTACAAGTTTTATTATTTTTGTATTGTTGTGCTTTTTAAATAAATAAAAAAATTTAAATTAATTTTTGCATTAAAAAAATTACAGCTAAACTATTAAATTAAAAAAATAAAATTAATATACAAAAAAAATTATAAAAGAAGAATAAATAATTAACTATTAATATTTAAGAATTTTAATGGTTTTTTTATTAAATAAATATTAAAAATACAACTTTAATTATTTAAAAAAAATTTAAGCTAAACCATTAAATTGAAAAAAAAAATTACTAACTATTTATCCAACAACTCAAAGTTAATATTTATCATAGTAATATACAGCAAATTTTTATGCAAATTCTTAACTTAAATTTTTTTTTATTTTTAAAATTTTGTTCCCATTACCCAAAGATGCTAAGGCACACATTTTTATTGAAACTGAACCATTTAATGAAGATTAGTAAAAAATTTTTTGTTGGGCAATTGTAAAATTTTTATATTTACCTACAAAATGAATACATTTTTATATCATAGAATCAAGAAGTACGCCTTCCAATAAGTATTATAAAAATTAGCAGTAATTTTTGGCATCTTTGAAATTTTCTTATTTTTTTTAAGTATGTTCCTTAAATATGTTAATCACCATTTTTTTTAGACATGTGTTTTTATACATTCTTTATATGGTGTGAATTTAATCAAATCGATTTCGTGGAACAATGTTAAAAAAAAACTTGTATCATACGTTTAAAACACATGTCTAAAAAAAAGTGGTGATTGACATATTTAAGGAACATACTAAAAAAAAAATAAGATTCACAATTTAAATTTTGTATCCCTCAAACACTAAATTAAGCATAAAAAAGTCCGTTAAAACTCATTTGTTTGTGTACGAAACAGTTTTTATTGATTACTGAAAAATTCTTATTTCGTGACTTATGTGGTTTTTGAAATGACCGATTCAATTTTAAACAACAAACGTATGTAAAAACCTCATAAGTCACTGGACTAATGTTGTTTTTGCAATGAACGTCTTTTTCACGGTATTATTTGAAGAGGAAGGATTGTATTGACTTATGTAGTTTTTACCCAGAATACGTATCTCCCTTTAAGGAACCATTTTCAGCAAAAAAAGCATGTTGCAAAAAAATGTGACTTATGAGGTTTTTGAAATGACCGATTCATATTTGTAAGCAAGGTCAAATTACAAACATATTTTTTTTCAAACGCCCATATTTCATTTAATTTTTCATCAAAATTCATTCTGATTTAGTGTATAGAGAATTTCATTAATTTCAATAAACAAAAAAACCCTTTTTATTTAATTTTAGTACAAGAGGCTGGAGAACTGATTTTCGGGGACGATGGCAGACAAGAACCGTCATTTCAAATTTCTTCGAGATAAAAATGTCCAATTATTGTACAATAAAAATCGCATTTAACAACCAAAACAGAAAGTTTGTATGTCTATATTATCTTGCCACAAATTATTCCCAAACTCTGCCACCTTTTCAGCCAAATTTGAAAGAACCTCCCTTTAAGTCGTATTCCTTAGTTCTTAAAGTTTAAAAAAATGCTGGTCAGTCTTTTAATATTCGCCACATTTAATTTTGAAGCATTTTAACTTTTATTACAAATATACGAAACGAAGATCACAGTAGTTAGTCTAAGTAAAATGTAATTAAATTTATGATAGCGGCAATAGAAGTTCCTTAGCGCTTATTAAATGTTCTAAAACAACTTATTCTGTCGCAATAACTATTATTTTGATTCTTCTTTCTGCTGGCGCCATCTAGCGTAAGCTGCCCACAAAAAAAAACCCAGCACGATTTGCTTTGAAAGCTGCCCGCCAAAGAGCAAAAACGAGAGCTACAGATTTTCCTAGCTTTATTTTATGTGATGTTTTGTTTTGCAGCATTTTTTTTTTGTTGCTGAGTACTAAACTTCAAGGAAAGATGTGAAATACGTTGAAATACAATAGGACCTAATTGCTAAATGTGCTATCTCTCAGTCAAACATTAATTTTTTCTCTTAGTGTACTAAATAGTGCGACGGGAATGGTTGCAGGGGTGGTGGGGGGAGGGGCACTGCAGGTGATTCAAGTTGCGACGTGTGCTATGTATGTAAAGCGAGACGTTTGCTCGAACTTCTGATAACGACTTGCACTCGGCACTTGGACTATCATCAGCTGCTGCTGCCGCTGCCGCTGCTTCTGCCGCAGTCGCTGCCGCCTTTAGACTCACGACTCACGTTGTTGGTTGCACGGTGCTTAGTGTGCTGTCTATTTGTATCTGTGTGTGCGTGTGTATCTGTGTGTGTTTGTGTGTGTATGTTTGTGTTAGAGTGCATTTTGTTTGTGTGCTTTTAGATTAAACTAAACATAAATTTTATGGACGATAAATCAGCCGTAAGCGTCGAGTGCTGCCGTCGACGTCGATGCCATCGCAGCTGCAGCTGCTTCTGCTGCTGCCTTTTCCTTTAACATTTTATTTTTTATTATTTTTAATTTTTGGATTTTATTTTTTATTTCTTTTTTTGTATTTTTACTAGCCGTGCCGTTTCAATGCATTGCACTTGAGGGAAATCAAAAAATATTGCATACCGAGCTAGCTACTACACTGGCACATAGTTTGATTTCTCTAAGTGCATGTAGCATATACATATATATGTATATGTATGTGTATGTATATCCTTTTGTTTGTTGGCCATTTGCTTAATAAATTAATTTTTACATAGCCAAGCAGTTTGCATTTACACCGCAAGCAAAGGATACACTGCGCTACAAAATCAGCTACAGTCACAAATAGGAAAATGGAAAAAAAAACTCTACAAATGGCTATACTTATAAAGAATCTAAATTGTCCTTTCGCAGATTTAGGTATTCATACAGAAAGATGAAAGGAAGGACGGTCCTGTCTAAGTTCATATCTTTGCTCCTACTGCCCTTTTTCGGGAGTCTTCTTCTCTATGTGATGCAACTCCTTATCTGATATATATTTTACATATGAATCCAGAAAATAGGTCAATTCTCCAAATTCTCCTATCGAAAAGTAACCGTCTCTTTTCAAGGCTACTTCTGCCTAAATTTGCTATCTCTAGCTCTTAGGGTTTTTGAGATCTCGTTGTTCCTACGAACCAAATTGCTATACCAAATCTTGCAAATCAAAATTGTTGACTTTGAAATTGTTGGCAGCGAAAATCGATAAAAACCAAAGCAATCCAGCAGCAATTATTAAAGCTGCTGTAAATGGTATCCTTTTAGTCTTAAGCTATTCCTCTTTCATTTTCGTACTGTTTTGGCATCCTTGTTCGTGCTGCAGCCCACAAAAACAACTTTCAAAATGAAATTGAAATAGCATAAAAGAAAAAATATGTTTTGGCCATGATTTGCCTTAGTACGAGACCAGGTCAGGTCGTGTCGAGTCGAGTCAAACAGTCAACTACACAGTTCGTCAGTCAGGAGTAAAATGTTGTAGTTGTTGTTGTAGTTGTTGTGTCGACATTTAGTAGAAATTCCAAGTACGAAGCTTACACACACTTGAAGAAATCTTTTATAGCAAAAGTTTTGATGCAGCTGCTCTGAAAATCGATATATCTTTCAGAATTTATCCACTGTAAATTATTTTGACTAGCTTTTACTATATTTATAGAAATTTTTAGTATCTTGATTTTGCTATACATATATAGTAACTCTAGTATTGTCTCCTTCCTGTATAAATTCCCTTCCTGACATATCGATCTACTCTAGATCAGATAACACGAAATTTAGATCTCTTCTCCCAAGTCGGGAGACTTGGGCTGCTGGCAACCCCTGTAGAAACCCCCGGTGGCAACAATGGTTCACGGATGGGTCCAAAGCTGAGCAGGGTGTAGGTGTTGGAATCGTTGGACCCAACACCAGAATCACTATCGCATGGGCATCTGACCCAGCGTCTTTCAAGCGGTGATTCGTGCCATAGAGACCTACATCCTTAGTATTCTTCTAAAGGGAACTAAGGGAGCAAATATATGTATTTTTCAGATAGCCAAGCTGCTATTAGCGGATTGTCATCCTGGAGCAGCTCCTCCAGAATGGTTACAAGAATGCCATAACTACCTCCAAGCCCTGTCCGCCCAGAACAAAGTCGTGCTATGTTGGGTGTCTGGACACTCGGAAATGGATGGTAACACGATCGCTGACGATCTAGCACTACAGGGTGCCTCCACCCTGAGTACATCTCCTGCGCCTTTCTGTAGTATTGGTTGGTCCACAAACAAAACCATCAAAAAACAAATGGGCAGCAGCAGAACATAGGAGATATTGGTTCTCGCTTCCGGGGCTTCGTCAAGCAAAAGTAGTTGTCAAACCTTTGGATGCGATCAAGACAAAAGGTCTTGGCAGAGCGGACCTAAAACTCCTGGTAGGTTACCTATCTGGCCACCAAACTGTTAGATACCATCTACAGAAAATTGGCCTATCCGACTCTTCAGAGTACAGGCTCTGTCTAAAAGACGATGAACCCACCAGACTTATTCTCTGTGACTGCCCAGCGCTGGTATGGGACAGAGCCTGTCACATGGGAAAGGAACGGATTAGTCCCTTCCATCTAAGCTCAATACCAACAAAAGGCCTACTGCTATTCATGAGGAAAGCGGAAAGTCTTTTGCTTTAACTTAAGGGTATGGTACAAAAAACCTTTTGGTCGCAGTGCCCTACCTCTCTGTGAGGAACCCTTTTTCGGGAAAAAAAAGTGGCCATTAATTATCATCTTTTCAAATAATCGGTATTAAATTTTTTAAACGTATTCGTTAGATGCATGAATTTGGGAAGTTGTCTGTGAACCGGAATCATACAGCTGCCTTCTAATCCAAAATTTGCTTTTTATGAAAGAAAGTTTTATATTTTTTTTAAATTTTCAAAAAATTTAATTTTTTCCAAACCTTTTAATATTTTTTTAAATAAACAAAATGGCGTACGTAAAGTCGGGCGCGGACGACTTTGGGATACCCCTGTACCACTAGCTTCCAATAAAATCCGGATCCTTCACAAAAAAAGAAGAATTCTTAAGAAAAAAAATTTTGTTTGAACCGATCGTTCCTTTGAAAGCTATATGATATATTCAACCGATTTCGATCAAATTTGACACCGTGCTTTAAAAAACATCTGAATGCAGAATTTAGTTCAAATATAATATCTTTACAAACAAACGAAACATATTGAATTTTGTATAAAAAGCGTTTTTTTTGACCGATTCGTCCTATGGGAGCTATATGATATAGTTATAAGTGCAATGCTTAAGCCCTATGAAAAACTTACAAGTGCCAAAATTAATCCCAATATCTTCTCAAACAAACGAAACACAGCAAATTTTGCTCAAAAATCGAATTTTCGGAAGATCGGCCCTATTAGAGCTATATGATATAGTCAACCGATTTTTGGTACAAAGCTTGGGAACTATAAAAAACGGTTGAATGCCAAATTTAGTTACGATATCTTGATAAACAAACGAATTATCCATCTAAAACTTTTGTTTTTTTCCGAGATCGTCTGAAGCACCCCTAGCAAAAAAAATAAAATAAACTTGTCTCTTATGGAACAATATGGGATCTAATGTGAAAGTTTTGTTACTCTAGCTCTTACCATCTCTGAGATCTAGACGTTCAAACGGACAGACGGACGGACAGACAAAAATGGGTATATCGACTTCTCTAGTCACCCTGATCATATTTTAGGTAACTTTGGGGTGTCTCGGACGGGGGTATCCTACATACATTTTCGGCTTGCACAAACTTATTATACCCCTTATACCATACGGTACAGGGTATAATAAATGTTGGCTTGTACCTCTGCGTTTGGGTCATATTTTAATAGGGTTCGGATTTCCGAAAGAAATATGTCTGAAACCAGGCATCACCTTTGACAAATTTGATTTTCTTTCTTCTTTCAGTGATACGAAATCTATCTATCTATCTTTGTAATAAAACCATATTTCGAATCATTACATACATTTTTTTATGTTTTATTTAAGTTTGAAATCCTGGCGTGTTTATAAAAACAACCTTTGTATGATTTTTTCCAAACATTTTCCAAAACATTTGTTTTTTAAGTATTGTTCAATTTCTCAGCTATGAAAAATAAGTTTAGTGGTTTAATAAGTTTCTATAGATCCAAAACACCTTCCATAGATATATTCAATATTCAATCCAGAGGATCAAAGAAATTGCTATAGACATGAACGCCGAAATCTTTAAGATTATAAGAGCTGGCATTACCAAACTTGAGTTGTCTTCTAAACTTTTTTAAATCCGTAATAAACCTAAGGCCATAATGCCTCCAATTTAATATGATGATAAGTTCAATTAAGTATTATATATTAATATCCAAATGGTTTTGGCGCCTTTCTGAGTCGCTGATATCGAGCCCGAGGTCAAAAAAATAAAACCAAGACCGAATCGAATTTAGCGTGTCGAGACACATAAGAAATCATATTTCTTGTCATAGGGTAATGTGGAAGTATAGTATGGTCCAAAAGTAGATCCTCCAAATCCTACTTCGAACCAACGAACCTCAAGTGGATAGGGTGAATTCTACCTTATGCAAATAATACAAATACCTAAAGTTTGAAGCTCGGAGCCTTACGATTTCTACAATAAGATCATCAGAGCTGATTATCGATTAAACGCATGGAATGATATTTAAAGTTGCATTCATTTGAATTCCTTCATAAACACTATCGATCTTGATTAAATCTCTTATACAAAGGAAATGTAGCCTCTGAAGAAATCTCAGCGACCTCCGTCCTTAAATATAAATATTGAAATCGTTACACAAAAAAGCCAGCTTTTAGGAAGAGCTATCGAAAGTATCGAGTTATGAAAGAAAATTCGATAGGTTAGCACATTTATTTAGGGTATCAAAAAGTCGTTGTCAACGTTCAGCAACTAAAGTTCAAAACAGCTAAAAATGTTTGCCAAAGTTCTCTCAATTCGGGGCTTACAGACAATGTCAAGATGTAACAAAAGAAACTTTTAAGCCTAGTTAACAAAGATCTGCTGAAAGGAGTTTAACACTCTGTAAGAGTATAAATAGGTAGGTTGACTTGAGCCAGTGCGAGGGCTCAGTCAGTCGGTGAACTAGTGAATGAGTTAGCTCTGGCAGCCATTACGTTTGCTGCACGTAATGTGGCAAGAAGAAAGCAAACATGGCTGCCAAACACATTCCCAAATGAATACACCTCTGCGTATGCGTGTTCTTTTTGTTGTGAGTGTGTTTGTGGGGAAACGCGCTTAAAACTTTAACTTGCATTTTGGTCAAACGTCAACGCAAACAAAGCACGAAGAAAATCGAAAATGAGAAGAAATTTCTACACAACTGTATTATACATATGTACTGCTATATATATGTACTATATAACATACATATATGTTATATAACTTAAATGGATTTTTGACTATAAATGAGTTATAAGAGTTTAATTCTTGAATTTTCAGCGTATTTTGGACTCAATTTCAGAATAATTATTATACCCTGTACCGTATGGTATACGGGGTATATTAAGTTTGTGCAAGCCGAAAATGTATGTAACATATAGAAGGAGACGTCGGAGACACCCCAAAGTTACCTAAAATATGATCAGGGTGAATAGAGAAGTCGATATACCCATGTCCGTCTCGTCCGTCTGTCCGTCCGTCTGTCCGTCTGTCCGTCCGTGTGAACGCCTAGATCTCAGAGATGGTAAGAGCTAGAGTTACCAAACTTTCACATTAGATCCCATATTATTCCATAGGAGGCAAGTTTATTTAATTTTTTTTGATATCGGGGATAAATTATATAGCTCCCATGGGGGTGTTTGAGACGACCTCGACAAAAAAAAAGCGTTTTAGATGAATAATTCGTTTGTTTATGAAGATATCGTAACGAAATTTGGCATTCGAAAGTTTTTTATAGTTCCCAATCACCGACTGTACCAAATTTGATCAAAATCGGTTGACTATATCATATAGCTCCCATAGGACCGATCGGCCAAAATAACTTTTTTAAAGAAAAATTCGCTATATTTCGTTTTTTAATAAAGATATCGTAACCAGATTTGACGTTTGAAAATTTTTTAGACCACTTAAGCAATGTGCCAAATTTGAACAAAATCGGTTGACTATATCATATAGCTCCCATAGGTCCGATCTTCCAAAAAAAATCCATTTTTTAACAAAATTTGTTGTGTTTCGTTTGTTTGTTAAGATATTGGGACCAAATTTGACATTCGTGTGTATTTTATAGTTCCTAAGCACTGTACCAAATTTAATCCAAATCGTTTGACTAGATCATATAGCTCCCATAGGACCAATCGGTCCAAAAACACGTTTTTATACAAAATTCGATGTGTTTTGTTTGTTTGTAAAGATATTTTAAGCACCGTGTCAAATTTTATTGAAATCGGTTGACTATATCATATAGCTCCCATAGGAACGATCGGTCAAAAAAAAATTTTTGCTTAAAAAATTCTTCTGTTTTTGGTTTTTTGTGAAGAAATCGGACTTTATTACAAGCTAGTGGTACAGGGTATCCTAAAGTCGTCCGCGCCCGACTTTACGTCCGCCATTTTTTTTAATTGGGCGATAATAATGATTAAAATATATCTATATAAAATATATCTTAGCCGAGCCCATGCGAAACGGTTGCTGAGTCAAGATGGTATAAGTGTATAAAGGTATAACAGTTATATGGTATAATGGTATAACAGTATAAAGGTATAATGTTTTAGAGGTATAATGGTTCAAAGGTATAAAGGTATAAAGATATAATGACAATAATTATGCGAAACATATTAAACTCCGACGTAGCCATCCCATCACATCCAAAGACTTTCAGTCAGTTAGAGTATCCCAACGTTAGATAACTTCCCGAATGCTTCCAAAATTTCTCTCCATTTATGGAATGCATTTGGGGGAACATATCGCATGCTTGCCTCCGAATTTTGCACACTTTGTATTGTGTATTGTAGGTGTGGTGTGGCATATGTACACACATACATATGCATATATGGATGGGGTAAATGAAAATTCAATTTGAAATGGAAATTGTACTTTTCATATGCCACACACTCCATAGCCATTGATAGCCATCTTTTTTTTCTATTAAACAAAAAAAAATCAATGTTTTCCGTTTCCATAGATTTCATTTTGTTGGTTTATTTTCTGTTTTAGAGTTTTGTTTGAGTTTTGTGCGTTGCATTTAAAATCGTTTCGATTGTGTTGCAAATGGAAATATGATTGCTTAAGCACTTTCACCCCAATGGCTAAAACAGCGACCACTCAAAGCAAATCAGATTTTACATATCATAAAATAATAAAAAAAAAATATTTGTTTTTACTTTTTAATCTAACAAAAAACATTAGATGATTGTAATATAATTGAATTTGGACTTCGAGTGTTATTAAAATTAAAGAAAGAATTTTTATCATATTTTTGGTTTAAGAGGAAGAAGAAACTAAGAATTAAATCATAAGCTGTCTTATACGATTTTTCACGTCTTTGTATATGTCCAGAATATTTAAAATAAATTAAATAATATTGTTAAAACAATTGGCATGAACTGGGCGCGAACGACTTTAGGATACCCTGTACCACTACCTTGTAATAAAGTCCGATTTCTTCACAAAAAACCAAAAAAGAAAAGAATTTTTAAGGAAAAAAATTTTTTTGACCGATCGTTCCTATGGGAGCTATATGATCTAGTCAACCGATTTGGATTAAATTTAGTACAGTGCTTAGGAACTATAAAATACTCACGAATGTCAAATTTGGTCCCAATATCTTAACAAACAAACGAAACACAACAAATTTTGTTAAAAAATCGATTTTTTGGAAGATCGGACCTATGGGAGCTATATGATATACTCAACCGATTTTGTTCAAATTTGGCACATTGCTTAAGTGGTCTAAAAAATTTCCAAACGCCAAATCTGGTTACGATATCTTTATTAAAAAACGAAATATAGCGAATTTTTCTTTAAAAAAGTTATTTTGGCCGATCGGTCCTATGGGAGCTATATGATATAGTCAACCGATTTTCATCAAATTTGGTACAGTGATTGGGAACTATAAAAAACTTTCGAATACTAAATTTGGTTACGATATCTTCATAAAAAAACGAATTATTCATCTAAAACGCTTTTTTTTTGTCGAGGTCGTCTCAACCACCCTTATGGCAGCTATATAATTTATCCCCGATATCAAAAAAATAAAATAAACTTGTCTCCTATGGATTAATATGGGATCTAATGTGAAAGTTTGGTAACTGTAGCTCTTACCATCTCTGAGATCTAGGCGTTCACACGGACGGAGGGACGGACGGACAGACGGACATGGACATATATCGACTTCTCTATTCACCCTGATCATATTTTAGGTAACTTTGGGGTATCTCCGACGTCTCCTTCTATATGTTACATACATTTTCGGCTTGCACAAACTTAATATACCCTTGGTACCATACGGTACAGGGTGTAAAAAGTCAATCACGAGCAATAAATGCATTTTAACGTCATATGGTATTTTCTTTGGTTTCTGGCATTCATGCGTATTTTTGTAATGTTGTAAAAACTTCTAAAATATTTCGTACAGAACGACAACGGGAACTGCAACTTCTGATTTTTTCCTAGATGGTCGTATTAATCAAATTATAACTTAGTCGCCCAATGTTTTAATAAAACATTTGGATTCATTAACAAATCAAACCAAAGTCCACACTTTGAAGTGCTACCGAATTGGACACCAGGCGAAAAACATTTTTGGCGACGTCATCAGAAACCACTAAGAACGATCATTAGCTGCCATCAAAAACAAAGAATAAATACTCTACCTAATATATCTACCAAATACATTTTACATATCACGTTGTCAATTTAAATATGATTTAGCGTATATTGGCTGTTTTTTTGAGAATAAAATTACATTAATTGCAAAAACGAAGTTTGCTTGAATTTGTTGTCCAGAAAGCCATATAATTATTATTTCGTTTATTTAAATCGATACCATAACAGCCTCACAAGTATTAAAGAAATATTTTAAAGAGTATTTTTTATTTTTATTTTTATAAGGAGAGCGCGATCTACATAAATGAAACTGGGCACCCTGAAAGCTACAGCCGGGGTACTTTTTTAAACGAGACCTTAATTATAATAAGTCCGTCTATAAGGAATAAGGCCTAATTGTTTTTGTAAATATTTTTTATTTTAACTTTTCAATGATATTTATAACTCACGCTTTTGGTATTAAGTCTGCTGCGTAACTGTTGCAAATATGGTATTAAATATTTACTGTAATAGGGTCACACTGCCAGCTGTTTGCTGTATAAACGCTTATCTAGACCCGCAAATATATTAAATACGCAATGTCTAAGGAAAACAAAGAAAACTGCAAATCTTGCAATAAGAATAGCCATGCCGACATGGTTCTACAACTCATGAAATCGCATCTGGACAACGAACAATTGTGCGATGTGGTTCTCATCTCGGGCATTGACGGAGAACGTTTGCCGGCCCATCGTTTGGTATTGTCCGCCAACAGCAAGTTCTTTTCAACTATGTTTACCATCCCAATGAGAGAAGCCAACAACAAAGAGGTGACCCTTGGTGAAGTAAACATTGATGTGCTACAAGTTTTGGTAAACTACTGCTACACGGGACAACTTGAAGTGCATGACGAGAACTTTGAAGTGCTGCTAGCCACTGCCCATAGATGGCAAATGGATGCTGCAGTCTCGGCCTGCGGGAACTTTATGGCAACCATACTAGATCCATCGAACTGTCTGGGCATACGCTTCATGGCAGAGCAACTCGACTGCACCACTTTGTTGGAACTCGCTGTGGACTATACCAACCAGCATTTTGTGGATGTGTGCCAGAGTGAGGAGTTCCTGCAACTAGATGCTGATCATTTGGGTAAGCTGTTGTCCAGTGATGATCTCCAAGTGTCATCCGAACAGATTGTTTTTCGGAGTCTAATGGCTTGGGTGCGCCATGATGAGCCCGCCCGCAAACGGCACATAGCAAAACTGATGACTAATGTAAGGCTGCCCCTACTAAGACCTTCTTTATTAAGGATCATGGAGAGCGTGTGCATTGCCAATGAGTGCCAGCACTTGTTTTTAGATGCATATAAGTGTCAATTAATAGGGCCCGAGCGACAATTATCGCTTCGCCAGGAAAAATAATAATTGTTTGCTTGCATATGGAAAGAGTGAACATTTTTGGTATTTGAGAGGTACTGTCCTATTCAGAACCAATGGATGCTTCTAAAGAAACTAAACGACCATATGAACATGATGGTGCGGTTGTTATTGAAAATAAGATGATATTCGTTGGGGAACGTTATAAAGGAAGTTTTTTAGACAAGCTGTGTTTCGAGATGCTGTGTTTGGATTTAAATAACATGATCTTGACCGAACTCCAACCGATGTGCACACCAAGATCTGAAATGGGCGTGGCAGTGCTAAAAGGGTTACTCTATGTGGTAGGCGGGCGTACTAGTTATATATTAAATCGTTCATATTTGAATACAGCAGAGCGATGGGACCCTAAAACAGGCACTTGGAACAGTGTGGCAGCCATGCCCACCGCAAGATGTGGTGTCGCTGTGGCAATTCTCAATGATTGCCTGTATGTTATTGGTGGAACTAATGGACGTCAGTTTTTGAGCTGCGTGGAAAAGTATGATCCTAGCACAAACGAGTGGAGTCATTTAGCGCCCATGAACGAAGCTCGCACAAATTGTGGAGTGGCCCAAGCAAATGGGCTTCTTTATGCAATAGGCGGCTACAAAAATAATAATAATAATTGTTTAAATTCTGTTGAGTGCTACGATCCAACTATTGATGAATGGGCAAAGGTTTGCTCGCTGACGGGCAACCGGCAGAAACATGGCTGTGCTCTATTTGCAGATCGTATTATTGCAGCCGGCGGTAATGACTCCAATAACCTCGCCCTTTCGACTGTGGAGGAATACGATTTAGAGCACGATGTTTGGTACAAACTTGCATCGTTAAATAATCCCATGAGTTCAATATCCCTTTTCGTCATACCCAATGATATGGTAAACAAAATAGAAAATCTCTTATTTTTATAACAAAATGTTAAAATAAACTTTTTCAAAAACTCACGTATATGTTGTATTTGTTTTTAACATAATTTTCTTTGTGACTAGACTTTTTTTTTAAAGGTCCCAATAGTTTTGCCTAACCGATTCCGGAACAAACACAAGAGCTGTATTGGGAGGAAACTAAATGCAAGTAAGTTCTTTTGGTCTCTAAGAAACGCAAAGGCCAAATCGTATTTTTGTTTTTTGTAGTTCTGATCATTTTGAAGATTGTGCGCTCTTGCTCATTTCCTTTTAGATGTTACAAACAAAATGGGGTTTTCCACAAACTAAATATACCCCTTACAGCTTAAGTAGAGGGTATAAAATAATCAATATTTAGCATATTGCTGCAGTACCAATAAAAAAATAGCTATAACTTGAACTTTGCCAAAAAAAATATAACAATTAACAATTACTTTGGTTTTCATTATTTGTTAATTATTTATTTATTTTTAATATTGTTCCAGAGAATAAATTCTAGGGAACAAAGTAGTTTAAGGCCAGAACAACAAAGGCCTTCAGGCTTAAAATTAATTATTATTATTATTATTTAATTATTGTTAAAGTGAAAAAGAAAATTTCGTCTGACGCATAGAATACTTTATATACTCGAAAAAGAATGATTTTATATTATTAACAAATAATGTATACTTTTATTCTTATTTTTTAATGTACGTATTTTTTAACTAGTGTTTATTATAGTTTTAGATTATATTAATTAAAAAAAGAAATAAAGTGATGCATAGAAAACTAAACAAAATATTTGTTTATAAAATGCATCAATTATTTTTATTAATTTGTATATTATAAAAATACCTTACGACCAGTACCCAGCAGCAAAAAACTGCTTCAAAACAAAAAAATGCCGTGCGTAAAGTCGGGCGCTGACGACTTGGGAATACCCTGTACCATTAGCTTGCAATAAAATCCGGTGCCTTCATAAAAAACAAAAACAAAAGAATTTTTTAAGCAACAATTTTTTTTACCAATCGTTCCTATGGGAGCTATATGAATAAAATTTGCCAAAGTGCTTAAATACCTTAAAAGATCTGAATGCCGAATTTAGCTCAAATTTCTTTACAAACAAACAAAACACATCGAATTTTGTATAAAAATGTTTTCTTGGACCGATTCGTCCTATGGGAGCTATATGATCTAGTCAAACGATTTGGATTTAATTTAGTACAGTGCTTAGGAACTATAAAAAACTCACGAATATCAAATTTGGTCCCAATATCTTAACAAACAAACGAAACACAACAAATTTTGTTAAAAAATCGATTTTTTGGAAGATCGGACCTATGGGAGCTATATGATATAGTCAACCGATTTTGTTCAAATTTGGCACATTACTTAAGTGGTCTAAAAATTTCCAAACTGCTCAAATCTGGTTACGATATCTTTATTAAAAAACGAAATATAGCGAATTTTTCTTTAAAAAAGTTATTTTGGCCGATCGGTCCTTTGGGAGCTATATGATATAGTCAACCGATTTCGATCAAATTCGGTACAGTGATTGGGAACTATAAAAAACTTTTGAATACCAAATTTGGTTACGATATCTTCATAAAAAAACAAATTATTCATCTAAAACTCTTTTTTTTTATCGAGGTTGTCTCAAACACCCCCATGGGAGCTATATAATTTATCCCCGATATCAAAAAAATAAAATAAACTTGTCTCCTATGGATTAATATGGGATCTAATGTGAAAGTTTGGTAACTGTAGCTCTTACCATCTCTGAGATCTAGGCGTTCACACGGACGGACGGACGGACGGACAGACGGACAGACGGACATGGGTATATCGACAGACGGACATGGGTATATCGACTTCTCTATTCACCCTGATGATATTTTAGGTAACTTTGGGATGTCTCCGACGTCTCCTTCTATATGTTACATACATTTTCGGCTTGCACAAACTTAATATACCCTTGGTACCATACGGTACAGGGTATAAAAACCTTAAAAATTGATACAATTTTTTTTATTTTTTGCAAGCACTATTTCGAACTATAAAAAAAGAATTTCCACAGTAAATAAATTGGCACATGATAAAAAAAAACTATAAACTAAAAAATATTGCCTTATTGCTGGCATTCTTCCCTTACACATAAGATTAAGTATAAGATACTTAGTCCAATGTAATTAAATAAAATAAAATAAAATAAAATCATATTAAATCTAATATAATAAAAGCAACTAAAATAAAATCAAATAAAACTAAACAAATCAAATAAAAAAAATAAAAAGTTATATAAAATTTATATACGAGCTTTTTTTTATTTGTTTTTCGCAGCGAATTTAATTGCATATAATATAGTTGATACCATTTCTGAGAAAAATTGAATTTTAAATTTAAAAAGTAAGTTAAAAAATGCCTCACAAAATATTTGTGTTTATATTAATTTTCTTTTTTTTTTTTTTTTTTTTTTTTGTTTGATAGTAGGAGGGGAAATCTTCAGAAAGACACCCGGGGAGGGTAGTGTCGGATTCGCATTCTGCGCCTACCGACTAAAAACCCCCCTCCTATTTGGTTGCCAACCTTTACGGTTCTAAACCTCAGAGTGTGGGGGTACCATCAGAGGGTGTATGAGGGGTGCTTGACGCGGTATATTATGTATGATCGGTTGAACCGATCTCGTTTATGAGAGGGGGTGCACGAGAAGCGGTATATTATGTATGATCGGTTGAACCGATCTCAATTTCCCATTTAGTCGCCTTTTACGACAAGCAGAGGAACACTGAGGTGGATATTCTTAATCCGCCACCTCACGGATCTATTAATTTTCAAATTTAACTCTTTTTTAAAAAGTTTTTCAATTTTTTTTTAGTTTTTAAATAATTTAATTTTTTTGAAAGCTTTTTACATATTTTTAAACTTTAAGGAAAAAATTATTCAAGTCAAATAAAATAAAATAAAATCAAAACAACTACAAATTAAATAAAATAAAATAAAACTATATCTAATAAAATAAAATCAAATTAAATTTAATAAAATCAAATAAAATAAAATAAAATAAAATAAAACTAAACAAAATCAAATAAAACCAAATTAAAAAAAAATTAAATTATATAAAATAATGTAATATAAAATTAAATAAAACAAAATAAAATTAAATTAAATTAAAAAAAATAAAAAATTAATAAAATAAATATAATATAAAATAATAAAAACCTACAAAATCAAATAAAACTAAATAAAAGCAAATAAAACCAATTAAAATCAAATATATAAAAGCAAATAATTTATCAAATCAAATAAAAATAAATTAAATTAAATAATATAATACAAAAAAATTAAGTAAAATAAAATAAATAAAAATTAAATAAAACAAATAAAATTAATAATGCTAAAAATACGATAATAAAATTTTGTAATTATAAAAAAAACGAAATAATTGATTTGACAAAGAATTGCTAAAAAAATGAATTTATTAATTAATGGTAAGTAATAAAGTAAAAAGATTTTAATCTTACAACAAGAAAAAATATGCTTAATATAAGAAAGATGGATATTCCAAGCAAACGAAATAATTTTATATTAAGATGAAAAGTCTTAGCTCTCGCCCAGGCAAATGGGTCTAGCCAAGCCCATTTTTATTTTGAGTGTTAATTTAACATACCTATAATTTCGATACATAAACGTGTTTCAAGATGCCCTCTTAAAATTTTATTTGCTTTCGATCTACGTATTCAAAATTGAAAAAAAGTGTCTTAAGCCCGGCGAAAAAAAGAAGAAAATTTTATCTGTTCTTTCACGCACATCTTCAAATTAGGTTAAACATAAAAAAAGATAAATATAGACAATAATTAAATATATAGTAAAATAGACCAAAGTATTACGGCTTGCGAAAACAAATTTCAAATAATTGAACGTAAGATCCTGCGAAAAATCTTTGGAGGCGTACAAGAAAACGGAGTGTGGCGACAACGATATAACCATGAGTTAATCTTATCTATATGGACCCCCCGACAAACAACCCGATTACGATAGGACGGCCACCCAATTAAAGTAAACAAGAGTTATCCTACAAAGCGAATAATGATTAGACAAGAAGTGGTCGACCAAAGAGTTGAAATGGTTGGATGGGGTCGATCAAGATGCAGAGGACTTGGGACTGACAAATTGGAATGGAAGCAAAAACTACAACAGGCAAATACCTGACCAGGGATGTCTCGCCAATAACCAAAATCATAAAAAAAAAATTTGTAAGCTCTTAGAACAAGATTTTGAGCATACATATTTAAAGTTTTTGTAAAAGTCGATTTTCAGGATAAAAAATTTGGCAATTATTTTTATGATTATGGGCATTGTATTTAAATATATTGCAAATCGAAGATTTAAGAAAATTTTGATTATTAAACACTTTACTATTTTGCTTTGTTGTAATAAAAGGAAAATACGTACAAAGCCATGATCCAACAATAAGAAGGTAACGCAAACGCAGTTACATTATTCGTGTCTCTTTTAAAAGAGAGCGATTTCACTTTTTGTATGGTAGCTCCATGAAATAGTAGACCAATTTTGATCCAACTTCACACAAACGTAAGGATATACCTTAAATTAAACGCACATAGTTTAATTTTTTATTTTGTTGCAATATTCACAAAACAAAAAATTGTTTTTACACAAAATCTGATTTAAGGTCAGCGTTTTATTTACTTTTTGCTTATGGCCGCATCTGTTCTGTAAATTAACATTTTTATGTTAGCTGATAACAGCATGTTATTGCCATACAATTTTGTTTGAAAATTGTTAATGTTAAGGAAACATTTTTGTTTTTAAAATATCGCAACCAAATTTATGTGAGTTTAATTTAGGTAGTTCTTTATACCTAGTATATAAAGTTTGGTGAAAATTTGTCTGCTGTTTCAAATAGCTTCCATACGAAAGGTGAAATTTGTAACACTATTCGTTTTAATTGAAATAAAAATTTGTATTTAAATATATTGCAAATCTACAATAAGGACTGTGACTCCCCTCAGGGGTCAACCGGTGTAAACTACTTAATATACTAATAGTTAATACCTCCCGTAACAATACTACAAAAGAAAAAATTTAATTAAAGTAGTTTTTGTTAATTATTTTGTAAGTTAAAGTTGAATTTGTGTGATTTTTTTCGTTTTGCAAACATTTATTTCACAAACTGTATATTGCCAATCGAAGATTTATGAAAAATTTGATTATAAAGCACTTTATATTTTGCATTGTAGTAATAAAAAAAGGTTAAAAATTCTGTTTTTTTTTTCACGAACAACTAATCTATTTGATTTTCCTATCATCTTTGTGACCATCTTTACTCACCATTCGTACTTGAAATATTTTGCTTAGCAACAGTTTTGCGAATTCATTTTCTCTGCGCCTCTGTTTTGGTTAATTACATTTATTCAATTCCCATCACTTACTCACACTAATACTTATACAGCTACTTCTCCTCAAATTGAGCGCAATTATTGCAAGAGTGTGCAACAAGAATATCACTCATTATGCGTATTTTATGCTCTCTTCTTTTTATCACATCTTTCTTTAAGTCACACATACATACATAACTGAAGCTTAGCAGGCTGTACCGTTTGCTTTTTTACTTTGGTTGGTAACTTCGTTGCTTGGTAGGTAAATTTTACTGCTGCTTTTGCTTTGACTAAATGGGCAGCACTTTATAGCGTTTGCGTTGGTTTTGCCCTAGCTGAGTTGGCAGCACTGCTTGGCATCTCTGTTTTCTTTGCCAATTTGTAAGCACGCAGAATACTGCGTTAACCTACCATGCTACGAAGTTACCAACCAAAGTAAAAAAGCAAACGGTGCAGCCTGCTTAACTTCAGGTACAGTTATGTATGCATGTGTGACTTAAAGAAAGATGTGATAGAAGGAAGAGAGCATAAAATACGCATAATGAGTGATATTGTTATTGCACACTCTTGCAAAAATTGCTAATAGCAATTTTATAAAAACGGAATCCCTTATAGGCGAATATTTGGTAATACAACTTATGTTTTATGTAACACTTTTTTTATGTATGTATGTATTTTTCAGGAATAAAAAGAACGTCTAAGTAAGACCCCAGCTCAATGCCAGATCGCGCATCCCTCGTCACAATTACCAAATTTCAATTGGAACTTTTTCAAGAAATGCCTGAAAATCTAAACTTCTTGGACAATGTGGCCCCACTGGTGATGAGACTGACTCCAAAGCAGAGGAAGCGCCACCACCGTAAGCGGAAAGCACAAATAATCTGGGCCCTGGAAAACCGAAATATAAGGGGAAACTAAAACGCCGACGAACTGGCAAGAAATGGGGCAGCCATGAGTGATGCTCTCGCGAATCCGGCGTTCATACCACTTAACGTGGTCAATGGACACATCAACACGAAATACCTTTAAATAGCGGGTCGTAGATGAAATAGCCTTGTAACATGCAGGGCTAGTTAGTCACTATGGCCTAAATATAACTTCAGACAAACAACTTGGTTCATAAAAAGGAATACAAAAGATGCCTCTAGGCCGACGGCAGTCAACACTGGCTGCTGGTCTATTGGCATGCAAAATGATGATTCCTCATAATATTCATTGTCACACTGTCACTGTTCATTTCCCCTTTAAATGCCCTGATCTATGGAAGCAGAGCATGGATACACTAGGAAGGCCGCTTTTCAATGGACATCAACGACCTCCAGAGGTTCCTTAGCCGCACGCACTAGATCTAACCGAGCTGCACACACAAACAACCAAGTAACGAGTTGGAAACCAGGATGTGCCAACAAAACGGTGCCAGCTAGTTAGGCTCATGGACCGAGCCACCACTTCAACCAACCAACCATGGCCCTAACTCCACTCCAGAAAAAGCTGCGCTTGCGCATGTCAATTCACTTTTTATTTCGAAATCATACATAGAAAATTGATGTTGCAACAAAAAACTATTTTTGGGAGTTCATTGACCGCCTGAGACGACGTTTCTGCTGTGATCCCTGAGCTATGGCCATTTGTTAGCAGATCCATACCGTCAATACGCCAAGTTACACAGCAATATATTCCCAAACTTTATAATTCTTGTGCCTAAGCTCGTGTCGTGACGTGTGTAACCTTCCAAACAAAAGACACATTGCTGCTTAACTACAGATACAGGCAAAATAGACATAATGGATCTAAGTCTTAACAGTTCAGAGAGTTGTGTGCCAGGAGCTGCGCCAGAAGCTCCCATCACAATCACATCCAATCCATTCACATGCGAAATTTTGCATACCAGTGAGGATGCTGCTAAGCCCGAAGCCCGTCCATGATTGTACATTGCAGAGCATCGTCAATAATCCATCAAAGCAACGCTACGAGTTACTTCCTAATCGCAACAAAAAAAGTGTTCATAATGCACTTGTTATATGAGAGGAATCAGCTCATATAATATACGCAAAAAGATTGTCAAAATATATACAGCAGTAAGTATAAAATAGCAATATATCAGGGGTGCCACAGAAAACCAATTCGATTTCAATTCCAATTCTTGGTGCCACAGACATGGCTAACAAGGGTTTTAAAAAAACCAATTCGATTCAATTTCGATACAATTCCAATTCTTGGTGCCACATACATGACTATGAGCGGTTTTAAAACCGTTGTTAGCCATGTCTGTGGCACCAAGAATTGCAAACTGAATCGAATTGGTTTTCTGTGGCACCCCTGTATAATTATTCTTAATATTTATTATGGTTTTAGGTAAAACGTTCGGAATTTACCAATTCAACCGCAAGGATCAATTGAAAGCTTCATATTATTTAGCAATGAAAGGTACAGCTTAAAATGCATTTATTTAATTGGCACACATAAATAATAAATATTTTTAACTATATATATATTTCACAGGATCTAATTTGGCGCAAGCTGAACGCTTATGAATGGAACTCGACTTCGTTCATATGGCCACAGCGCGCACGTTTACAGTGGACGATTCAGTGGACCCAATTTTCGATGACTCGGCCGAAACGGCCGCTATTTCATGTTTAGTGGCTCTGAGCTCTTTCAACGTCGTCGGCTTATTGGCATAGATCAATGACTTGACGTTAGCCCAAAGAAAATAATCCAGAGGCGTTAAAGCGCAAGAACGAGGCGACCAATCGACCGGCCCATTTCATAAGATAACACGCTCATCAAATTTTCTCTTGTATGAATCGATTGTAACGTGTGCTGTGTGGCTTGAGGCACCGTCCTGTTGAAACCACATTTCGTCCAAGTCGATATCTTCCAACCCGTGATGGCGATGGCCATTCGCCATAAAGTGGTCTGGGCGATGCTCAATTCTGGAGAACGCCGTGAAATTGACTGATTTTGATCGTTTGCTACGGACTCTCGAACGGCAGCGATATTTTCGATACTTCGACCAACCCGTTGTCTCACTGGCAACATCACTCAACGAATAAGTAGACTCAAATTTCTTGCACTAAACTGGTTATTGCTTGTCTACTAGGTGAGAATTACGACCGAAAATTGGAGTTAACGCTCTTAAAGTTGCGGTCACCGACTCCGAATTTCGGTAGTAAATTTTTAAAATTTGCAGACGTTCTTCGTTTGTGTAATTTACAATGATATTAATCTTGGGCTAACTGAATAAATTGACAGTGACAGTACGATGATAAAGGGTGCGTTCACAAATTAATTTCAAAGTTGCCAAGTCCCTATTGGAAAACCCTGTATGAGAGGCTGCCACCAAATACGTACATATGTATGTATATCTTATTTTAGATTAGCTTTTTACAAGTTTCTCATAAAATGTACAATTTATTTTTTATTACAACAGAATTCTTTTGGCTAAGGACATGAACCAGAATTAGTGGATTACATGATAAATATGGAGAAGAGCGACGATAGTAAGCCTGGGCCTATCATCAGCGCTCTTTTAATATTGGCTTGCCGAAACGATTACGCAGATTTGGCAAAAA
>JBAMAX010002495.1:0-374925 GCA_037043745.1 Chymomyza amoena
AGTGCTGCCAATTTTTTTCCAGAAAAAAAGCTATTTCTGGATGGAAGCAAGGGCAAAAAAAGCTAAAAAATTTCGAATAAAGCGTAAAAAAAAGCTAAAAGTTTTTATGGTTATTTTTTTTGTTTTATTTACAAGATTTTTAGCACGTCGTCTAACTCTTCACGACTAGCATCGGTTTCATAATCGTACGACGTGTTCGTACCGATCATGCGTAGATAATTTGTAGGAACTTTATAATCATAGCAGCATTTGCCCAGTCTTCGCAAACCATATCTGTTTGTTATATAAAAATAAATAGTGTATAAATCGGTATCATCCTTTGACTCACTATAAAATATTACCTTATGCTAAGAATACTGTTTATTGTGCTTAGGCTCATCGAGTTTCTTAACTTGGATTTTACCAAGTTAAGCTGGCTAAATACGCGCTCAACTTCCGCGTTGGACCATGGCAATGAGAACATTTGCAGTGCAACAGCTGCCAGTTCAAGGAATCTGCGGTTGCCACCAGAATCCTTGTACTGGGAAACTTCACTCCAAAACTTTGTGCTGTCATTGACGTTTTCCCACTTAACCAGATTAATGTCATTGTACTGCCGCTCAATGTCTGCTATTCTGTCTACTTGCAGGTGTTCTAATATTTCTGTAATTCCATTTTTTTTAGTAGACAGAATTTTGTCGACAGAAAAAACGTCGATGTTTTTTAAAATTTTAAAATTGTCGGGGAGCCTGAAAATAAAATCAAAATTATTTAACTGTCGGTAAAAGAATCTGACAAATTGGTTACCTCTGCTTTAGCTGCTTGATAAGCTGAATCACAAAATTAGAGCAGCGAGCACGAATTTCTTTATCAAGGCCTGCTTCGATATTTCAAAGTTTTGATTTTCTTCTCAAAATCATACCCTAGATACATATCGGATTCTGCATATTCTTCTAAGTTTTCAACTTCAAATATGTCCATTTCCTTGTCAGGGGGAATAACTAACTTTTTTAATGAATTAATTGCAAACATTAAGTCATTTAGCAATTCTGTTGCATTTGTTTTATTGCTTTGAAAGCACTTATTAACTTTCTGCATGTCCGACAGAATTGGTTTTAAAAAAATTAAATGTAAGTGGTTAATTTGATCACTATACAATTCATGGAGAATTTGAGACTTATAGCAATTTTCTTTTGTTGCGGCCGAATCAAAATGAAATTTAAGTTCATTCCATTGGTCTAAAATGCGTGATACAGCCAACTCAATGGATAGCCACCTGGTGTCGCTCACTTTTGGTATTTTCAATGGAGCCTTGGGGAATATCAAAAAAAATTTTGCGTTAAAATAAAAAGAAGTGTTTGAGAAAATACACTGTTGAGAACAACAACGAACGATGGACAACACACACAAAAATATTGAAAAATTATAAAAACAAATACAATAATGATGTTAATAATCGAAATACAGACGGGCACATTAAAAATAAAATACTCACATTTAAGTACATAGGTTAAACATAAATTCAAGAACACATAACATGAATATGAACAAATTTTCACACAAACCTTATCATCGTTAATACATTTATAAATTTTACTGTACTCCATTTGCCGAGATGAACTTTTGCAAAACCAATTATATGTTTCGTAAATTAAAAACTCCAACTTCTCAGGCAAATGTTTTCTACAAACTTGGCTAACGGCAAGTTGCACAGAATGGCAGACACATCTTACCAAAATTAGCTGTGGGGCCTCCTTCTTCAATTCCGTGTAGACACTCCTGTTTGTGCCTACCATAACACTAGCATTGTCGGTTCCAATACCAATTAGGTTTTTTATATTTAATTTGTATGACAATAATACATTTTTCACTCCATCAACAATGCAAGTAGCACTACCAAATTCTAGTTTTACCAGACTTAAAAATGTGGAGACGAACTCACCACGGGGAATGGAAAAGTAGTTAATTACCAAACCTAAATAAGTATATATGTAAAATTAATAAAATTAACATAAACAATTATTAAGATAAATACCTAAAAGTTTTGTGACGCTGATGTCCGTTGACTCATCGAGTAAAAGACTGAACTTGGAGTCTCCTATATCGGCGCACAAATCTTCATAAAAATTACGCGCCAAAACATTTTTTATAATGCTGGTGCATTTTGTGCGATGTAGCTTTATTCGGCCGGCCGTTGCACTATCAAAATGGCTGCTGCATAAGTTGCCCAAATGGTCTACTTGTGCCATAGCTGTGTGCTCTGCAATAAACAGACACAATGCTGCTTCCTGCTCCACAGTTTTTGTAGGCAAGCTACCAAAATCAATTTTATTTTTTTGCTGAAAGCCGCCCATCGCACTTGTGTGTTTTTTAGTGCTTGCATGAGCACGCAGATCGCACAGCTTTGCAGTTATTGTAGTCTTGCAGTAGCTGCAATAGACCCTTTTGTCGTCCGTGTCATCCCTGCGAAGCCACGCCTTGAATTCTTCGCTCTTCATCCAAGCATCACGGCACTTTTGTTTATATTCTTTTGGCATGGCGAAATTTGTCACTAATAAAATTCACACTTAAGCAGCGCGCTATTTATTTTGATTGTGATGACAGTTTGCGTAAGGTAGTGGTGATGATATTGGCAAATATCGATATAAACGTATGATAGAGCTGCCACTATTACACACATTTGGTATATTTCTACCAAAACTGGTATACTTTTTTCACAGATTTATCGAAATTGGTATATTTTGATAAAAAAAATTTTTTTTTGCAAGTGGCAACCGTGCTGCTACATGTTTTCATGAAATTGGTGGCAGCATTAAAAAAAGCCAAAAAAAAGCTAAATTCATTTTTAAAAAAGCCAGAATTCCCGCTTCCCGCAATTCACAAATTTTTCCCGCAATTGGGCTTCGAAAAAAGCCAGATTTGACGGGAAAAAAGCTAAATTGGCAGCAATGGTCCTATGGGAGCTATATGATATAGTCAACCGATTTCGATCAAATTTGGTACAGTGATTGGGAACTATAAAAAACTAGCTGGGTCTAGCTGGATAAGGTACTGGAAACTGCCCCAGCGATTTTTGAAAAGTAATGATGCAATTCGATGGAGAATGGCAAAAAAAAATTTTAGACCAAATTTTAGTTTTTAAACTTAACGCGTTGCGGCTTAATTTAAAAAAAAACGTGTTTTTCACGTGAATATAATTGCGACTAAGCTACTGAATATTTTGGAGCCCATTTTTTTTTTAATCTAAGTTAGCACTAAGGATGTTTAAAAAAAAAAATTATGTTCCTAAAAAATATGTTAATCACCATTTCTTTTTTAAACATGTGTTTTTATACGTTCTTTATATGGTGTGAATTTAAATCAAATCAATTTGGTGGACCAATGTTAAAAAAAAAATTAAACGAAAATTGTTTAATGTTTTTTTTTAAAAAAATGTATGAAAAAAAATAAAGCGAAAATTTTTAAATGCTTTTAAAAAATGTATAAAAAAAATTTTTTTTTGTCAAAAAATGGCAAAAATTATTGTTAATTTTTATAATATTTATTGGAAGGCGTACTTTTTTATTTGATGATGAAAAAATAGATTCATTTTGTAGGTAAATATAAAAATTTCAGCGTTGCTCATCAAACGATTTTTAAAAATATTCATTAAATGGTCCAATTTCAATAAAATTGTGTGGATTTGCATTTAGCATAAGAAATAAATATGAATATGAATAAAATCGATAAAAATGGAAAAAATTGCTTCTTGATTTCAAAATGAAAAAAATCGCATTTATTTTGTAAGCAAATATAAAAAATTTTAATATTGTTTAACAAATTATATTTCAATAATTTTCATTAAATCAATGTTTCTCTATGTCAACAATATTTACATAAAAACCAAATAATTTTAACGTTATAATAATAATTATAATGATTATCAAAAATATTGCAGTTGGAAACCAATATAAACACAATGTGCTTTAACAAGTTGCGAATCGTAAGAATGTTTTACAAAAACTGATTGCCCATCTATGGAAGCGAATAAATACTCGTACATTTCAGTCATACCTTTTTAAACACAATGGTAGGTTTTAATGGAAACTTATTTATATATTTTTTTATTAATATAATACTATTTAGTAAATTTAGTTATTGTCTAACAACAGACAGATTGTAAATTATATAAAAAAAAAAAAACATTACGAAAATGCTGACTCCCAAGCCGAGGGAAACTGAAAATGCTACGGCTCAAAAATGAACTCCTTAATTTGTACTTCTACTTCAAAACGAAAAAATATGCGCATTTTAAAGTTTGAACCAGTTCGGTTCCAGACTGGCTTGCAGCTCTGACGCACTATACAAGTAGAGGCAAATACTTGTGCCCAAAAAGCAAAAAACTTCTTTTAAGAGTGCAAACAAAAAGCATCTTTAAGTTTGCCAAGCAGAGAGTAGTATCTACTAGTACGTACTGTTAGTGTAAAACAGTTGGGGGAGGGGTGTGGCGGGTAGGCGGCATATTATGGCCAGGCAAGCTGCCAAGCAGACAACCAGCTAACCAGCCGCCATGTTGAATTGAAAGGCCACAAAGGACCTTTTAGTTTGGCGCTGGCTGCTTGCAGACAAATGCAGGAAACAGGATATTGGATCATTTAGTATTAAGGCATAAAGCGTCAGGACAGAGAGCAGCGAGAGCAGCAAGGAGCGGTGCACAGGACGAAGCACGGTTAGTCACAATGCGAAACAAGTTAAGCGCAGCGCGAACAATAAAAGGGGCGACGACAACGCGTTACGCTTTAATAACTTGCCGCAGGATTAAGTCCCTTGCAATGAGATGATAATGCGCGCGGCTTTGGTCGGGCACAACACCCGGACGGACGTAGGCGGGGGCCATGTGGGCGGTATAGGTGCGGCATTATTGTTGTTGTTGTTGGTTGGTATCAGTGTAGTTATAGGCGTTACGGCTTGACAATGCATGGGTCGGGCTGTGTGGTAGATATAATGTTGATTATGTTGATGTTGGGCGGCAAGGCGCTATAAAAATGGATCTCAGTTGGAGGCCATAACAGGAACAACAGCGGCAAATTATATTACAAAATGATTTGCCTTGTCACACATACGCACACACTTGCAAATTTGTCGTTAGGGGGGCGTGAACCTTGGCTCCGGATCGTAAATATAAACATCATCAACGCATCATGAAAATAATTTTGTTGGTTTTCCTTTCTTTTTTTTTTGGGCGCCATTTTAGCTTTGTCTTAGGCTTTGCCACGCGAACTTATTATTTGTTTTATTTACATAATGTAAGCCACACATACACACACACAAGGCTACCTTCTCACACATACACATATACATGATGGCGGCTGCTTTGACGGCTTTGCGTTTTGCTGTTTATTGGGCGCCATTGGGTTTGGGGCGCTCATTGGGACTACGCCGGGGCTCTTGTGTGCAATTTACATAACACGCCAGCAAACAAATTTTTGGCTTTGTTTTCTTGTGTTTGTCGATCATATGAGTGGTCTGGGGGGTATTATTTATGCTTGGGCTTATTTGTCATGTGGGCGTTTTTTATGTGCAGGGGATTTCATTCTTATTTAGGAGACCCAACCGAACGGTTCATATTTGATTGGCATGTTAGTTACGGCGGCTGTGATAGCCGTGAAATTAGTAGGGGAGGTGATTCCAGCTCCTTGGGGAGGAATGGCAATTATGAATAAAAAATGTATGTAGGCGTATATAATAAGAGCTTGCATTATGTAAGATTATTGGCGCAGCAACTAAATCGGTTTTTTTCAGTGCTAAGTCACAAAGGATACAACAGACTTCTCCATGTGGCACAGATCTAAAACTATGCTTAAGTGTCACTTTATAGCCATTGTTTTGGACAAACCAATTTGGCAAGCAAAAGAATTCCAGCTGCGTTTTGTAACTTGGACTAGCCCACAAAACAATTTTCATCATTGCATTCCGTGCTCACATTGAGCTGTCTGTTTTGGCTAATCTTAACCAAAAATCCATTAGCCATTAGATCTACTCTCTATGGCCTGCTGCGGATTAGCAGAAAACAAAACTATTTGCCAAAACATGAGTCGTTGATAGGTTGGAAATAAAATTTTATTATTATTTTTAACAGTGTTGCGCAAAGGATTTATTAATGTGACCAGAGCGCTGGCACAAAACTGTTAGAAACAACAAACAAGAACAAAAACAGGATTTTGTGTATTGTGCCTCAAATTGGATTTGGTTGGACCGCCTGGCTATTCTGGCACTATAGGCGCTTATGCATGGTCCACTGAGCAGGATGCAGCGGCAGCCTTGACGTCTTGTTTGTTTATTTGTTTGTTTGTTTGAGCCTGCGCCTTTATCTGTATCTGTACATCTAGGCTATGATGACTGCGTCTATCTATCTGTATCTGTATCTCTCAACTCTATATAGCTTACATGTATTTGACAACAGCCACGTTGTTGTGATTCCTTGCTAAGATAACATCAGCAACAAGGACAATAAAATGCTCTCGCTCCGTCTATGATTGTTGTGGTTGTAGCTCTGGCATACGGGCAAACCGCAGCTGCTGAAGGACCTATGCCAAAAATAAAATACGTATACGCCATTTTGCAGCAGGCTTTTCGGTTTAGTTTTCATTGCGTTTTGATTGGATTTTTCTCCTGCCTCAATTAAGCGCCATGTTGTCCTGCAGCTACTCTGGTGCTACTGCTGCTGCTCCTGCCATGTTTTGATATTTTATTGCTGTCGCAATGTTTGTTATTTTTGACACCGACGCCGCAGTTACGGCCACTTTCACTCCCTCCTGCCGCTGCACTGCGCCTGTGGTTGCTTTTATGGCCAAGCCGCACTCCCCTCCCCTTAGCTGCGGCTGTGGCTGCTGCCTTTTGTGTGGCCTGTCAATATGTCAATTTTCCTTTTGCTCCTTTTTGCTTGCGCTTTCTATGACAGAAATTAAGTTGCCATTGTTGTTGTTGCTTTCTTGTCGTTGTTGTTGTTGTTGCTGTCATTGCGTTTCGAATTCATTTGATTTCATTTTGATTTTTACTTCTTGCCTTTTAGGAGGGGGGTTTACTTGGCCAGTAGTCACCCCTATTGTATTTTGATGCTGCGTTTACACTGCATCACAGCAAGGCAGAATTTTTAGTGTAAAAACAAGTATTTGTTATCAAGAATGAATTACGGCAAAAGCTGGATAGCTTTTATGTAAGAACTGTGGTACAATTTGTTTTCGTTTTTATTCATAAAAATTTATTTAATTTTTTTGCAATATTTAATTCTTTTGTTTTTAAATAGATTTTTTGTTGTTTTTTTGGCCCAGTGACGTTCTAATCTAATTTCCAGCGCTAAACGTTTTAGGCTTATTAAAATTTGGCATACAATACGAGAAAGTTAAATATATTTGAATTTTTCCAATTCGCCTATTTTCTCGAAAAAGAAGCAAAATTTTCAAAATATGCATGAAGTGCTTTCTGGCGGAACTCATACGTAAAAACCAAAAATTAATTCCTTGAAACCCCAAAATCCACATATACACATTAAATTGGCAAGTTTCGGATTAAATAGAGGAAAAATCCAAATTCAAAATAGACCTATGGACCTATAGACTTACAAATTGACCCACCCAAGCTATTTTATTTTTAAAAATGCATTTTTGTACATAAAATTGATACATATTAAAATTTTAGCCCTAGTGACTTGTATTCATCACATTTACAAATACACCGTTACCTCACTATACGGCCGCTCTTTTTACGGCATTTCGTTATAACGGCCCTCTTCAAATAAGGCACGGTTTCTATTTACGGCCTAAAATGTTCCGCTATAACGGCCAGAAAAACTTTTTAAATTTTTTTGTTTCATTTGCATTGAACGTTTTCTGCCGCTGTGACGTATTTTGACGCTAACCTCGAAACACAACAATACGAAGCTGCTTGATTCGATTTTTGAAAAAATGGAAGAGCTATTCATTATATGGATAGAGGACAATAACAAACATAGAATCCCAATGAGTTAAATGACTATCCAGAAAAAGCTTCAAGTATTTTTAAAAAACGAAAGAATGGATATATCGCTGAAAGTGCTGCAGATGTCACATTTTAAGCAGGCCGAGAATGGTTTGGCGTAATTTCAAAATTAAAGGTGAAGAAGCTAGAAGAAGCTAGCCAGATGAGGCCGCATCTGAGGAATATCCCAACATTTTAAAGGAAATTATTGAAAGAGGTGGGAACAAGTGATTAACGTAGACGAAACAGGGCTTTATCGGAAGCGAATGGCTGATCGGACGTACATATCAAAAACCGAAAAATCTACGCTTGGATAAATTGTGTCTAAGAAACTTTGCTACTTGGTGCAAATACCGCGGGTGATTTTAGGCTAAAACCACTTTTGATATAGTTTTCCGAAAATTCAATAAAAATCCATTACCTGAGATCCAACAAGAAGTGGTAAATCTTCAATTAATACATTTTGGAAAAACTTTAACATCAAGAATGCTGTTGACAGTAGCAGTGAATCAAGGAAAGAATTTGGAAAAAAATACGGCCAAAATGTGTAAAAAGTGCTGAAGCCGAAGTTAATTTCCTTCCTGAAATTAGGCAAAAAAAATGCTGGACATGATCTCGGCTGATAAGGAACCCCTTTCATATGAGGAACTCATTCGGTTGCAAGCACCGGTATTTGATGAAGAGCCTGTTGTATCTAAACAACTCATATCAAAAAATTTGTCGAAAGTTATTTCAAAGAAGGAATAAACATCCTCCTTGAAAAGAATACTGACGTGGAACGCAGCGCTAAAGTTTCTCTGGCAATTAACTCAAATCATAACAGTGATCTGAATGTTACAATTCCTTCATCATCTTCTGATTAAAGCCATTTAAAAAAAAATATAAGTTACATATCTAAAAAACTTGGAACCGATCCCATTGAATTTATATTAGAACAATTGATTCGTTATAGGGCTTTTCGCTTTACGGCCAAGTTTCGTGGAACGTATCTAGGCCGTAAAGCGAGGTATGGGAGTATTATATTAAAAATTGTTATAAAATGTTCGGAGTACACCAAATTACTGAAAAGTAAAAACAACATAAAATAAAATTTGTTCTCATTTAAAACGAAATCTTGCAACAGTTAATTTTTTTTAAGATTAATTTATTTTTTTGACTGTACATAGTCTATAACCAGAAGACGATCAAGACACTACTAATCACAGCTTATTTGCCCAATTATAAAGAGCGGTTTAGAAGTTACGATGAAACAGATGCAACAAATTTTTGCCGTCAGTGTAAACACACTATGATACACTTTGTGGCTAGCCCAGTGGAAACCTACCATGAATGTTCTTGCAGTTTGACATTTTTTCAAGTGCGGCTACATTATATTTTTATTAAACCAATCCCGTCTACAATGAATGTGTACATCTTAGTACATGTCCTATACCATGTCCTTTTGTGTGTTGTGTGGCATGTCAACATGTGTTTGCTTTGATGGCATTGAACATTTGATTTCCGCGCCTTGATTAGGATTCTTTAGGCAATTAAATTCATATGTCGCTTGTGCCATTTTTGCCATAATTTTGCGATTATATATTTTGGCCATTTTATGGGGTGCAATCTGCTGAGTTTGGGCAACACATTATAAAAGCTTTTATAATGGTGGTGGTAGTAAATGTGGTAAATTTATATTGCATTCCTTGATTGCAAGGATTGGGCAATAATCAGTAGGAAATAATCATCATTGATTGGAAATTTAACACTGATTTTTAATGGTAATCAAGTAAGACCTTAATGCACAGATGCCGAGTATGGGAGATTCCGATTTGAGGCTTTATGCAGCATGATCTGAGTAAATCATATGGGATAAACCATATATGTATAAGATATTCAGTTTACTTTTCTTGTGATTCTAAAGGGATTTTAAATTGCCGTATTTACTTAGAGAAGCAGATATAAACCCATATTTTCTTTAGTCTCCCTACCTTGCATTCTATCTTATGCTCTTCGAGATCTACGTCAAATAGGTATAAGCTCATGGTTCCATCAATGACCCTGTCAATAATAAGCGTCATTGCAAAGCGACTTCGTTTTCTTTTATACAAATCGATTACAACCTGCCCATATTGGATCATGGTTAAAATAATTTAATTTCTAGAGTTTTTTATTGCGACTTCATTGTAACATTATTTATTTGATACAATGTCATTCAGGAAAGCATTAACTCCAAAATCATTTAGATAGCTTGCCTCGTTCTTCTCTCGAACAATCCGGTTGGTAATAATTTGGAACTCATGAAAACGTTGCGAAATACGATGATTCATATTTAGATACTTTTCCATACAATTCAGCGAGCACTTTACCTCTGAATTTTTGACATCACGTGTTTTAAAATCTCCGACGCAATCCAAAAAGCAAACTTCTGTTAATTTGTTGTAGGACAAAAGAAAATCCTTAAACTGTTTCATCTGGTTAGCGTCCATTTGTTTTGTGATGGGCTTTTCCATGTTTTCCATTTGTTAGATCAGATTGGTTAGTCTTTGTTAAAACTTGTTTAAACTCGTAACGCTGAAACAGTTTGTTATTTACCAAAGAACTATATTTGCAAAGAGAAAAACTTACGTCTTGCAAATGAACAAACCGAACTGATTGAATATTGAAATGTATTATTTTCAGGAAAAAAATGTATTCTAATAGCAAAATCACAGCCTACTATTCAAAGAAATATGAAACTTAAAGCAGGTTGTCATGTCTGTCTAAATTGGTAGCAAAATCAAAGCCTACTATTCAAAATAATATAAAACTTTAAGCAGGTTGTCATGGTAAAATTTTAAAAAGTGACACAAAGCAGTGTATGAATCCGGTTCAACTTTTGTATGCCAAGTGAGCCTGTGCTCACTTTTTGAGAGATACACGAATAACAGCGCCATATATTGCGCGACATTGTTACATCATGACTCCAGCATCTTGGCAACATCTTCAAACCTAGCAATAAAGCCAATCCCTCCATCTCCGTCTATTTCCCAAAGACTTTGAGCACTTTTATAATTTTTGTTAGCATGTAGATTTCCTGCCTTTTATAATGCACCTTCCTATCAATTTCCTAAAATCACATGCAGTAATTTTTTGCTACCAACACTTTCCCATGCCATAACCCAAATCAACTACTAAGCCCAGTTACTACCATACGCCCCTTTAATACATATTGTCAGCACCTTATGCTGAACTTCCCATAAAAGTATGCAAAATACACTTGCGGTTAAGATGAGCGACCCCAACCCAGTTGAAAAACCGCATAGAAAATGCAAATGCGATTAATCTAAAGTGCGCCAATGGGCATTGGGATTTGTAGGCGGGTGTGTGGAGCTGAAGTCTTGCGTTGGCGTTGCATTCAATAAAAACCGCAGAAGACGTAGCGACAACTGGGGCAAGTAGAATGTAGTAAGTAACTCAAAGTCAGGCGGTTGTGGGTCCAAACAAATTGTTGAACCAAAACAGCAGAGTGCAATCAGGCCTTGTTGCAACTCTTTGGCCTCCAGTTCCACTGTATAAACATATAAGTTGTTCTTGCTTTTATTGTTGTTGTTTGCAAATTGTAGCAATCTCAAAGGCAAATTGTTTAAGCGATCAGCACGGGAAGCAGCGCGACAAAAAAAAAAGTACGCATGAAATGTAATCTTGCCAAGATTGGCCTTGGCATGCAGCAGCAGGCAAAGCGTAAATCCTTGGATATGCAAAGGGGAACAGGTTGTGGGTAGCGGTCGACAGGCGTTAAAGGAAATGCGTTGATTTTTGTGCTGTTTGGTTTGTCGTTGCGCTTGCCACAATTTCCGTTTTCCGGCTGCCATACCACCACCAACGATCAGGGGCAAAGGAAGTTGCGGTGAGAGCGGTAGCGGCAGCGACTGCGCCTGCAGCTCAGATTCACTTTTTTGCATTGGCTGGAATTGTTTATATCGTATAGAGTGTGCACACTACTATCTACTATAGTCTGTGCAAACAATAACAAAAGTAAGGCGTGCATTTTTGCGGTTGGAAAGAGTCCGCTCCCCTCGACCCCCATTCCTATCTCTCTTTACCGCTTGCCTTCAACAATTTCTCGATGCCACCGCAATGCATGCATAAATTATTATTTGCGACGTTCGCCACTTGCTGCCAAATGTTGCAGCAACATTTTTTATACGCTTGCCAAGAGTATGCGCAATTTTTCGAAAGGTTAAGCACACTCAAAAGATGTTTTTAGAACTAAAATGGGTGCAAATTCAATAGGACAAAACCGAACTCAATATACTCGTGACTCTATGTGCTGCTCGAGAGTGGGTTAGCGTTAGACTCGGCAATAGGTGGGCAGAATTTTGTTTATTACGATCACATGGGCTACTCAGCTAATTGGGTTAGTCTAAACCACATAAAACAACATTTATATGCAGTTTAAGATTGCAGTGCTCATACGGACTCGGAGCCCCCAAGGTAGTAGAAAGAAAGTACGCCCCAGATGCACTTGGAAGCGTACACTCGAGAAGGAACTTAGGTCTACAGGGAATTTTTTTAAGGAGGTCAAAGTCATCGTGAGGGATCGTAGCCGATGGAAATTTTTTGAAGCGGCCCTATGTCCCATTGGATATAATAGGAATTGATAGATTCGGACTCGGGTCGAAGCACTTAATATCAAAGCGAAATTAATTGATATGCAGAGCAGCAAATATTTGTCATAATCGACCAAGCCAGACAACTAAGCCTAGTCTTCACCTCCGAAATAGTTTTCATAGACTACGGAATAATCAAGGAGGATCGTTAGTCTGGAGCAGGGGAGTGGTTAAGCGAAGATTATGAAGAAACTATTTAGTGTATAGGTAGTGTCAGGCCCGAAGAAAGGGGGTTGGATGGGGGGATTCCCCACAAGCCCGAAGTTTTCTCAGGGGCCCGGTGTATTACTGTCGTGATAAAATAGAGCGGCTGGTACATTTCCCCCTGGGCCCAGTTTTTCTGTCTTCGGCCATGGGCATAGTGAATGTTCATAACATAATCGTCCATGACAACACAGCAAAGAGCAAAAAACCGCCAATGAATCGGACTTCTTTTGAGCTATCGATCCGGGAGTAGGCCAAGGTGGCAGTCAATCAATAAGATGGCAATCGTTCTTTTTTAAGATTTCGATTTCCTTTAAGGATGACAGCAAAATAAATTCCGAAATATCTGGGCCGATTCGATGTCTATTTAAAGCAGTGGCATGAAGTTTGCTCACATTATAGCTTGCGTTTATGTGAGTAGCTCAGTGACGTCACAACGCTTCGACACAAGCATTGGGATGGCTGCCTGTACTTGTACTGCACAGTGTCGACGTTGCTGCTGCCACTAATCCCTATATAGGTGAGATTAGACCATTTCGACCACTAATTCAAAGTCATACATTGGTCAATTTTTTAAGGAACAAGAGCTCAATAATCTTATTTGTGTGGGTTTTGCTTAGAATGAATTGCCGTCAAGCCAAAGTTTATGGATAGAAACTTTCAGGTTAAAGGAAAAAGCTTTGACCAAAAAATACCTTGAAATTGTAGAGCATTTTTTTCTTCAATTTTCTTTAAAATTCTGGTGGCATAGTACATTAAAATACCATTTTTATAGACTTGTCACAAAAGTTGTAAGCGGATATCGGAAATAACTCTCTTATGTGCTAGCGATTTTTTAACATGAATAACTCTCTCTGATTTTTGAACCTCGGATTCAGATTCAGTAAATCCAAAAACATTGTTGAAAACCACAAATCGAAAGAATATAATGTGTGGTTTTTGGAGGTTACCTAAGCACCCCAAGCACCCCCTTATGTGCAAAAAATCGCCAGAAAACCGACCTCAAAAGAAAATGTTCTACTTGCTGAATCAAATTCCTAAAAACTCAAAAAACCCCCGATGTGCTAGCGGCTTTTGGACCTTGGATTCAGAATAATCAAATCCAAAAACATTGTTGAAAAACATAAATCAAAATAAAATTGTTTGTGGTTTTTGGCGGTTATCTAAGGGTTTGCCTAAGATGCTAAGGATTTTTGAATTTAGCGACTCAATACCCTGGGTAGACCTGTTAGATGGATTGCTCACATTTTATTTTTGTGGGCCTGTGCTAAGCTATTGTCTCTAGGGCTGTACTTTGCCCATGTTTTTGCAACTCCGTGGGATCAAAGCTAGCTTCCAAATGGCGTTTTATCATCCAGTTCATCAGGTTTCAATCCATTTCATTGGATATATTATATATTTCGCAGAATTTTTCTTTATAATTATGATCGAGCTAGCGGAGCCGCTAAAACAATTAAAAACACTTTTTACTTTATTCATTTCATCTTGGAATGTATCGGTTCATCTTCCCAAAGCCCTCAAGAGAATCTGTAACTGCTTTCCACAGCGTAAAGCCAAACGAAAGGTCTGAACATCCTGTACATTGAAAATTTCATCTGCAGCAGAAATGCTTAAACTGATCTTTATGCTGATAGATAATGATAAGAGTATACAGAATTTGGCGCTCCAAGTTTCCACGTCATTCTTCGCTGCCTTTTTTGGTTGTTCTTTCTGATTCTTGTTGTTGTTGTTGGTTGCAGCTTTGGTCGGGCTTCTGCCACGCATCGGTACGTCATCGTTTTGCATGTGCCTGACAGTTGGAAGTGGTTTGTTTGCTGTTGTTGTTGTTGCCGCTGTTATGGCACTTTAGCTGCATGTCTTGCCAATGTCCACTGCCACGCCCACGCATCAGACCCACTTGTGCTCTCTTGGCTTGAACCAGTCAACATATTTTGCCGCTTTTGTTTTGCATTTTTATTACACATACATACATATTTCATTTGTGGTTTTTATCATACACACACACACCAAAAGCACACACACATACATACCCAGTTACACACACAAAGCGAGCCACCCACACAGAAGCAGCTGCTTTAATTGGAGTCGATGGTGTTATTTATATAAATGTTTGCCATTTCTCTTCGTTCGTTTCATTTTGGCCACATTGCTCTCTTTGCATGTATTTCATGTTTGTTGTTTTTGTTTATTTTTTGTCTGATTTTTGTTTTTTGGTAGTTGAAATTTTTCGTAGGAGCTCTGTGATATATTGGCTATGGGCTTGCCTGGCTCATTGCTCTTGGTCTGCTTTGGTTTGGTTTATTGTTGACCTTGTTCTGATTTTTTTTTTTCGTTTTTTCCCCCCGTATCATTTTGCTTTCGAATGCCTTAACTATGCCAAGTTTAAAGTTTGTAAAATTTTTGTTAAAAAGAAATTAAAGCTAAAAACATTTGACCTACATAAGAAAAAATCTACAGATTGATTTGAGATTTTAGATTGTAGATAAAAAGCAAAATGGAAAAATAAAAATATTTACAATTGCATTCGGGGCTGGGGCAAAGACAAACAAAAAGATTCCAAAAGCTTCGAGCATTCGAAATTGGAAATTGTAAAGACAACTTTGAGTAAATGGAATGTTTAGGAATGAAATATCTATCAATGGTAAATATAAAGAAAAAAAAAGGGTAAGTGAATTGTGTTTGTGCTGATAGTTTGTGGGTTTTTAGGCACTTTGAAAATAACTAACGGATAGTAAAATAAAATTGGCCTTGACTATATATATAGGATAAAAAGTTTTGCACAGAATGTGTTAATTAAAATGTGTGGTAAGGATATCTTTTCTAAGCGATTCTAGTTTGAAATAATACTCTCAGAACCGAATTGGCAAAGCACACATAGCTATGATAAACCATGTTTTAAAAATGTTTGGCGAGAACCATTCCTGGCTAAATCTATTCCTTTTAAAAAATGTCTTCAAAATATTATTTTGTTGAACTTCTCAAAGTTTTTTTTTTACATACAAGATACTTTAAAATTATCTAGCTCAACATAAAAAGTATCTACAAAAAAAATGTGCTCCAAATTTATACCATTCATATTTGTATCTTCAGCTCCTTAAATCATATTGTCATAAACCATACCAATTAGTTCACTTCCCATGCAATATTGGTATTACACATATTTTTTTTTTCAGATACTTAAATATTTTTTATGTAATGGGCGCGTAAGGAAATTCCTATCGTAAAACCGTGAAATTACATACAAAATGTATTCAACGCCTCACAGCCGACAAAAATGTTTTGGTTTTAATTAAAGAACCAACAAAAAAAAAAGAACATATTTTAATTTAATTTAATACGTACTTCCGTTTACAGCTCTTACTAAGACTTAATGCGTCTTCATTTTGGGAGTGTGTTTTTTTGTGGGTATCTTTAAATAGGCGCGTCTTGAGCTCCAGTTCCAGTTCCAATGCCAATGCCACACACATATGACCGGAGCACACAAGGGGCAGATGTCGGAGCTGGCGGTGGCACTAAAAAGCGGCATAAAACATAATAACAACAAGTACAATGAAAGAAACTCGACTCAATTTGGAAAATAATTTAACGACTCTATTTGAGCATGAAATCGTAAGGAACTCAGAGAAAAGCCCTCAAACTCCAAACCTTGAAAGCAATGTTTGCTATTACATTTTTTTTCATACACTCATTTTTGTGGTGTAAGGGTATGTTCAGTTTGAGTAAAAAAATGCTTCTTAGAAGATGTCTGAAAATAAAAGTTGCTTTTTTTATACTAAAGTGATTAGGATGACAAATAGAAGAAATGGAGTTATCTATGTTGGTCTGACAATTCGTTTGTCCATCTGTCAATTCTTCTACCTGGATTTGTGTTTGATTTTTGCATTGAATTTTACAGGGTGTGACAAAAAGCGCAAAAAATTAGTTCTATTTTTGTATGGTAACTATATGAACCAGTGGACCAATTTTGATAAAACTTCACAAAAATGTTTAGACTTAGACAAATTACAACTCTCTTCATTTGTATAGCGCATGATGCTTAGAATTTGACAAGGTGTAGCGAAAAGTGCGTAAGAACTGGTTCAATTTAAATATGGTAACTATATGAACCAGTGCACCAATTTTGATCAAACTTCACAAAAATGTTTAGACTGAGACAAAATATAACTCTCTTTATTTGTATAGCGCATGATGCTTAGAATTTGACAAGGTGTAGCAAAAAGTGCGTAAGAACTGGTTTAATTTTAATATAGTAACTATATGAACCAGTGGGCCCATTTTGATCACTCTTCACAAAAATGTTTAGACTTAGACAAAATACAACTCTCTTTATTTGTATAGCGCATGATGATTAAAATTTGACAAGGTGTAGCAAAAAGTGCGTAAGAACTGGTTCAATTTTAATATGGTAACTATATGAACCAGTGGACCAATTTTAAACAAACTTCACAAAAATGCTTAGACTTAGACAAAATACAACTCTCTTTATTTGTATAGCGCATGATGTTTAGAATTTGACAAGGTGTAGCAAAAAGTGCGTAAGAACTGGTTAAATTTTAATATGGTAACTATATGAAATAGTGGACCAATTTTGATCAAACTTCAAGAAAATGTTTAGACTTAGACAAAATGCAACTCTCTTCATTTGTATAGCGCAGGATGCTTAGAACTTGACAAGGTGTACCAAAAAGTGCGTAAGAAATGGTTCAATTTTAATATGCTAACTATATGAACTAGTGGACCAATTTTGATCAAACTTCACAAAAATGTTTAGATTTAGACATAATACAACTCTCTTCATTTGTATTGCCCATGATGCTTAGAGTTTGACAAGGTGTAGCAAGAAGTGCGTAAGAACTGGTTCATTTTTAATATGGTAACTATATGAACCAGTGGACCAATTTTGATCAAACTTAACAAAAATGTTTAGACTTAGACAAATTACAACTCTCTTCATTTGTATAGCGCATGATGCTTAGAATTTGACAAGGTGTAGCAAAAAGTGCATAAGAACTGGTACAATTTTAATATGGTAACTATATGAACCAGTGAACCAATTTTGATCAAACTTCACAAAAATGTTAAGACTTAGACAATATACAACTCTCTTCATTTGTCTAGCGCATGATGCTTAGAATTTAACAAGGTGCAGCAAAAAGTGCGTAAGAACTGGTTCAATTTTAATATGATAACTATATGAACCTGTGTACCAATTTTGATCAAACTTCACAAAAATGCTTAGACATAATACAACTCTCTTCATTTGTATAGCGCATGATGCTTAGAATTTGACAAGGTGTAGCAAAAAGTGCATAAGAACTGGTTCAATTTTAATATGGTAACTATATGAACCAGTGAACCAATTTTGATCAAACTTCACGAAAATGTTTAGACTTAGACAAAATACAAATCTCTTCATTTGTATAGCGCTAATGCTTAGAATTTGACAAGGTGTACAATCTAAAAAAGTGCGTAAGAACTGGTTCAATTTTAATATGGTAACTATATGAACCAGTGGACCAATTTTGATCAAACTTCATGAAAATTTGTAGACTTAGAGAAAATACAACTCTTGTAATTTGTTTGTCCATGATGCATAGCATTTTACAAGGCGTGGCAAAAAATGAACAAAAAACTGGTTCAATTTTTTAAAATAGCTATATGAACTAATGAAACAATTTTTATCAAACAAAAATGTGTAGACTTGAATAAAATATTACTGGCTTAAATTTGAATTTTAAATTATAAATTATATATTTTTCAAAAAGCAACGTCCCACCGTCTCTGTAAATACTTTCGGGAGCCCAGATTTTTATAGAACGAATGCGTTCAATTTTAAAAGTTTTTGAAAGAACATCCAATATTCCTTAAGCGAATATCAATAAAAGATAAATACGATTTTAAACAAAATGCAAAGGAAAATAGATTTCAATTATCTATAACACTGTAATCGTCTATCAAATTTAAGTTGAACGAAAAAGTTTTGTTTCCTACCAAAGGCCCAGATTTGAGTTCAAGTATGCCGGACCTTAGTCCTTTTTTCAGAAAATGTCTCGGTTTTGCTCAAAATTGAGATGGACACACAGTAGTCATATTTGTCTTCACATTTAAGTGCGTTTAGATCAAATTTTGGTCGCAATTTTATACAGCTGCCATACAAAAATTGATCCTGTGCTTTCTCTTGCAGACGTATTGCGTGAACTTCTGATTGTTCGATCATGTGTATGACTAGGAACAAACTTGTAGTTCTTTTCTTCTTTACTGCTAATTTTTTCAAGCTAAAATATTCAGAAAAGCTACACAGAGCTTTTTACCAATTTTTCCTTAGTAGTTATGGAAGCTTCACGTAAAAGTATCTGTTTGTTAAATTATTTTTATGATAAATCAAAAATCCTTAAAAATTGAAAATCTGTAAAAATGTTAAATACATTTTTGATTTCAGTTTTTGGGTTCACCCCAGCACCAGATTTTTATCAATAATCACCAAACATATCCGAATGCTTCTAAATCGTACAATCTCTATAATTAAAGGGTATCTAAAAGTTTATATGTGCCGACTTTTGCCAGCCTCCCTTTTTTTTTTTTAGGCTTATTGTGAATGTACTTTGCTTGTTAGGTACAGGCATTTATATTCGTTTGAAGCGTTTGTTTTAATGTCCTGGTACTAACCAGTCAAACGTTTGTCTTGTCTGCCTGGCTCTAGACGAGGACATAGACACGGCTGCTGCTGCTGGGGCATTCAAAAGGAACTTTATTTTATTTTTCCAACAAGTGGGAAAATCTGCAGGATTTGAAGTGCATAACCTGGACTCCAAGTATGCCAGCGGGGTAAGGAGCAGAAGAATTCTATTGTTACTAGACGCGTCATACGAAACTCCTTTTTTTTTGAGCTCAAGTTCAGTTGTTTTCTGGAACTGGAAATGCAGTTGCTGCGTCTTTTGTTGTTGTTGTTTTCAAGGTGTGCTAAGAGGCGTAAGCAGAAAACAATTTTCATTCACTTTGCGTTTTTAATCATGGTTAAAGGATATGTCAACGACAAGACAACGACAACCAAGAGATTTGTGTCTGCAGGATGTCAACGCAAATTCAAGTGAAATGATGCACAAGGCAAAAAGGATTGCTACCGGATGAATGCACTTCATTTGAAGTAGAAGAAGAAGCAGTTAAAGCGAAAGAGATAGAAAAGAGCGGATTGAAATTATAAGCAGCAGCTCCTATTGTTAGAGGAGTTGCCAAACCAAGAAACAGGCAGCGCTCAAGTCAAACCCAAAGGATTATGGACACGGCAGGGTGTGTGTCCTTTGTCTTCTCTGCTATGTGATTATGATGTTTTGGCATATTTGTGGTAGCAGTCAGTAGGGGCTAAGCACTCAAGCCCACCATAAACAGTCTTTGCCTCAATGCCAAGTTATTCCCAGAAGAGTTTCCAGTTTTTCCGCCGAAGTGCAGTCCAAGAACCGCCTCACCTTCTGCTGGCTTAATAAAGTTGTCGTTCTTAACTTTGAAGTCAAGCCGACAAAGTCATTAATCGTCTTGCAGTCCGTCGCTCCTGATAGCCATTCGACCACACCGAACCAGCACACAGTTTAACACCTAAACGCTAGAACTTTCAACAAGTCCACATCCAAGTCATCTCCAAGTCGACCCTAGTCTTGACTTAATTTTTCATTCTCACCAAACAGAGCGCCGAGCGCCATGTTCATGTGCATTTCTATCTAATTAAAACAGGTGTTTTAATTATTGTAGCCATTTAATTTACCTTTTTCTTTTGGGCCGGTTATAAATGCCGCCGTATATCTATGCTAGCAGAATTTTATGATCTAAACTCGAGTGATGGCCATTAAAACCTGCGCTGCACTTTGAGCAACTTGCTCATTAAGAGCTGCTCCAGATATGATGAATTTTTTGTTTGGCTGGCTTTATTAAGCTCATAAAAATGGTCAAGTTAGTTCTTTGCATGTTTATTGCTATTTTGTGGCTTGTTTCTTGTGTTTTTTAGCCTTTTTTTATTGTAATTAGACGCGGCAGTTAATGCTTGCACGAGCTCTGGACAAACCCCGCACTTGTAGAAACATATGTATCTAGTAGATACGATTTTAAGGGCAGGAATTTTGTTCTCTTAATTAAATGCTTATTGTGATAAGCAACTGCTTTTTTTTAGAATTAGATAATTATGCTATAAAAATTTGCTATGGCTTTTTAAGCATGCTAGCTAGCCAACGCCCGAGAAATATAATTGGTAGCATTAAAAGTTTATACTTTTTTATATGGAAAACGATTATGGGTTTTTTTGTACTCCAATTGTTTTGAATTACTGATTTAGTACAAAAACTTCCCAGTTTGAAAGCTCTCACGCATTGTTGGCAAAAGCTCAGAGGTTGGATTTAAGTCGGCAAGTCGATGAAGGAGCTCTCGCTAAGATATACGATAATCGAATTGAAAATTGAGACGTACGAAAAATTTCTTGTCAACTCCCTAATGTACTCTCCCTCCCCCTCACCCTTTCCTGAAATTCCCTGCACCGTTGAGCAAAAAAATTATTATTTCTAAAAATAAAGTAATTTCCCTACCGAATATTATTGAATACGTGACATAAACGTAGAACCCATCCCCCGGTGGAGTGACCACGCTTGATATTTATAAGACCCCCCTGCACCTGAACGGATCAGGTAATTTGGGTACGGTCTCTTAGATGATCACTGAAATATTTTGGAAATCAATACCAGATACTTGGAGAAGTGTCAGAATTTTAGACTTCTTCTACATAGGCGCTAATGTGAATAGAATTCCTTCACCGATTTAATCTCTTCTTTATGCTGGGTTGTGACAAAACCCTAATTTTTAAGCCTTCCACGTACGAGAGCAAAATAATCAGCCGTGCTCCAAATAACGGAAAAACCAAACCGAACAATTTTAGGAAATATGGGAAATTTATTGATAATAAAAAGGGAAATATCGACCAAAAATTAGTACCATATGTCAGCATCTTCTTTTAAGAAGTCCTTTAAGAAAGTAAAAACCTACATTCGTCTTTCAGAGGAAAAAAAGTAAAATGATCTTTCTAGAATCAGAAAGACGGTCAGAGCTCTGACGGAAAGAAAATAAGACACGGTGTCCGGTTGTCGACAAGGTATAGTCCAAAGCGCACATCGGAACTCCTGAGCTACCATAAAAACAGGACAAGGATGGTGATAGGAGTTAAAACGGGACACTGGACCATTAACCACATGGCCAAGAGGCTGAACGTTCTCCATCACGAGACAGAAAGCATCCAACACCTGATATGCGTCTGCCCAGCGCTTTTAAGAAGACGAACCCAGTTTCTGGGTAAACCTTTCTTTGTGGATCTGGGTAGTCAGGTTTATGTCCCATAGCGGATCTGGCTGCGTTTGTCGGATACTCAAAATGGTTTTGCAAAAAGAAAGAGTTAGGGATGCCCTACAGTTTTGATCTTCCTTCATCGATTCTCCTCCCCTTCTGTAATTTCTTACCACCTTTTTTCACAATTAGGCAATACAATGGACCTCATGGTCTCTGGGTGATCTCAGTCACCGACTGGTTTTGCAAAAAGAAAGAATTATGAGACTAGGGATGCCGTACAGTTTTGATCTTCCTTCATCCCTTCTCCTCCCTTTCTGCAATTTCTTACCACCTTTTATCACAATTAGGCAATACAATGGTCTCTAGGAGACTTCAGTCACTGACTGGTTTTGCAAAAAGAAAGAGTTAGGAGACTAGGGATACCCTACAGTTTTGATCTTCCTCCACCCCTCATACTCCCCTTCTGCAATTTCTTACCACCTTCTTTCACAATTAGGCAACACAATGGACTCCATCTTCTCTGGATGATCCCAGTCACTGACTGACCTGCCTACTTAATCTAAACTATCCTATCTTTTCAGAGTCAAAATTCCAACGAAATGCTCTAATTAATGCTCAATGAACATTCTTGCATTAAACATTTCGGTCTTAAAATCTAGTAATTTGGTAATCTGTGGTCAGAATTTGAGGTTATGTACCAGAAAATCGAAGAGATATATTTCTTAACTTCCAATAGCGATAACTTTGTGAAAAAAATCGTAATTTTTCTTTGGATACCACAAAAATTTTTGCACCCTGCACATAACCTCAAAAGTAGAAAACAACGCGGTTTTTCGGGTACATAATCTCAAATATTTAAAAATCCTGACGTGATTCTAATGTCGAATTCTGATTCTACGCAGGAAATTACTTCGGAAATGACCCTTAGCTTTCTAACAACTGATATGACCCTGTGCTACATAAAAATCACTCTTGGCATACTACTGACAGAAAGAATTCTTATAAAGTCCACTTTCTGTAGAACGAAAAGTTAGCGAATCTAAGGAGTTGAAAGATCTCTGATTGAGTCCTTTTATAGTGTTTAGGCAAACAATGAATCAACTTCAGAATCATAAAATATAAACATACGAACTAAATATTGTCCTGTTATTATATATATATATTTGCTATGACTGAAATAATTTCGAGAACGTCAATTAAATATACACGAATTCCTGTAGTGATCACTGGACATTATCATAGCTTGTAGAATTAAAAGCTTTGCTAGATATTAGTAGGAGATACCCATTTCGGAAATGATATCCAGTAATTTGAAGTTTAGCAGAAATGTTAGGGTATTTTCTGTTTTTTTTTCCTAGAGCCTCTTTATATGTCTACTAAACTAACAAGATCTCTTTTAGACTTTAACAAGATCTCTTCTAGACTTTAACAAAGTTGTCGTTGGATGACTTATTTTTACAGAGTTTTCAGGTTGATAATCTTGAAAAGCGCAGCAAAGTAAGCGCAATGGTAATCTCATTTCCTATGCATGATGCCAGGCCAGAGTACTTTGGGTGTATTAGGGTTTTGTCGTAGCCAGACTGACTTACAATTCATAATTTTACTAGTTTAAGTAAAGCAATATTCCCTTATTCCCACTAGAACACTAGTGCGTCCTAAAAACTTAGGTCGTTACTGTGTTGAATGAACAAAAATGTTATTCGAGCAGATAGGTATATACCTAGAGAAGGGTTCAATTGATTCGGGACAATTTTTTACAACTTAACTGATTATTGAATAATAATTTCAAATTTCTGCAAATTCATGCTTCCTGGTTGTATTACAATGGACAACTGCTGTCTGTTCCAGATGCTTAATTCTAATAGTCTAATGAGTTAAGTCGATCACATGAATAGCTACTGTTCTTCCTAATGCCACTTGAAAAATCAAGTCAGTACACGCCCAGCAATGACCATAATTACATTGTTAATTTTGTTTAAGACGCTGAAAAACTAATCAATTTTTAATGAATTTCAGATTAAGCCTTTAAGCTAGACTTCTCATACATCGTACTTAATCAAGAAATAATAACATAAATTAAATAAACAAAAAATTTTTCGAAATTAAACCAATACAAAAGATGCTCGAAGTCTAGAACTTTTATTTTCTTAACGTATAACGAACAACGATGAGCGATGATGTGTGTTAAATTTCACGCATTACATTTAAACCAACAACCTTTATAACAATGTATATATATACTACATATAAGTAGGTATAACAAACCATATATAGGATAGACGAGAGAGTGAAAGAACAGCTGCTAGAATATTGCAAGTTCATTATATAAACACCAATCAAACAAAATCGTGTAAGGTGAGGCCAACTTATGGGTATGCCGAGGTGAGATAAGATGCAAGAGACAATGAAAATCCAATTAAAGAGGCCGTCAGGTTGGGTAAACTCGCTTCAAGCTTCAAAATGTGGCAACAGATGATGGTTAAATGGAAAAACTGCAAGCTCACCGCTGCTGCACTTCTTACTCAATTAGAACAGAAAATTCAAAGGAAATGTGTAAACAAAATAAATACCAAAATCAAGCGACGACGACTTCTACCAACCAACCAACCAACCTTCATGTCGATTTATTTCAGTAACATTTCGGCTAGTGTTGGGTCTTCTGCCTAAAAGGCTCGAGTTGATTTTCAAGTGGCCAACACGCCAAGCCAGAAGAGGAACAACAACAAAAACAACAACAACAACGAGGCACTCGAAACGTTTTTGGCATTCTTCACCTGTCAAGGCGGCAGTTACCAGCCAAGTCAGCCCAGTCAGCCAGCTAGTCAGTCGTCCAGGTAACAACAACTCTTCGGCAAAGTGCAATAAGAACGTCTAAAACCTCACACTTCAAAACTTTTGCCGAAACATCAAAGTTGACGTACACAATGGCCATTGATGTGATACAACTCAAGTGCAAAGAAAACAAAACACGAAACCAACAACTGAACTGAACCGAACCGAACTGAACTCAACTCAACCGACTTTGCTTTAGAAAACCATAAGGAGACGTTACGTTCCTATATAGCTCTGTCAGCTCCTACAACAGCTGAACATCTGAGCAACGTCTGCGTTCCAGTCAACGTTGGCGGTGGCTTCAACGTTGTCGTCAGCTTCAACAAGCGTAAAATATTCTCAGAATTGCAACAACTCGAGAAGTTCAGTTTCGGTTCAGTTTGGCCAAAACATTACGACAGACATTGGGAGCTGTGTGCTCCAAGCAGCCCAAGCAGCTCGTGCTGCTTGCACAGGCGCGCATATTGCCTTTGGGCGCCTAATTGGGGGCGTCTTAAAAATACATTAACGATTCCTGCTGCTTGGCGCCCAAATGGGGCGTAATCAATTGCTTTTCAACAGTTTACACATGCTTAAGCACTCTTTATAATGTCATGCTTTGTATTTAGACTCCTTTTATATTTTTCGTATACATATGTCAGTAACAATTCTAAAAATTATTTCTATTTAAATTTGCCATGACGTCATGAACACTGCAGCAGCGATTTCAAGTGGCCCAGCTGCTACCCCTGTTTCCGAGGGTACTGTTTTCAATTTGGATAAGCTGATTGCGCAGCTTTTTCTCTGGACAGCAACCTCGCGTACTGTACGACTAGAGGAAGAGCATTTACAACAGATTTGCGCACTTGTAAGCCCGATTTTCTTAAAGGAAGAGTCATTGTTGGAGCTTCCGGTACCCATAAATATAGCTGGTGATCTGCATGGTCAGTTTAGTGATCTGTTGCGTCTTTTTGGCATTGGCGGACGTCCTCCAAATTCGAAATATTTGTTTCTAGGCGACTATGTTGATCGCGGGACGCACTCCATTGAGACCATATCACTGCTCTTTGCGCTAAAAATACGCCATCCGGAGCATATGTTTCTACTGCGCGGCAATCATGAGTCTGCCGGCTTAAATAGAGTTTATGGGTAGGTAAGATAACAACAAATAAATAAATAAAATATAATACTCGTATAATACATAGCTTCCACGAGGAATGCAAGACGCGCTATTCCGTCCAGCTGTGGCAGTCGTTTGTCGCCGCCTACAATTGCCTACCCATTGCTGCACTGATCAACAATCGCATCTTTTGCGTACATGGCGGACTAAGCCCTAGTTTATATAAATTCACAGATATCAAACGCATTCGACGCCCCTGCGAAATACCCGAATCCGGACTACTGTGCGATTTGCTTTGGTCCGATCCGGATCCGGCCATTTGGGGCTGGGGCTCAAATGATCGTGGCGTTAGTGTAACATTTGGTCCGGATGTGGTGCAAAGCTTTTGTCATCGCTTACGTGTCGATGCGATTGTTCGTGCCCATCAGGTCACAGCGGATGGTTACGAATTCTTTGCACATAAAAAGCTGGTGACACTTTTTTCGGCGCCCAACTATGGCGGTCTATTTGATAATGCAGGCGCAGTAATGTCCATAGATAGAAATCTAGTAATATCATTCCTTATAATCAAGCCTTTATTTTTGGACCGTCGTGCATCAAACAACGCGACCTTGTCGGCAGTAGGTAAAAATCGAAACCTCTAATAATTAACAAGGAGATATACGAGCCATTTACTTAGACGGCAATCAAAAATAATTGACTTGGGTATTTTTGTAGAAACTTTTTATGAGGAAGCATTAAATTTTGGAAAATAAAAAGTGCGAAATAGAATATTTCGGCAGAGATGACATTTCTCTTTTACATTCTTTCAGCTTTTTATGTTTGAATCTTAAAAGCAGTTTTACTAAAAAAAAATCGAGCTCCAGGGTAAGCTATTTAGTTTTCGGATTTAAGAAGAATCATCTGTGGTCAAACTTCTAACGTTCCATAGCTATAGCTATTTTTAATAATTCCTTGAGTAACTTCCCCAAATTCTTGGCAATGCGTTATAAGATTTCTTAAAAAATTAACCTATATTTATACGAGGTGTGTTCAAAAAATATCGCGAATTTTTAATTTTCGGGGTTACATATATTCGAATTTCGATTTTTATGTGGCGTTATGTCGATACTCATGTCTCTCACTTATATCGACAAGCTCGGACATTTTGAATGTTCACTCTTGGTTGACAGCTGCTTTGCTTGCACGTGTTTTGTCTCGTCTTCGATTTTTACCTATTCAAAAAAATGGATCAAAGACCCTGTATCAAATTTTGTGTGAAAAATGAAATTAAGTGCGCGGATACATTCCGAATGTTGACTGTGACATAAGGAGAAGCTACCTTGGACCGAAGCAACGTTTATCGGTAGTACAAAATGTTTTCAGAAGGCCGAGAAGATGTGAACGACGAAGAGCGTGCCGGACGCCCGAGCACTTCAACAAGAAGAAGAAAATGGTGTATCATATATTTCAAAGATAATTCTGATCATGCACATCGTAAGACTAGATTACTGGTAAGAACCAATAGCTCTGATTTACTTTACTCCAAGTGCTTTCTTTTTTGTCTTAAGTGTAGAACTAAGCTAACAGGGACGACCTCATTCCCATCAAAGACGCTACCGTTCTACTATTTGTGCAATTACCAAAAATTTTCTTCCTGTATTAGAACAACCGCAGGCAGCAACAACAACTTCTGGCCAACAACATTGACAGCACGACGTTGCTAAGGCTCTGTTGCACTTAACATTTTGGGGGCTATGTTGCATGTTCCGTCGTGTGTTGAATGTTGCATAAATAAACTGCAGATCACACGCAAACAAAGCAGGAGCAACTGCAGCAACAGCAGCAGCAGCAGCGGTGGCAGCGGCAGTCGCGGCGACGGCTACGGACAACATCAAAGTGTTGACTTGACATTTTGAACGACATTTTAACCTGTTTAGCAGCCAGCCGGCGACTCTGCAACGGGCCAAGTTAAAACGTTTCAAGCCAAACCAAACAAGCAAAGGCAATGCATACAGCCGCCAAGTCAGCGTATTGGGGCTGGCTTCAGCATGGTCGGTTTGGTTGGATTGCCTCTTGGATAAACTGGGGATAGCTGGCAGCTTGGTCGCTTCGGTTTGGTTGGGTTTGTTTTCAAGCTGGGCAGCAGCAGCAGCAGCAAATGAAACCAGCGAAGCAAACAACATGCTGCAATTCGAATGACTTGTTGTCGTTAGTGTAGTTGCTATTTGGTTGCTGCTGATGATGACGATGATTCGTTTGGTCTGGCTTTCCATGTTGTTGACTCTTGGCCTGTTGTTGGTGTTGTTGCTGCTCTGGCTGGTTGTTGTTTGAGCTGTTGTTAATTTTCCTAAAATCAAAGCACAAAATTCACAGGAAATGTAAGCCGTTGCGGCCAACACGACAACTCCAGCAAAGATGTTGACTTTGACTGCATTCGGTGAGGGCGTTGGAGGGTAGAGCGGCAGACGGCACAGGTAACTAACAGCTTTAGATTTTCAAGAAATTGCATTTTCGGTCAGGCCATGTTTAACTAACTGCAACAAGGGCAGGCCAAAATACACACACTTGTACACAAAAACATACACACAGTTACACACACACACTCTCAGCAGATTACCTTTTAATGACGTTTTATGTTTTCATTGCAAAGTCAAATTAAAATATTAAAATTTATGAAACCCACTGCTTGTAAAAAAAAAAATTGCAAGAAATATTTAGTTGGCATACCCAAACTGATTATAGGCTCAGGAATCTTGCAGCGTGCATCTTTGGTGCCCTTGCACGCAGCAGCAGCCAATATTTACACACGAAGTAGCTGCACTCGGTCTGGACTCGGTTCTCGGTTCTCTCAAGCTGCTTAAAACTGAAACTAAGTTGCCCGGCTTGGGATGACGCTGATGATGGTAGCACTGATAAATAATCCACGCAAAAGTCAGCCAGGCGTCTGGCTGAACGGCAGAGCCATTCCTCATCCGGCAGGTGCAAATCGCATGTGACAGCCCAGACACTTAACTTTTGTGCACCGAGAGTGGCCAAGAGCTCGAGAGCACACTGTAAAGCTACGGCGGCTCCTTCGGCTGGCCATGTACAAACACATGTACGGTAAGCGAAAGAGCGCGCTATGTACACTGAGAGCAAAAAAATTGCAACCAGTCAAGTTAAGACAAAGTTAAGTTTAATCATAAAATTATTTTGTGGTTTAGGAAGAAAATCTTATATATAAAAAAAAGCTTATGTCTGTTTGTATGAGGTTGGACGCCAAACCCTTTGTCCGATTTTAATGGGACTTTTTTTAAAATGTTCAGAAGGAAAATTTACAGAAAAATTAGGAAAATTGAAAATACTAAAAACGACAATTTAATTTTCCAATAAATTTTTTTTTTTTAATTTATGTTGTCAGATTAACTAATATTTTTTAGTTAATTGTTTTTGTCGAAAGGAAACACAAAAATTTTAAACGTTGTAAATTTTATTTTATTGAGGCACACAAAATTTCATGAGAATCGGTACAGCCGTTTCGGAGGAGTATGGTAACTAACATTGTAAAAACTAGAATTTTATATATAAGAAGAAACTTATGTTTTACGTATTATGGGTGTTCTCGTGAACAAGTCGATGAATCTGATTTTTGCGTGTGTTAGAGGTCAATGCGGAAGTTTTAAGCCTATTGTGATGAGTTTGTGTGAATTGGTTCGTGGGACTGTGAATATTGGTTTTTGTGTGTACATACTCCTCCGAAACGGCTAGACCGATTCTCATGAAATTTTGTGTGCTTATTGGGCAGGTCTGAGAATCGGCCAACATCTATTTTTCATACCCCTAAGAGATGGGGTTGCCACTCTAACATTTTTTTTCATTTATCGACTATACCTTCATGGTGTGGTCACGGGCGCGAACGCCGCAAAGTTAGCCGCGAAGCCTTCCACACTCCTGTTTCGTGGCTTTCGCGGACGGCGCGTTACGCAATATTTTTCAATCTGTGGTTTGTCTTGACTGAACGTGAAAAAATAAAAAAAGACATCCTGTCGCCATATAGGTTAACATTATTAGTGCACGAAAACATTAATATCAGATACTGCTTACAATGCCGAGAAGAAAACTACCAAATCTCCATTAAACATGGTTAAAATGTAAAGATGGCGAGTGGTTGAAAATTTTATGATGAAATTAATCCACTCATCGATCAATCGGACGATGTTTTCCAATCGGAAAGATTCCAGATCTGCCGGAGCGCAGCGGAGGCCGGCTAGTATCTAATATAAAAATCTCTGTAAAACTTAATTGCTTTTATAGATTTTAGTCAATTTTTTGTTGTTGAAAAAATCCAATCTCATTCGTAATTTTAGTTCTAATCTTTCATTCCCGAAATGATTAGCATCATATAGCTAGCAGTATATAGCGTAGATTCGCAATTACGAAAATGAAATTAAAAATTCTTCTTTAAAATATGATATTTTTTTCAATAAATTGTTAGAAAACATGGCCCATGTGTTTAAAGATTTTTAAAAATCTAACTTTATTCTTAGTTCTAATAAAATAAAATTTAAGTTTAGGTATATTTTCAAGAAAACAAATTTTTCAAATTGAAAAAACGTATTAAAAATAAAATATAATTTTAGCTGTTTTTGAAAGAAAATTAATTTACCAAATTTTAGAAAACTATTAAAAACTTCGCTCTATTTATGAAAATCATTTACAAAATCAAATTTCATCGGTAGTCGTAAGCTTGGTTTTTCGAAATAAAAGCAGTCTAGTGCTTTGTTGTTTCAGATCAAAATTTAAATTTTCAAAATGGAAAATATATGTATATAAGTTTTTCGAAATCTAATGCCGATTTGTTGTAAGATAATTTTTCTGAAATCTAATGATATATAGCTTTTCCTATCGAAATGGTAGGCAGCATTGATTGGGAGCCTAAGTTCTAAAAATAAAATACAAATTTAGATGTATTAAAAAATTAATTTATTAGAACTTTTTAACTTAAGCTGTTAGAAAACTAGGAAAAAATGCCAACAAAAAAAAAAATAAGGTTAGTTTTTAATCCTTATCTTACCATATCAAAATGATAGTGAATGAAGTATTTCTTGATATTGTAAAAAAACTTATTTCTATAAAAAAGGAAGTAATAATATGAAAATGGGGAACAATATCAAAAAATAATTCATATTTCTGGATTCTGGTATTCAAACATATTTTTTTATCTAAAAGAATATTTGATGCGTGCGACGAGAGGCTCTGATTCTGTAAAAACAGCATGTAATGTAGGTATTAGGGATTTTAGAGTCGGACAGCCACGAATGCAGTTATGCATGCAAGAGGAGGAGCCCCCTTATTATACATAGTTCAAAGAAAAACGGGAACTCTGTTTTTAAACAATTTTTCAATATTGAGTAATTTAATTTTTAGTTTGAAGCTTTGCGTTCTAAAATGATAAGCAGTCAAGTACTTTTTTTAAATTTTTTTTAAAATAAGTTAGAAAATTAGGACTAAGCTTCAAAAAAACAAATTTTGAGTCCTTAGCTAGTATCATATCAAATTGTTGAGCAATAAATAAGATTCAAGAAAAAAAACGATTATATAAAAAAGTTACCAGGAATGTTTGAAAAATATTCTTAATCAATAATATTTAATGTAATATAAGTAAGGTTAAGGCGGCAGTTAGGACATGACGTCCCAGCTTACTTAGGCCAAAAAATAACGCAGAGGTCCTCTAGATATTCCAGTTTACAGCCATACGATGGCCTGAATAAATCTCGAAAGGTACTTTGGACTATGTTCTGAGAGCTGGGATAAATATAATATAATATTTCAATAATATTAATTATCTCCCGAAAGCTTGTTTTCTAATCGAAATTAGGAATAGTTTAATGTTTCATTGTTAAGAGACCCGTAAAAATCTGATTTGCCTTTGTTCAAGTTAAAAAATAATTTATATTTGTGGCTTCTGCTAGTCACAATGTTATTTTTTTTGTTTAGAAAGTTCTAATAAAAAATGTATTATTAAAATTATTTTTCCGAATTTTTCAGTGACCTAATAAAATACAATAACGCGTCGAAAAAAGCAAGAGAGCCTCCCGGTTTTGTAAAACTCTATAAATTGCGTTGATACAGAGTCGTGTCAGGCACAACTGCATCGATGCATGCAGCAGGCGGAGCCCCCTAGTATTACGTAGTCTCATACAAAATCGAGCAAGACGCCATAATTCCGCGTAACCCATCCTGTCATGTTTTTTAAAAATTTGTTTACATTGAATTATTAACTTTCTAGACATTGGGACACATATTTTTAAGACAAATTTCTATATAACCCTCATCATTTATTCAAGAACTCATTTTACATAATATTTTAGTTGTACGGCTGAAACCTTTTTGCAGCTTTAAAATTTTATAAAAATATACTGTTTAAAACTTTTACCATAATGTCGATAAAAATCCTATAGAACTACACATTTAATTCCAATAAGTCCTTTCTTATTATTTCCCAACACCAAAATGTCTAACTTTGACGGCTCCTTAAAATTAATCCTAACCTAGCCAATTTTTTTTGCAGTGTAGCCAGCGTTAGTTGCCATCTTGAAGTCAGTGCAGCTTGCCATGCGCCGCAGGTTGCAGGTTGCAAGGCATTGCTATGGATGGTGCTGGTATCGGAGCTGGTATTGTTGCTGCTGCCTGGCCTGGTCATTTTTTATCGCATGTTAATCACAACCTTGTGGAACTTTATTTGCCTTGCCGGACGGACGGATGGACGGCCAGCAGGGCAGTCTTAAAACCCTTTTTGTTGTTGTTGCTGTTGTAGTTGCTGTTGTTGTTATTGTCTACGGGATTTGGATGTTGTATCTTTTGTATTATTTTGCTCTTTGCATACATTCAGCTGGCCTCTTCTATGGCAGACAGTTGTTGGCTTTTCCAAAGCTCATAGACCAAAGCCAGAGCCGGCTCATAGACTAAGCCTATGCTCCGCTCCTTGGTGCTTGCTGCTTGCTGGCTGCTAAGTGAATGCAATTAAAATTGACGTTAATCTGGTGGAATTCTGATGTTTTGTCATGTTTGCGCGCTAAAGATGTTATTTTGTTTTGACATGCTCTTGGTTAGCTGCTTGTAACCCAGACAATCAGCTAGCCGCAGCAGCTAAGACAACCTCTTGGCCAGACGGCAACAAAAACCCAAGGAGTCAGCTGGCAAGGAGTCGTGTACATGTAGATCAATCTATCTAACTAACGCGTTTGGTGTTGCCTGCCCAGCCAGCCAGGCTTTCCTGGTTGGGTTGCTTCTTCATGGTTGTTATTTAAATTGTTATATTATTTGCGTCTGGCTGGGTCTGGTGGGAACCTGAGCCAGATGACTTGAGCCAGTGGCCTTCTCTACGTGGCGCTGCTTGGGTTATTGGTTGGTTTTAATCAAATTGTACAGGGCAGGGATGTCCATTTATGGCACGTTGTTGTCTTGTAACTCTCAGTGGGGGTAAAGTGTTTTTTTTATAGTGTTCTATAGTTAATGTTAGAATGGGAATACTTGTAGATTTGCCAGGACTGGGAGTTAAAATTTGTGCTATAAAAATTAACATGTTAGATCTATAATTGGAATGTTTTTTTAGCGCATTTTCATTAATTGGGTTTCGTATTCAGTTGGCAGCAAAGGCTGCAGAGTTGGCTATATGGGTTTTGGATAAATTTTGGAAATCGCTTATGCAACATCGTAATATCTAAATTAATTTTATTAATAGCCATGATTATTAAATTTAAAATTCATTTTTAGCAACTAATTTACATAAAACAAAATAAAGCTTGGATTATTCGAACAATTATCTTCATCCGAGGAACGTTAAGAATATTTTAAGGGGAAGTTCTCTCAAATTTGGTCGAGAAAATTAATTTTTTTTAAAAAAAAATTAAAACTTCATATTCGTAGGATAAGTAATCGAAAGGATTTTTTGATGCGATTGATATTTATAGAAATAGAGCGTCTTCAAAACACATTCGGACTTACTAAAAACTTTAAACGTATTTTTCTCGGGACACAAATTTCCAATTATTGTACGATAAAAATCGCATTTAGCAATCAAAACATGAAGTTTGTAAATCTTTTCATCATGCCACAAATAATTCCCAGTCTCTTATTTTCGGCCTAATTGGAAAGAACCTCCCCTTATAAAAATGCAGTTTTTGTATTTTAATCAAATATTTATTATATTAGACGAAAAAAAAAAAATTAAGAGGTCCGAACATGTTTAACATAAGTCTTTTGGGATCGTTAAACTAAAGAACCAGAACCAAAACATTTCGCGATTTGGCTGCGAACCCGAAAAAGAATTCTACTCGATGTCGGAATAATTTTGGCTTCATCGTGATGTAGTGGATTTCAAATTTTCAGCTCACTTTTCGCGTACTTATCGAAAAGAAGTGGTTAAGAGGGGATCCCAGGACCTTGGAACGTTGGGATGTTAGCTAAAACAAAATAAGATAATTTCTTCATTGGGATTCCCATTGACAACGTCAATGTTGATTATTCCAGATGTTTGAGTCAAAAAACATTATCGGAAAATCCAACTCCGGAGATCATCGTACTAAGGTCATCAGTGGGTTTTGTGGGGAATGGCTTTCACATTAATCATTCGGGCCTAATCGTAAGGCTAAGAGACTTCAGACTTGCGAAAAACTTCGCATTCGAACAAAACCTATTTGAAAATTAGAAGTCGCTTCCCAAAAGTGGAGAGGTTTTTTTCGGGTCATCAACTAGTTTTGTCGGCCTTCTCTTTTTAAGAGGATCCTCTAATTCTAAAATGTTTCTTGTCAATTTTAGGGCTGGCTTGGAACAAAAACTTGTAGTTTTCAAAATATTCAGTAAAAACTAGAGTTGCCAAATAGCACAAAAAAATAACATATGTAATAAAAAAAACTAGGGGTTCTGGACCCTGCATGCATCGCACGCTAACGTAAGGACAAGTTTTAAAATTCTAAGGGAAAAGACTTGGTGGAATATGGTGAAAATCATTTTCGGTGAATTTAGGGTGGCATAGGTTATAATTTTAGCGGGCTTCTTCATTTTTATTATTTTGCGAGTCCATCAGAGGTCGATTTTAATCAAATTAGGGAATCCACTGTACTATTTGTAAAACAATGCGGGAGTAAGCTGCGAAATTCTATTGAGGGAAGACAACGTGGGGATATTTTACGCATTACATAAGCCTAGGTTTTAGCGTCTTCTAGAAACTGTCAGTACATATAGCCGTAGGGTCCAATGGATGGACATCCATAAATCGAGTTCTTCTGAGAAAGCTTCCGTACTGAGAGAAATCCTTAGAATCAAACTCTGATTCATTCACATAAAATCTATCAAATCGCACTCAAATTCATATTATTGACCATTTACAAAGCATTTAAATACAAATTAATTCTCTTTCGCAACTGACTGACGAACTAATTGATTGTAGCATAACATTTTCCATACCCAAAAATAAATAAACGAATTTTCCACAAAGTCAATACAATCAAGCAACCGCTAAAAACTCTATAAAAATCCAATTTAATTCCTCACAGCAACCCAACTTGGACCTCACACACTTCCTCCTCCGCCCAGCTTATACAATGTGTCGTCAATAATACTGACCATCTATAAATCTTCAGCTACTCTCTCAGTGTCTTATGCTGTCTTGCCGTACAAACGCTTTTAGCCATTATTACTGCAACATTAAGGGAGTCCAAAATGGTCTGCTTTGTTGTCTGGAAATCGCCATAACTGCCAACAACATTGCCACTTAATTTACTTTGGCAAAACCAAAACAAACAACCAAATGACGCACCCGAATCCTACTTTCCTTTCCGTTCTACTAAGTCAGTTCTATTTATTTTTATTTTTCTATTTTATTTATTTTTTTTATATTATATTTGGTCAACAATGTGCGCATAGAGCCAATATCTTCGCATAGAGGGAACCACAAAAAGAAAATTCAACAACAATTAAAACCATTTTCAGGCAAACATTCTAACGTTCCAACGATGTCCTGAAATTCGGTCCATTGTCGTTGGTCAGGAGCAACCTACTCTGCTTGTTTATTGGCGTCTTGCACATTGTTTGTGCTGCCAAAAAAATGTACCCAAAAGAAAAGTAAACCAGGCAAATAGAAAAGGCCAAGAAATGTAGAAAGGCGGATACCAACAAGAACAACAACAACAATAAGAACAAGAAGAATAAGAAGCTGAATCTCTATTACTCCCAGAAGCAGCTCTGGCATATATTTTAACAATTTTCAATTTTAGCTTTTGTTCGTAAGAACAAATAATAAAAATAACACAAATACATTGGGCAAGCCACTAAGGACGCAACTAAATCTAAGTGCTTCTGCCTGGCAATACATCTTATCTGCCTTTTGACTGTTTAAATACCAAGGTATGTACTCTCTAGCTATTTGGACAAAAACATAAATCTATATCCTGGTGGTGGGTCCAGCGCGTGTCTTTGTTATATTAGCGGCTAGCTAACTAGCTGAGGATTCCCGCACAAGTATTTCCCGTAATACCCTTATAGAGGGTATATTGTGTTTGGCAAGGAGTTGAATTTTTTTTTTTTTTGAAAAAAGATATTTGTAATTTGGAACCTGTGCTCCATTGGGAGATAAAGGAAATGAAGATGAAGTTGATGTTTAGAATTACGTATTTGGCGCTATAGTTGAATAAGTCGGTTTAAGTGAGAAAGTTTCTTATACTGCATAGAAAAAAGTACAGTAATCCTTTGTGCACCAAAAAATTAACTTTTGTTCTCAAGATTACCTATAACTCTTTAAAATGTCTCATCTGCGCCTGGGATTTTCTAAAGTATTATAGATTTACAAAAACCATAAAGAGTTAAAATTCTTCGAGAAAGGAAGTCCGCTTAGGGATCAACTATTGTCACCATCGGGCCCATACTTTTCTCTCCAATTTCCGTGGGCTCGACGGTAACTATTTTTGGGCCCTAAGAGCATTCCTTTTCTCACGGAATTTTCATTTTTTGACGTGACGACGTCTTAAATTAGGTTTGTATGGGAGGCACCATTGAAAAAATCTAACGATAACCATAACGATAAGTCTAGCGATAAATAATCGTAACGATAAGTGGCATTTTTATTTTTGGTTTGCGCTCTGCTCTTATCTATAAACGAACCAGCGACTTTTTGTGAATCGCAGCAAAAAGCAACGCACAGCGTCAGCCGCACCGCTTAGCGCTCAGCACCAAACTGGCACTGCTCACAGCGGTGGCTATTTTTAGCTTTCAGTGAGCGCAACTGATTAACCCCAGCGGCGCATAGCCTCTGCGGTCTGCCGAAATACTGCATTACCTCCGCAGAAAACGTAATTGATTACAAGCGCTGCGTTTCGTTTGAGGGATTGTAAGCGGAGGCAAATAGAAAAGCAGTGATCTGCCAAAAATCTGCATTACAACTGCGGAAAAAGTAATGCACAAATAGAAACTCGCACTGCGCTACCTTAGCAACACAAAATTTTGTTATTTTGTTTGCATGCTAACAAGCATAGTTCGGTCTTTCTTCTGTCAAACCATTCGTTTATACCTTTTTATTTATTATCTACTGCCGAGAAAATTTTATTTTATTAAGAGATACGAAAACGTAAAGTCTGACAACTCGTTTCATAATTTCATGAAATATACGTATAATCTTGATTGCGTATCAAACGTTTCTAAGTCAACTACGTTAAAAGAAACAACCATCGACTTGACTTTCGCAAGACACATTACAGCAGAAACACTTCCTTTCATTTCCTATTTCTCCTATCATCGTCCTATCCTCAACAAAATCACTCAAATAGGAATTATTATTGTGCAATTTAATAATATTCATATCAATAAATATTCTACCGAGAAAAAGACGTTGTCACGTAAAATCTTCGCCCGTAAAACCGACTTTACAGGCACCAGTTTTTTACTTCAGAAAATTCAAAATTGGGATTAAAGAAATTAAAAAATGTGAAAGAAAGCTTCTTAAAATTCTTGTCCTGGGAACGACGATATTATAAGTAATCCCAAAAGTAAATTTACAAGAAAGAAAGATTGATTCAAAAATCATCTAATATTGGATACATTATAAGAGTAATGGCTCCGATTTTGTATTTCAGAGTTATTAATAACTCTTGTTCGGTCTTGAAAAATTCTGAGCTGCCACTATGCTGTACATAAGCTATCTACTCGTATTTTCCATTGTCTTCGCCGTAGAGAGGCGTTAGACATGGGAATTTTAAAATAATTTGTTAAACTAACAATTTCAAGAACTCTGTAGAGATCACAAAAATATTTCTCTTCGTAGTTTTTTAAAATTTATATTAATTTTTTAAACTCTAAAAGCTTAAGGCTGTCATGGCATTATAAAGCTTTATATAATTTAAAACTTATACAAAAAAAAAGTTTTTTAAAAATTCAAAAATTTTTTAAGTAAAAGATAAAATTAAAAACATGATTTTTTAAACAGTAATAGAAATAAATTCGTTTAAACCTACTTTTTTACTCTTACGATCTTTACTAAACAAACTTTTCTGTCCTTGATTACTTATTCGGTAACAACAGTTTTTCGAAGTTGATAGTTTTTGTGATTTCTTTTAACTCTTAAAAATTCAGAAATTATACGTCGTAGAGACGTACCCTTATCTTTTGTGTAAGTTTTCAGATTGTTTGTGTAAAAAGTTTTAAGATAAACCATAGCAGCAGTTATAACTATAAAGATAAGGACAGGGGACATAAATTTTGCACTAGAATAAATAGAAGCAAATATATTACCGGATGTAGAGAACCCAACTAAAGTTATGTGAGTGAAAGAAACATAGATTTTGGGATATTCCTTCGTAACAAAACCTGGATTGAACATATTCGACTTGATGTCGTGTTCTAGACTAGAATATTCATCTATTAAAAAGAACTTATGCAATATTATTTTTTCTACTAAATTGCTGAAAGTTAATATTGAAGGCCACAAAATAAATTTCTTTTAAAGTTTAAGATCCTTAGGACTCATAAATTTAACAAAGATTTAAAAATTTTTGTTAGCTTTCCTAAACTTAATTAAAACTTTATATTGATTTAAATAGATAAATTCAATACTAAAATAATGCTAATGCATCAAAATTTAACAAAAGAAAAAGAAAAATATTAAATAAAATCTAGTGTAACAATTCTTTTAAAAAAACCTTATCAAGTTATTATATGAAATTAATTCAGTAATTTCGGAGTTCTGTGTATTCAAAAAAACTTGGAGTAAAAGCCAAAAAAATTGTTTGTGGTTCGTTTCGAGTCCTACTTTGCTCATCTACTTCGATATTTGGAGTTCCAAAAAATATATTAATTAAAATCTATCAACATTTTTTTTTAAAAATCTGCGTCAATTATTAGATTATATGTAGATAAATTAAGTTATTTTTGGAATTGCGCTGAACTCAAAAAAAATTGGAGTAAAAGTCAAAAAATGTTGTGGATAACTTCAAAAAGCACCTGGTTCATTTCGAGTCCTACTTTGCCACTATTCCGAAATTTGGTGTCCCAAAACGAATGTTCGAAGAACTGAAATATTTGTTGTGTGATAAAAAACAAACCAAATAAAGTATGTTAATTAAAACCTTTCAACATTTCCTTAAAAAAAGTCCGTCAAGCTTTTCGCTCGTTTCGAGTCCTACTTTGTCACTATTCCGAAAATTTGGAGTCCCAAAAGCAAATGTTGGATCATCAATGCAGTGAAACCCAGTCAGCAGTGGATCTTTTACAGGTAGAGTATTTGCAATTCGGCTACTCCGCCTCTTTGGCTCAATATTTTTTATCGTTATTGTTTGCTTAGCCATAAATTGAGTTTTAATTTTATTTGACTGCTCGCGCGTTTTTTTCAATTTTCACAAAATTTTCTTTAATTTAAAATGCATAACAATTCCATTTGAAAGTCGTAGACAATTACGGCACACACACCTATTAAATATAGTATATACTATATATAGCCCACTGAGCCCCTCTGAGCTGGGTTTTGGTGGGGAACTGCTACAAATCTCGCCTCATAAATTTCTATTGCTTTGGTTCAGATCTGCGCAGGCGTATCTTGTATCTGACACCCTTTTTGTCGTGCCCCACCGCTGATTATGCAATTGTTTTTGGACTAAAATAAAACTCATAATGCTCAGCATGGAACTGCTGCAACGGTACTTTTAGAATGACATTTTGGTTTTTGTTTTTTTTTTGGGCACGCTGCAGAACCTTACCCAAGTTCTAGATGAGCGGAGTGGGGGCGGGGAAAATTGATTTCCGGCGCAGTTGTTGCTTGACGCGATGCGCTTCGTCGCTGCCCAGGCGCTAATGAGCTGCAGCAGCATGTTGCCATCAAATATTGTTTTTGTATCTGTCAGATACTTTTGGAGTGTGTGTTGAGTCAATGATTAAAATGTTTGTTATGCTTGAATGCTGGCGATTGATAAAGAAATTTCCAGACATATCCGTTCGTCCCAAACTCATAGAATTTAATTGTAATTTTTAATTGAAGCCACTTAATAGAAGTTTTTTTTTCTACTTTGTTGGGTTTTGCTTATTGAGTAACATTTACATGTGGCATTAGGCGTGAAATTGTTTCCTTTTTAATACAAAAAATTTAAGTTTTTTAACAGGAATGTCGCAAACGGATGACTAGAGTAGCACTTTACAAATTTCAAGAGGGGATCAGTTAATTATTTTGTTCTTCCCCGGCTCCACATTGAACTGAAATAAAGCTTAAAGCACACAAAAAATGTACACAAAAAAATGTTTCCACTCTGTACATAACCTCTAAAACAGGAAAAAAAAAGTTTTTTAGGTACATAACCTCTAATAGCAACCAAGACAAAAACGATGCACCTCAACCACACCAGCCAAGGTAGCATAACCATCTGCGGGAACACTATCGACTTTGTCGATAGTTTCTCATACCTTGGGACCACAATTTCCACCAGTGGTGGGGTGGATGAGGTTATAGAGAATCGTCTAAGTAAAGCGCGATCAGCATTTGGACGCTTATTCCGCATGTGGAGAAACCAGTAAATAAGCAGAAGAACAAAGCTTCAATGCGAGTCCATCCTGTTGTACGGCAGAGAAACGTGGATGGCCCCGCAGAGAATGATGTCGAAACTGCAGTCATTCGTCAACAAGTGCCTAAGGATTATATGCGGGATATTCTGGCCCAACAGAATATCAAACGCGGAACTATGGCACTACACTAGTGAAGTTCCTATCTGTAACCAGATAAGTACACGCAAGTGGCGTTGGATTGGCCATGCACTGAGAAAGGACCGCAGCAGCATCGTCAGAATGTCCTTAGAATGGAACCCACAAGAAAGCAGACGAGTGGGAAGGCCAAAGGCAACCTGGCATCGTACAACACTCAACGAATTGTCCCAACACAGCATCAGCTGGGACACAGCAAAACAAACTGCGCCAAACAGAGTCTTGTGGACAGTTCTTGTTGAAGCCCCCTGGAGGAGTATTAAATGAAAAACAAAAATCTCTAATATCTCAAAATCCTGACGTAATGGATCAATTCTGAACCAGAATTCGGATTCTATGCAGCAAGTTATTTCGGAAAAGACTCTTAGCTTTCCAACAACTGATAACACCCCCGTGTTTGTAGACCTCCTCCTAATTTACAGGTATTAAATGATGTAATTGGAGAGACAGACCACAAAAATTGTATGCACCTGGTACATAACCTCAAAAGTAAGAAAAATTCCGTTTTTCGGGAGCCTAATCTAAAATATCTCAAAATCCTGACGGGATGGGTTAATTCTGAACCGGATTCGGACTCTAAACTCAAATTAAATTGGTAAACTGATGGAAAGATGTAATATAATTTATTAAATAAATAAATTTACACCAAAAATTTTTTTAAATCTTTCAAAACTATAGTTTATCAATGCATATATTACTGTCGGGTATTAATTAAAAAAACGAAACCTTTCCCCGTTTTTCCCAAGTGAACGCTTCTGTTCTGGGGTCAGATTCATTTGCTTAAGCTTTGTCAAACATTTGCATACGAAAAAATATGCGCTTGTCAGTCGAAAACAATCCGGCCATAGATCAAAGCCAATTGTTTACGTTGAGCTACTACTTAGCCATCCAAAAACTAGGCAGCACTTTATCTATTTGTCAGCTCGTTAAGTCCACCAACGGCAACGGATCTGGCTGTGTCTAGCTCCCCCTCTCTGGGCACATTTCCCAGGCATTCAAGCATAAAAATTGACATTTGTTTTAGCTGCATTTTAATGCACAGGAAACAAGTCTGACTAGCTGACAGCCAGACACAGGTCGTTCATGGAGTCAACCAAGAGAGAGCATGCCTCAAACTTCATATATGATATAATTAATCGTGCGTGCCACACAATTCTATGTTGCAAAGCCTTAGCTTAAGTCATCATAATGGCTTCATCGCGGACTCTGCTCAGTGCTGACAACAACGTGCAACTGCATGTGGAGGAACCTTCATCTGTCAACGGCGTGCCAGGTTGCAACTTGTCTAGGAAGCTGCTCCCGGTAAAAACTACTGCAACGTTCCTTACCTGGAAGGGAGTGCATTGTGCTCATAAATTACAATTTATTATGACATCAGTTTGGTTTCGTTGGGACTTTTTTTTTTAGTTAGAGATTACCCAACATTGGAAAACTTTTGCTTTTTTTTCCATCAGTTATGCTGCATAAATTTTCTTGGCAACTACAAAATACACATAAAGATTGAAAACGGATAGTTAGGCTCTGGTAATATTTCCTTATGGGCCTGGGCCTGCATTGAATTGTCAGCGCCTTTACCTAGTCATAATTTAGTGCACATATTCGACATTTCGTTTGTTCCACTTGAGCATGCCGCCGCCTTATCCACAACTCTTCGGCAGCTCCTTTCGATTTCTCCCCATTTAGTTGAGGGGATTTGCTTTGCTCTATGCCGCCCCACATGGGCCTGTCAGCACTTCCGAGCTGTTATTTTATACACATAAGATACTCTGTACTATGTATCTGTACGATTGGCTTTGCTCCGCTTTTTTGCATGCTCTGATTGTCGTTTCCTTTTGAACTTGAGTGCCTTGGGTTTGTATCTGTAGCTATGCGAACTCTTTTGTATCTTGTATATAATTCAGTAGAATATGATCATGCGTTTTATTTATTATGCTACTTAATAATGCTTTTTATAAGTTGTCGGCATTGGGCTTTGATAGGAATTCAAATTATTTTAAGCTGCCAGTTTTGAGTTTGGACAGCTCTGGAGTGTTTTAAGCACTTCACTTGCAGAACTCATTAAACTCACCGATTTTGTTGTTCTTCTAAAAAATTACAATTATCTAGACAAGATACTAAACACTTTGCCAAAAAAAAAAAACTCATTACAAAAATGCAGTAACATCAACTTTATGGCAGCTAAAACATTTAAATCTAATTTACAGAGGACATTAAAAAAGCGGCATTTTTGCAAACTGGAATACAAATGGAAGTGCAGATAATGTATCTTAAGAATTTTTGGGGTGTTGAAATTGCAAAGATACGACAATGGTATACACTGCCGATGTACAAGTAATTAATGCGAATAATTTTGAATTTGAATAAATATGGTGAAATTCACTAAATAATTCTATTATGTATTATTTCCTATATTTATTTGTTTTACAAGATTTTGTACCCAAGACCCGAAATTTGTTTTTCGGTAATTATATGATACCGATTGTGAGGATCTTAAGGTGTTACGGGGCAGAAATGACGTTCGAAAATTCTACCAAACAGTCAACCGTCTGACGCAGGGTTTCAAGCCCGGAGCATCAAACTGCCGAGTCGCAGATGGGAATCAGGTTACAGATACGCAGTGTATGCTGAGGTTACGGAGGGAACATTACCCAAGCACTTGCAGGCGACGACGCTAAAAATGCCGCCATTGGGGAAAATAACCCAATACCACCGAAAGCATGCCCGACGATTGGAAGCTCAGTGTCCTTTCTACTATACTGAAGAAGGGTTTCTTATTAGTCAGTCTTATTACCATCTCATATAAGATCCTGTCGAGGGTATTATGTGAAAGACTGAAGCCATAAGCAAACACACTGATCGGACCCTATCAGTGCGGCTTCAGACCTGTCAAGTCCACCACAGACTAGATCTTCGGTATTCCTGCAAAGCTGACTCGTCTTTGCTGAATGACATTGAGCGGCAACATCAGCTCCGTCAAGGTAGGAACGGACCTCTCCGAACCTTTTAATACTGTTCGAGGTTTCAGACAAGACGACCCTCTATCATGCGACCTCTTCAACTTCGTGATGGAAGGGATACTGTGGAAGGCCGGTTTACATCGCAATAGCACTATTTTTTACAAGAGTGTCCAGCTTCTTGCATACGCTGATGATATAGATATCATCGGGCGTTGTAAGCGAGATGTTGCATTTTCCGCAATCGAAGAGGAGTCAGCGAAAGTAGGTTTAGCGGTTAACGAGGGCAAGACGAAGAATATGCTTTCTACGAACAGGAACGCACGGCGTCTGTGCTCCCATGTTGTAGCGGACCGCTGTACTTTTGAAGTGGTCAAGGAATTCAGGTACCTTGGCATCGCTGTTAATACCGAAAATAACATCAGCCTGGAGATAAAGCGAAGAATCACACTTGCCAATACGTGTTACTATGGTCTCAGTAAGTAGATGTGTAACATAGACATCTCTCGACCAACAAAAGTAACACTCTCATCTTGCCCGTGCTCTTATACAGAAGCATGGATTGTATCACGGACAGATGCATCTGCTCTTAAGGTGTTTAAGAGGAAAATTCTTCGTAAAATCTTCGGTCCCGTTCGTTTTGAGGACGACTATCGCATACGGATGAACCACAAGCTGTACGAGCTCCACGACGACAAAGATGTTGTCCAGCGCATCACAATACAACGTCTGTGCTGGCTCGGGCATGTCATACGTATGGATAATGGTGCTCCAGCGAAAAAGGTATTCGAAGCCAAAGCCGACGAAGGAAGACGAAGGGGACGACCTCGACTCCGTTGGAAAGATCAAGTGGAGGAGAACCTATCCTCCCTTGGTATTTCTAATTGAAGAAGTCGCGCGCAAAGCAGAAGCGCCTGGCGAGAGCTGCTGAGGTCGGCCGTAACCCGAGAGCGGATTGTCATGGCCGTACGATGATTATATAGTACTAAGTGACGAATTTTCGATCATTTCACTTGAAGTTCGGTGAAAGAAATTAGTTCTAAAATTGACAAAGAAGGCGTCTAACCCTAACAAACTATCTTTTAACTTCTAGTCTTCCCAGTTTGAGGTATTGAAGCTCTTCATTCTATGCCCAACTATCCTACAAAACCCACTTACTCTCTTTGCAGTGTATTTTAATCACTGCGTCAGCCCAACTTGAAAAACGGTCGCTAGTTGTACAGCAATTAACAACTTTTAAATAAGATAAGCTGAAGATTCTTTTTATTAGTTGTATATAGTATACTTGTACGCTTAAGTACATACATCCTATACATACTATATGTACTTAAACTGGAGACCATGTAGAAAATGACCAGTTTAATGAGACGATTAAGTTGTTACGATAACATTTTAATTTATTTTTTAATAGTTAAAGTAAATAGCTCAATGAGTAATAGGACCTCCAGCTAGGATAAAACTAGATATTCCAGCCTGCATTACACTTGGCCAGGCGCATAAATCTCAGCTGCTGAGAGATTTTCATAGAAAAGCATAAAATGCATTTTTATGGCACACAAAAAAAAAAATCAGAAGAAAAATGTACCCCAAGTCTTTTGTACTATTTACGAAGAGAATCAATTGGCTCAAAAACCCAGCAAGTCAAACCCAAGCAATTCAAACCAAACCATAGATTGTGGTCATTGATTGTGCGAGAGGGCACACATGAAGATTTTAATTTTCTAATGAAAGATAAATGCTTGGGTCGCATCTATCTTGTAGATACATTTGTTGGCTACCTTTGCTAAGGCATAAATTTTCACTTGCTAGTCGGCCATAGAATGGGTTTTTGTTGTTCTTGTTGTTGTTGGTGACTCTTGTTCCATTCTATCGAAAGGAAGCCCACTGAGAGTCGTTGCACCTTTTGGATTTTCATTGCACCAACTCCTTTATGTGCATTGTCAGCATCTTTCTTCGTTTATAATAAAAGAAAAGGTGGAAATAAGTTGTAGCTCATAGCTGCATTATTCTGGCGACATCTACATAAGTATCTCGCTGTCAACTCTTTGGAACCAGCATATCAATTTCCTCGGAAAATATCTAAAACGCGTTTCAAACAAATCATAAGATGATGCCGGCCAGCCCGCGCGAGTTACTATTTTGATTGGAAAATTTGTTTCAACTTGTCGTTAAAATTTTCCGGGCATAGACAGACTTTTAATTCACATGCAAGTCACTCAGCGGGGAAATGATTTATTTATCGACTCGATTTCGATTTATTATTATTAAATTAAGGCATTAATGAGCCTACAATGATGTATGGCATAAAAAATTGGATTTTTTATGCTGCTCAGTGCAATATACTCCACACTGTTCCAGACACTTTTAATGCGTTTTTAATGTAATTATGGCAGAGACTGGAGGTATTAAATGGTCAAAAGTTCATATAAAACAAGGTTATAGAAAATTATGGAAAATACGTGGCAGGATTTGTGTGGCAGGGCAGCTTATGAAGCTGAAATTAAATTTTCGTTAAATAGGTATTTTTTATTCTATTTTGAAAAACTTATTGGATAATTTCATAATTCATAATTGTATGTATATAATATTATATTTTTTCAAGGTATTAATGTATATTTGAGGATTGCCTGTTTTTATTTTTATACCCTGTATCTTGTGGTACAAATGGTATATTAAGTTTATGCAAGCCGAAAATGTTTGTATCATAGAGAAGGAAATATCGGAGACGACCAATAGTCACCTAAAGTATGATCAGGCTGACTGATCATATATATCAGAGACGTCGATATTCTCACATCCAAGCTTATTTTCTTTTTTTTTTTGGGGTAGATTATATTGAATTCTTCTACGCTCTCAAACACCCCTATAGTTCGAGAGGAACAATTAAGGAATTAATACAGGCCACAAACAAAGCATACTAAGCTAATCTAATCTAAAAATCTATTCCGATCAAAAAATTAGAATTTTCAATTACTAAAAGACCAGTACTCACACATACCGGCGAAGTCTGGGTCTTCAAGAGCACAGCTGCAACTCAACTGTCTGAGCCGATCTCAGACAAAAAGGCATCCTTTACAAAAGAAATGTAATTGCAGAGAGCAAAAATTGGAGAGAGATTGTTGCGGAAGCTATGGTCCACCAAAGACTATAAAGCTTAGAAAAAGAAGGAGTGTTTTAGAAGACCTTGTGAAAAACCAAAGATCCCATAAGATCGGTCGGTAAAAAAAATCCTTAAGCGTGCAAAATTATATGGTAACCATATTTGGCAATCAAGTACCTTTTCGAATTCTTAAACGAAACTCCATATTTGATTGCAATATGGTGGTACAGGGTATCCTAAAGTCCTTCGAGCAGGACTTTAACGTACGCCATTTAAATTGCACTATGTCACTAAGCAATCACGACAGCACAAGTATCCCTTTCTTAATTTTTATATGATCTATCTGTCTAAGGGATGACGCCCAGATTTAACGATAAAACCAAAAATTCCTATCAAGATAAAATGTACCAAGTTAATATATTTTCTAATTAATTAATGCCATTGATATCTCTCCGTAACGCATCATTTATGCATTTTAAAGTCTATCTTGGATTGTTGATTTCATATATATCACACCGGATGTCCAGGTCATAGTGGAAGAGAACTCTAGAATTTCCCTATTATCGAGATGTAGATCTATCTCACTTGCCACACAGGACGTTCAGGTCATAGTGGGAGAGAACTCTAGAATTTCCCTATTATCGAGATCGTTGTGGTAGATCTACCTAATACCCCACACAGGATGTCCAGGACATAGTGGAAGAGAACTCTAGAATTTCCCTATTATCGAGATCGTCGTAGTAGATCTATCTAATTTGGCACACTGGACGTTCAGGTCATAGTGGGATAGAACTGTTGAGTTTTCTTTTATTGAGATCGTTGTGGTAGATCTATCTAATGCGCCACACATGATGTCCAGGACATAGTGGGAGAAAAGGAATTCTAGAAATTCCCAACTATCGCTATTGTTATGATAGATCGAAGCGTCAGCTGAAAATTACGTCAAAAAAATGAAAAATGGTTCCCGTTGGTGACATTTTTGCCATTTAAAATGGGTGAGAACCGATTCAACGGAACAGTAACAATTTTTTACCCATCTTCAATACGTCGTTTTTTTTAATATGCCTATAATTCTAAAAGTGTTAATGGAAAATTTGTTGAAAATAATTTAAATTCGCTAAGGTTCAGGATATCCCCATGTCAAGGATCTTCCGGATGATGCGCATATTTTAGTGATTTGTATATAAAGTTCACTACCTCTGTAGGTGGGTCAAGGCGATTAGTCCTCCATTCGATTGCTTTCGCTTGAAAAATAAAACTGTGAAATAAAATTTCTGAAGAAATCTAAATACCTATCGGAGCAATCTTTGTCTTAAATGTTGTTTTTAAAATAAAATATTCATCAAAAAAATCTTGGATTGTTTATAAATGTTTCTTTAGCTTAAGAATATTTTTTAGAACTCCATTATCTTTCTTTGATTTCGCTTTGAAAACTTTTTCACTATTTGAAGATTATATGTACTAAAATCTATTTCAGGCGCCTGCTCTAGCTTTAACTAGTAATCTAGATTCTTTCAAGAGCTTCTTCGTCGACACTTTTTCAAAGTTTTGAGCAAACATAGACTAAAGATTCAAGTCCACTCTTCAGCTGCAACATTTATAGTTCTTAGTACCCAGGGTAAAGGAAGCCCCACAATAATAGTCCAAAGGCATTAGTTGTAAAGTGTAGCGAAGCGATACATTTGGGAGGTAGGGTTACCCCCTTGTCTTGCTCGATATTTGTGCACTACTTTATATGTGTATAGGCGCTTTTGATAATCAGACTGCGTATAACCCGCTGATACCCGTTGATAGACGATGCCAAACGGAAGGAACAGCGCAGCCAACGATGAAAGCGCAAGGTAGCGTAAAAACTCAAAAGCCAAACAGTCAAGAAAGACTTGGCCAAGAGCCTAAACCTGGCTGGCTAAACACATATCAGACAGATACACCGACACATTCATATCCACATCCCATCCACATCCACATCCTCAACAGCAGCAGCAGCACTGATGCGTGTGTAAACACAGCCAGGGGCACAAGCCGCAGCCGTCGCAGCCACCAGAAAGCAACTTTAAGATACAGATATGGCTGTCAGAACCAAGCTGAGCTAGGCTCTGCCTGGCCCGGTGCGGTCCAGGCGCAGGTGTGTTTCTCACGCAGACAACTTTGTTGTTATTTCTCTCATTTTTTGTTGTTGTAGTTTTGCAGGCACTCAGCCAAAGTGTGGCAATGTGTGGTAGAGAATTTAACCGGGGGCTAGTCGCCACACATACGCCTGACTGAGCTGGGAGCTGGACTTGGTCTAAACTGTGGCTGGACTTGAACGTTGCTGCTTTGGCTCATTTGGTCAGTGATTTGGAAATGCGTGGCTGCGGTTTTGTGCTGCCAAGCCAAGGCATAGTTTGGGCATATTGTTGATGCCACTAACTGGGGCGCCCCGCCGCTCCAATGAAGACATGCAACTAATGCTGCTGCAGTCGTAGCTGGAGCCAGGGTTTAGCTGGAGCAGTCAGTCAGCTCGCTTTGATAGCATAAATCAAATGGAAAATAATTACGGGTGCTAGTGCAAAATTTGCACGTGTATTAATTTTGGGCTACGCTCTTGTTACCAGAGTTACCTGGCCGAGACCAATGCTGGCCCGGACTGTTTTAAATCGTAGCAAGAACACAAAAAAGCCAGTAACTTGCAATTATATTTCTTTCAACTTGGCTCTCTGGCTGTGATTTGGCTGCCAGTTTTATGTGAATTCTGAAGAGGCGCGTGTTGCAGCTAGGGGGAGCCTCCACTTGGCTCGTATCTTTCTCACTTCCCAGCTAGTCTTATCATTTAATACGTATCTGTAACTTTTTCGCACACAATTTGCCACCCTCCGCTGCCCTCAAACAAATATATCGTTCTAGTCTTGGCAACAAAAATTGGCATTAAAAAGTTTTTTCTTTAATTGTAGTTTGTGCTATCAGCAACAGGATAGAGTGTTCTGTACCTTCTGACTGACTGTGATTATTGCTTTCGCGCAAAACGTATCTTTAAGTTAATATTTCTTTTAAGGTAGGCAGGGCTAGATGGAAAATTGTTTTTTTGGTGTGGGCTGGGAGCAGGGCGGCAGAGGCAGGTGCCATCAAGATAGATGGCCAAGTTTGTTTTGCTTACAATGTAAGTGGGAATTTGATTAGACAGCAGAGGTTAAGCAGGGTCATCATGTAGCTGGCAACATTCTGAAATGGTTTCTTGTTTTATATTGATCTAGTTTGGCTCTGAGTCTTATCCTGGTAATTAGATCAATGAGATTATCATTAAAAAAATTAGGTAAATTGAAATCGTTGAAAGTCACTACAAAAATGGTGAAAATCTTGCAGTAACAGTTTGCCAAATTAAAGCGTTTTTGGGTCGTCGTGAAGCATCTCGTCGGACCGCAATACAGAAATTGGTGGAAAAAGTGATGTGAAGAATAAAACCCGTGCACGTCGCTCAAGAATAACTGAGCATATTGCTGCTGTAGCCCAAAGTGTTGAAGAAAGCTCAGGTTTGTCCATTCCTCGTCGTTCTTTGGAATTGGGCATTCCACAAACTTCATTACACCGTATTTTGCATAAAGATTTGGGTCTTAAGGCTTATAAGGTTCAGTTAACACAAGAACTCAAGCCGACCGATCATCAACAACATCGTGTCTTTGATGATTGGGTCCTTGAAATGCATAAAAATGATCCGAAATTCCATCGAAAAATCAGCTTGACTGAAGAGGCCCAATTACACCTCGGTGGCTACGTCAACAAGCAAAAATGTCGTATCTCGGAAAACCCAAGAGTTATTGCTGAGAAACGTCTCCATCCTCAACGTGTAACTGTTTGGTGCGGTTTATAGTCCGGTGGGGCCATTTGACCTTACTTTTTCGAAAATGAGGTTGGCTCAACAGTTACGGTGAATGGATTGCGCTATCGAGAGATGATTATTGATTTTTTATGGTCGGAGTTGGATGGTATTGATCTGGACAACGTTTACTTTCAACAAGATAGCGCTACGTGCTGCACAAGCAACGAAACCATTGCTCTTTTACGGGAAAACTTTCCGGAGCGTGTTATCTCTCGAAGAGGTGATCACAATTGGCCACCGAGATCTTGTGATTTAACACCTTGCGACTTCTTCCTTTGGGGCCACGTGAAAGCTAAGGTCTACGTCAACAGCCCCGCGTCGATTCAAGACCTCAAAGATAGAATTCGTGAGGCTATCAAGGACATAGGGCATCCACTTTGCCATTTGGTTATGGAAATTTTCATGAAAAGGATATGGTCCTGTAAGCATGGTTGTGGTGGCCATTTTGCTGATGTTATTTTTCATAATTAACGGCATACCTTCCTCTTTATTATGAAATAAACATCCAATCATTTATCTCAAATATTGGAAAACCCTATATCTTCATAAACTAACGTATAACTAGCGATTTATGTCCTTAAAAATTATTATTTTGTGGGATCGTGTTCATAGTTCACAGAATTTGATTAAATTTTTTATAGTGCTTGAAAAATCTCAAAAGCTTCCCAAATCCTAATTTGCTTACAATATAGTTTTAAAGAACCGAAATAAAAAGAAATTTTCATCAAAAACTAATTTTTGACCGTCTTATGGGAGCTCCGAAACACCACTATGGTAGCTTTAACATAACGTCCAGATCCGTATAGAGAAAATTCGTGCCCGTCGAAAAATGTACTGTCCAAACAATTACAATATAAATTATTACAAAATAACGGACCTAGGACACATTTATTAGATTTTCGACTATCATCTTAGACTCGCCATTTTAAAATTTTCAAAAATTAAAAATGTATCTATAACCAGACACCAAAAAAGTGTCTAAATATTGGCAAAAATAAACTTTTCAGATTTTGATGATGATCCTAAAAACGTTTTTTTAGCTTAAAAATGGATGTATGAGGTGGGGTTGGCTGATTTGAGAGTGAATATCCGTATATATTTATATCCACTATTACAAATAACTAAAATTTAGGTATTTAGGAGCGTCACGAATCATTCATCGATCATTCGAAATCACCTATAATTCGTATCGTTTTTACAAAGAGAACTTTGGGTCTAAAACACATTTTTTGACCAGGAGTATATAACAAAACTTAGTTTTGTTATAAGATTTTTGATATTTTGATCCGTCTACATAAGGACTCATTCAGTAAGCATTCTCTGGACTAGTTAGACAAACCCAACCTATTGCTGTATGGAATCTAAAAACTTTAAATTGTATTTACTAAGTCACTGTGTTCTAAAGCGTCAAACAGTATTTAAGCATACAAAAGGAAACATAGCAATCTCTGTAATCTGTCAAATTGTCGTTGGCATTTCATAATACAATAACAACTGAGAAAGCACGAAATAGTATATTTTGTATTAAAACTTTCTATTTTGTAACTAAAATAATTTTTCGAATATAATTGAGCGTATCAAGCGATAGAAACAAAATGCCGCCTGTCCGACGTAGCCAGCGTATCCGCCGAATGCAGGAGAGAAATGCTGTAGTACCAGAAACAGTTTCTTCCTCTGAACGTGCCAACACTGGTCCTGAAAATTCGGCAGTACCCATAGCAGCTTTCAGACACAGCCAGCGTATCCGCCGAATGCAGGAGAGAAATGCTGTAGTACCAGAAACAGTTTCTTCCTCTGAACGTGCCAATATTGGTCCTGAAAATTCGGCAGCCATAGCAGCTTTTAGACACAGCCAGCGTATCCGCCGAATGCAGGAAAGAAATGCTGTAGTACCAGAAACAGTTTCTTCCTCTGAACGTGCCAACACTGGTCCTGAAAATTCGGCAGTACCCATAGCAGCTTTCAGACACAGCCAGCGTATCCGCCGAATGCAGGAGAGAAATGCTGTAGTACCAGAAACAGTTTCTTCCTCTGAACGTGCTCCTGAAAATTGGGCAGACGCAATAACAGCTTTCAGACACAGTCAACATATTCGCCGAATGCAAGAGAGAATGTCCGTACTAGAAGCAGAACTCTCTTCCGTTGAACGTGCCAATATTGCTCCTGTAAATTCGGCAGAAGCAATAGCAGATCTTAGTCGCAGTCAACGTATTCGAGAAACCGTAGTACAAGAAGCATTAGACTCTTTCGTTGAACGCGCCAATATAAATTCTGCAGCTCCAGTAGCAGCTCTCAGTCGCAGTCAACGTATTCACAGATTGCACGAGAGAGTTTCCGAAGTACCAGAAGCTGTAGACTCAATAAATTCTGCAGTAGTAGTAGCAGCTCTCAGACGCGGTCAGCGTCTCCGCCAAATGCTATACGGACTTTCCGAAACGGCAGACTCTTCTTCTGAACGTGGAAATATTAGTACACAAAATTTGGCTGCAGCTGCTGTGGCTACTCCGGCAGTCATTCCACAAGCAGCTAGCGTTTCCACGACCAGACCAATTCGCCGTACTACGACTATGCCGCTTTCAGAAAATCGTTCTCACGCTGCATTCAGAAGGCTTCAAGCCGAGTTGCTTCAAATTAGACGTACTCCGTTGGTTGGTTGTTCTCTTGAGCCCGATGAAAACATGTTCTGCTGGAAAGGCTCAATTATTGGACCACCCGATACGCCATATACAGATGGCGTTTTTCGCTTGCATATGTACTTCACAGGACAATATCCTTTTAGGCCACCCTCAGTAATATTTGACACACGTATTTATCATTGTAATATTCACCGAGATGGAAGTGTGTGCTTAAACATATTGGACGATTTGTGGACACCGGCTATTACCATGTCGAGTATATTGGTAGCTCTGCAAGTGCTATTAGCAAATCCAAATCCAGATGACCCATTGGATCCCGATGTGGCTTGGGAGTACAAGGATGATCGGGCTAAGCATGATGCAGAGGCACGTAGGTGGACGCTTGAATATGCAAAGCCATAGACATGAGCTATTCCGTACACTCATGACATAAAACTAATAAACATAATTAGCCATATTCCTAAACGAAGTCGATGTTGGGTTGTAGTCAATTTCAAGACACTAAACAGAAACCAAGAATTTTAGCGCACCAAGAAGAAGTTACACAAATAAATGTTGACGACGAGCACGAGGGCGAAAAAAAATGTATGCATAAAAAATAAATGTTGACGGCGAGTACGATAAGGCAAAAAAAAATTCTGAATATAATAAATAGCTCATTTTTTAGGAACTAAGCTTATTAAAAAACCAAAATATTAAAAATAAATGTTGACGACGAGTACAAGGCAAAAAAAATTCTGTATATAATAAATAGCTTATTTTTTCCACTGGCTGTACACTGCCATTGTTAGACCCATACTCATATATGGAGTCTCGATCTGGTGGCCTACCTTAAATAAGGGGACAAACCTTAAAAAGTTAAGTAAGGTTCAGCGAACCGCCGAACTTACAATTAGTGGTGCTCTACACCAAACGAAGCCTTAGATGCTATTTTAAACCTCCTACCACTGAGCAAGGTAGAGAAACAACAAGCCATTCTATCAGCTTTACGCATGAGAGAGGCGAAAAAATAGAATGATCAAGATTTTGGTCATGCAAAGATTCTTAAGAGGAACTCACTTATCCACGAAAGTATAGACTACTGCATACCGCAGTAACATTTTACAACTAACTTCAGAGCCTATATTCCAACCAGAGAGGGGGTGCAATTCGACATTAGAATTGCTTTTCGGCTCCCGGACCACTGCAGTATCTTATAGGCAGAGGTCACAGCAATCCGGGAGGCTTTAACAACAATAAAAAACCTACAAGCTCAAGATAAGAACATCTGTATATATTCGGACAGCCAAGCGGCTTTTAAGTCCCTAGTTTCGATGACTTCGTGTATGAAGTCAGTGAATGACTGCCGCTTGTCCCTAGGGGAGATGGCTGAGTAGCTTTCAATTCACCTGATAAGGGTACCAGGATATAGGGATTTTGAGGGAAACTGCATTGCGGATGAACTGGCTAGAAAAGGAAATACCAGCATCCTCCTTCAAGACAAGGAGGGCCTGGGTATACCCATGGCCAGATGTAAACTGAAAATACGAAACTTTTTCGCTCTCTGTGCAAATAAAGCGTGGAATTGGGTATCGAACAAGTGTAGAATCTCGCGGCAAACTTGTCCGACATACTGCAGTAAAAGAACCAAAAAACTTTGTCTGAATAGAGCCCAGAGCTAATCTGTTATCCGTGCCATCACGGGACACTGGTTGGTAGGAAACCACGCATCCAAGTTGAATGCTCCCCACCACGACTTTTGTAGAAGCTGTGGCGATGAAGAGGAGCTGGAGACGGTGGAACACTTCTTCTGTCACTGCCAAAATATTAAAAATAAATGTTGACGACGAGAACGACAAGGCAAAAAAATAAATGTTAACGATGAGCACGTCAACGACCAAAAATGCTGTATATAATGGAGAGAAAACTTTTTAGCTCTTTTGCACTCTGTTTGATTGATTGAAATGGAAAGCAGTTTCCATGGGCCAGCATCCTATATATACGAGCTATTTCAAACACTCACTTTCTAATTTAAAGTCCGCCCATTTCTAACCTCTATAGTCATATCATCCAGCATCCAGCCCACACTTTTCTTTTCCATTGAACTGTGAGTCATAGCAGTTCGTCCGACCTATAAAACCTACAGCAGAGACACAAAAACACACACACAGAGACACAGATCTACTACACCTGATAATTTCTGTGTGAAATAGAAGATACAAAAATTTAGAAACTTAGATCACAAAAACGATTAGAGAGCACAACATGCCTTTTACCACTTATGGTAGGGGGGAGGCAGGTCAGTCAGTCGGGTTCGAAAATTAAGTTTCAACCTGAGGCAATTCCAATGAAATGGAAAACCAGGCGCCACTCGAGAGCTGCTGTTTCTAATGAAATCTCAATGTGTGCGTCTGACCACAGGAGCGCAATGCGGTAATTAGCGTTAGAGCCCGAAAAACAAAGCTGGAGAATGTCTTTGGGCCACATTAACATTGGTTTCAATTAATAAATGACGTTAACATGCTGTCAAAATATGAAATGCTTGATGATGCACTCGCCATGTAGGCCAGCATGTGGCTGCAACTTAGCTGGGCCTTAAGTATCTTTAAGATACTTATGCTATATACAACATTTACAAAATGCGGCGCAACACGCACTTTGCAAGCTGATACCAAAAACAAAACGAAAAAAATATTTTAGAGAGAAGTTGATATACCCTAAGTGGGGATGGGGAGTTAACATAAGACTTCATAAATTATAATTTGCTGTAGGGCTGAGCTAAGGCTGGGGCATTAAAGGCCGGCAGCTATGGACATTGGACAGTTGACTACCGATTATAATCAATCTTAGAGATAGATGTGTTGCACAGATAGACAGACAGACAGCCAGACAAAGAGTGCCATCCATAGAACTTTGGTAATTTAAAACGTTCCAGGTCTAGCCTGGTAGACGTTTGCGCATGCGCAACGGCAGCACGCAATGACGTTACGATGGACACAGCCATCGCCTCATCATTTGTAGCTGCTGCCTGCCTAGCTGCAAAGTATCTTACAAGTTACATGTGTTCTGGCCAAAGCTGCTACCAAGATCCTGACGCATGCAAAATAGGCAAATATGCAAACATGTGTCTCCGCGTTGTCTATGCAACGTAGCAACAGTGCAACGCATTTATCAGTGGCATTTATCATGATGACGACACAAGACGTAGTCTGCGATGTGGCATATCAAGTTGCTCGGTTGCTTGGCTTGGCTTGGTCAGCGCCTTGCCTAGCCCAGTCCCAGTCCCGTCCAGCCTTGTTGCATGATTTGTGTTTGCTTTGCTGCTCAGATAAGTCAAATGCGATATGCGTATCTCATAGATTTTATTTGCAGCACGTCAGTTGCTTGCCTCAGCTATTTTGGTCATGGAAAAATAGAAAGATACAAAAAAAAATAAAAAAGATACTTAAGCAGTTACCAGTGTCGTTTATCTTTCTTCCTTCTCTGGCTTGTTGCATATGTTACGCACTCGTTGCGGCTCCCGCTTCTTGTTGTTTTTATTTTTAATGCATAAACAATTTGTGGCTTTTCCTGTAGCAGCCACATCACCACCATCGCCATCGCCATCGCCACCACCATCAGATGGACATGCCATGTTGCATCGTTAAAACCCAACAACCCAACAACACGGCTTGTTTGCGTTTTGTATAAACAAATCTCATTGATAATTTTGCATAAATTATTCTCGTGCGAAATTAAATAAGCCAGCAATTACAACAACAATCGAACGAATATCTTCATGTCTCTGAATTAATATACAAGATTGGAAAACTTCAGCAGCGGATATGAAAATCGAGCGTTTGTTGCAGGCAGGAAGTGTTTGGTAAATAGTTTTTGAAACTAAATAATACTACGTCAGAAGCTTGGGTTGTCATTCTTGAGACTATTAAATGCGAGTAATATCCTATATATGTGCATTAGCGTGGGTCTAATTTTTTGCTGATTCGCCGACAATTCTATGCAACTTTGCAAACAAACCAAATGTTGATTAAAATGTAACATTTTGTCGATTTAGGAAAAACCATATTTTTAAAAATCTGCAAGCTTCAAATTCAAGATATGGTTTCTTTGGCAAAGTTGCTTAGAACTGTCCGTTTTTTTTACATTACACATGCCTATATGGTTTAGTTGTTGGAAAGCTAAGGCTCATTTACGAAGTAATATGCTGCGGAGAATCCGAATTCAGAATTAGCACAACACGTCAGGCTTTTGAGCAATTTGAGGTAAGGTACGGAATTTCTTCCTTGTTTTGATGTTATCTACAGGGTGCAAAATATCTTTGTGGTCTGTGGTCACTGAGAACGAATTTCATATTCAGAAAAATAAACCCTCGAGTGAATATTTAACTACACATAAAAAAAGTATTCTCTGAAAGGCTTAATGCAAATGCTAATGGTGTCTAAGGGATGTATTCGTAACTTTATTCGAAGCCAAAACTTTACGAAAAAATAATACTAATCGTAATTGATCTCCTAAACTCTTACATTAAAGGGTAAGGGTAAATTAGGTATTTAGAGAAATATATCAAAACAAATTTTTGCACCCTGTAGACAAACTCAAAAGTGGGAAAAAACTCAATTTTTCGGATACATAATCTAAAATATCTCAAAATCCACGGACTATCATGGACCCCGGATTCGGATTCTACGCAGGAAATTAAAAAATCTAGAAACTGACAAGTATCCGGTATTTGTAGGCTTGTCTTATTTATGAATTCGAGAAGCAGGAACATTTCTTCTCGGTTAATTCTGTATTTCGCAATTTTTTGAATCAGTAAATAAAATACAAAAAGTGTACCCTTAAATAGTTCTGAGGATACGAATTTTAAGTTCATTTAATTGCATTGAGACTGTTTGAGACGTAACCAGTAAATTTTGCAAAATTACTCTTATTGAACTTTAGCAACTAATAAAGAATGTTACAGTTCCAAAAAAAAAAAAAACAAGTGATGTAAACTTTGCTTGAAATAATGCTAATGAGCCGTTGACTCCGAATCTAAATAGTCTCTAAATCATCCAATTAGCGGAGTAATTTGGGAGGCAATATAAGAAACCTGAGGAGCTGGAAATATTTTATTAGTTTCAGATCCGCATATAGTGGTCACAGTAAGCTTTAAAACCAAATGAACGATGAGGCTTTGACTCCGAATCTGATTCCCTAAGCCCGAGCGATTTAAAATAACCTCAAATCGCCTAATAAAAGGAGTAATTATCCTCCAAAATTACTTACTTTAACAGAAATCTGACGGGCTCAGAATATTTTAGTAGATGACAGGTAAAGCGATCTCAAAAATTTAAAGCGAAATTAGATAATTTTGGTTGAAATGCCGCTAACAAATGTACTGCCATCCGAATTCGATCCCAAAAACCAAAGCGTTTCAAAATAGTCTCAACGAACCCAATGTAAGAAGTAAATATCAGTACATTAGGGTTCTAATATAAAGTCTGGGTATTTCGATGATTATCCAAAAAATCTATTATGCTAGCCACCTTGCCCAAGATCTAACAAGGCTATGCGACAGATCTTAACCCCGCGGTGGGGATCGTCCAACCCATCAACAATTTTTAGAGGCATCACAACTCTTAGTTGAGAAAATTTAATTTGTTAAGATTTGTAAACATATTATTAGTTCTCATATCGAAAAGATTCAATATCTGAAGCACAAGTAAATCAAAAAATTAAGCTTTTTATTTCTACACATAGTATTTCCAAGGCCTTTGAAATGGACCTTTGATGACATATTTTATTGGAAACAGAAAATAGTCGAAATTTATAGTCTGCAATTTTTACAAAAAGTTCGATGTTAAAAATCAAAATTTGTGACGGGAATTGAAGCCCGTACTGCTCATAAAAAGTAAACATCTTTATCTTAAACTGCAATATACGAGGGTAGTTTCAACCATTTCCGTTCCATCGTTTCTACAGGTTTGGAAACAGTAAATAGTCGCAAATGGCCAAATCTGGAGAGCATAGATGGATGGAAGAGCAATTTGTAGCCCAATTCAATTTCTCAGGCTATTTACAGTAGTGGTTATGGTAATATGACTAAACGCCGCAGTTTAAAAAAAATTGTTACAGAAGTCTAAACATTTGGTACTTCAGAGAAGCTTTGTTGCTCTCTAAATTCACAGATTTATCCAGCAGCCCTCGTATCGAATTAGCTTAAAAATACAGGATTTTGAAAAATAAAATTTCTAAAAGTCTGTTTTATTATAAATGAAAAACGCACCAAAAGAAAGTTTTACATAAAAAGCTCCTTTTGAAATTCCACTCAATCAAGAGCACATGTTTTGCGAATAAGCTTTGACCAACCAAAATAATTCTTATTCTTGTCTTTATCAATTAGGCCTGCTAAAAAGTTACCACATAGTACAAGTTATTGTTAAATACTTCAAAAAAGCAGTCACACTTGAAAGCAGCCGGAACTTGAAATCTTTAGTGTAAGCCTAAAAAGATTCAAAGCTTCTTGAATTCCAGCTCTATAATGGTAGCACTTTTTAGTTCCCATCCCAATCATTAGCAAAGCTGCTTGGAAAGCGCTTCATAAGCGTTCAAGTCATTGCAGAGAGTACGTGAAAAAAATGGGAAAAAATTACAAGTCAGCTCTGGTCAAATGCCTTTAAACAATCACAGAACAATATACTACCCAACTACCTACAATAAAAAGGTATTTACTTACGTTTCATGCCTTCGATTTAAACTTAACCTCTGGCTATGGGCTGTGGGTATGGGTATGAGCTATATGAGGCACATCAGAGCCAGACGACAACGTCTTGGTTGGATTGCAAGAGGCAGCTCCATGGTCCATGATCCATTGTGACCATTGTATGCGCACTTCCGCTGCTGCTTTTTGTTTGGCTACGGTTCGGTTCAGTCGCATTTAACGCTCATTTTTTGATTCATTATTTATTGTGATTTTTCTAAAACGAAGAGAGAATGCAAAAGGTATATAACAATAAAAAAAAGTGTGAAGCAAAATTGTAGTTGAAGAATATGAATGAAAGAATGCTGTGCAGAACAATGGAACCTTTTCCGGTAGCAAAAGAAAATGGAACTATTCTAACTGGAATATGATTAATTGCAAGTCGATTGATATTTTATTGAGCAGAGTCAGACAATGGACCGAACTGAGGCTGCAAGAGCTAAGGAAGTTTCTTGGCGGAAGTTACATTTAACACGGCTGACAAACCGGAACTACCTAAACAGACTCTATATATAGAAATGTGAGCGGCTTGTTATAATGTTTCGACTTAAATGCTGACAAATAGTCAGGCACATTAGGGCCAAGTTACTGATTGTCAGTTGCACAAACATCAATTAAAACATAAAAAAAAAAATAAAATGAAGAGGCAGCAGCTGAAAATTTTTTATATACGGCACATGAAATAAACAACGCCGACAACGACGACTTTGCGTCGCGACATTGAGCAAATAAAGATTTCTTAACCCGTTGCAACTCTGACCAGCCACAGCAACAACAACAAGTTTCTTGTTAAGAAGAAAAAAAACAACGGAGTGCGGCGGCTAACAAGTTCGGTCAAGTTGGTGCTGGGCTGCATCAAAGGTAAGATATATACGAGTACTATATATAATAAAACAACAGGCACATTGCCGCCTGGCGCATGCGCAGCCCGCCGACCAGGCCTAAACAGCTAAGCCAACTTAACCAAGTAACCAGCTAAGCAGCTAACTAGCCAACAAACAGCTGTCCATTCCCATAAGTCTCAGTCTCACTTGGTATAGAGTAGCCCCTATTTGGTTTCTTTTTGACGTTTTGCTTTGTTTTTGTTTATCCAAAAGTGCGTTTTGTATTTGTTGTTCAGCTTGACTTGTTCATTGTCTCTGCATTATTTGCATTTGTGCTTTGCTTTGTCTATCCCACAAATGCAGCCAGTCAGTCAGTCAACGGTAGTTCGTTCTTCTCATGTTTTACCTAATTATACATGGGGCATAAAGCGCTGCAAAGAGCGCGGGCTGGAGGTGGGGTGGGTAGGGAAAACCTCTCTAATTGTTTAAGTGCTTTTAGCATTTTACCAAAAAACAATTTTCATATTGTTGTGCATAGATACAAACAAAACCAAAGCAAAGTAAACCAACCAAACCTTTGAATTTATTATTTAACCAGCATGTTAGATACACTACCAAAAGGGTATGTTCGATGCAAGCTCAAGTTGGTGATAGGTATGCAGCTTAAGGCGGGGAGTGTCACTTAGGCTAAGAACAGGCCCTTTATGATAACGAGAATGGGAGTAAGGGATAAGGATATATGTAGAATAGAATTGGAAAAATTTGGGCAATAGGAAAAATGAAACGCTTTCCATTTTTCACATTCAGTGACAAAATGCACATCAAGCAAATGTCGAGTCTGCTCAAAATCACACAATACCATTTTGCATAGGTACTCTACAGAGTCCTCCCAAGCCACAGCCAGCCAACCATTAGTGGCTCAAGCTTCCCAGTTATCATCTGTGAATCATGCCACAGGCTCTTCTGACCAAGTTATCTTGGCAACGGCAGTCGTACGTGTTCAAGATCAGTTCGGATCTTATCACACTGCTAGGGTACTTTTAGATTCAGGCTATCAAGTGAACTTTATCACAGAAGAGTTAGCATATAAGCTAAATCAGGAAAATATTTTTGAACTCTTTTTTGACTATTGTTATTTTTATGTATACTTTAAAATAATTTTTAAGAATTATGATTTACATTTTAGCGTGACGTTACATATAATAAAATATGACAAAAAAATTAAAAAAAAAATTAACTTACACAGTGAATACAATCGATGTGGTAAATTAAAATAGGCCAATTTGTCATGGCGTTACGTTAAAAAAATAAATCTTCACTTTGGTAACTTAATAATAATAATAATTACCAAAATTAAAATCAGCGAATATCCCTGGTTATATATTTGCTTTTAAGTAGAGCCACTTTTTTTAGGTTTGAAAAATGTTTTGACGTGACAACGTCTTAAATTAGGTTTGTATGGGTGGCACCATTGAAAAAGTATAACGATAACCGTAGCGATAAGTCTAACGATAAATAATCGTAACGATAAGTGGCATTTTTATTTTTGGATTGCGCTCTGCTCTTATCTATAAACGAACCAGCGACTTTTTGTGAATCGCAGCAACAAGCAACGCACATTGTCAGCCGCACCGCTTAGCGCTCAGCACCAAACTGGCACTGCTCAAAGCGGTGGCTATTTTTAGTTTTGAGTGAGCGCAACTGAATAACTATTTTATTTTTGGTTTGCGCTTTGCTCTTATCTATAAACGAACCAGCGACTTTTTGTGAATCGCAACAACAAGCAACGCACAGCGTCAGCCGCACCGCTTAGCGCTCAGCACCAAACCGGCACTGCTCACAGCGGTGGCTATTTTTAGTTTTGAGTGAGCGCAACTGATTAACCCCAGCGGCGCATAGCCTCTGCGGAATGCCGAAATACTGTATTACCTCCGCAGAAAACGTAATTGATTACAAGCGCTGCGTTTCGTTTGAGGGATTGTAAGCGGAGGCAAATAGAAAAGCAGTGATCTGCCGAAAATCTGCATTACAACTGCGGAAAAAGTAATGCACAAATAGAAACTCGCACTGCGCTACCTTAGCAACACAAAATTTTGTTATTTTGTTTGCATGCTAACAAGCATAGTTCGGCCTTTTTTCTGTCAAACCATTCGTTTATACCTTTTTATTTATTATCTACTGCCGAGAAAATTTTATTTTATTAAGAGATACGAAAACGTAAAGTCTGACAACTCGTTTCATAATTTCATGAAATATACGTATAATCTTGATTGCGTATCAAACGTTTCTAAGTCAACTACGTTAAAAGAAACAACCATCGACTTGACTTTCGCAAGACACATTACAGCAGAAACACTTCCTTTCATTTCCTATTTCTCCAATCATCGTCCTATCCTCAACAAAATCACTCAAATAGGAATTATTATTGTGCAATTTAATAATATTCATATCAATAAATATTCTACCGAGAAAAAGACGTTGTCAGGTAAAATCTTCGCCCGTAAAACCGACTTTACAGGCAACAGTTTTTTTTTTAAATATTTCGTTCTCCGGTCTGTAAGCAGAATCCAGAAAACGCTAATTAAAACATAAATAATACAAATTTCGAGCAGTTCACTTTGAAAAAAAATTTCCATTTAAAAATCTCACAAATATTTCATTCAAAAAAAGTTATATTTTTGAATAAAATACAGCCTGAGCATAGTTTAAATGGTTATTATAGCAAATTCAGTGAAAAACACAAAATATAGAAGAGTAACATATTTTGAGTAATTAAAAAAAAATATTCTCGTAGCCTCTAATTTGGTGTATTCAGAGATATAAAATTTTGTTCTTTCACGTTTTTTTGAGTTTTTTTGGGTAAAAGCTCTAAAGCAAATCGGACGAATATAATTTTTTTATTTAAATTAGAACCATAAAAATGAAAGAGTTACGAATTTTAAGTATCTTTATCTCATGGCCTCTAATTTGCAGATTGCAACATTACCAAATTTTGAAAATATGAAATTTTGTTTATATTCCCGAATTTTTGGGTTTCATGGATAAAAAATTTCAAGCGAATCGGCTAAATATAATTTTTTTTTTAATTTTAGTATTTCCTTCAAAAATCGTTATTTTATAGGTGAGGGGTGCACCATATAAATACTTTATATAATATTCTTAGAGAGACTGCCATTACAATCGTTACACAGCCTCAATATTACGTGCCTCTGAAGGTGGCATAATTTTTCTGGCTGATATTTTCTGTGAGTAAACTATGAATTTTCCCACAAAAAAACAAGATTTAACAAAAAGAATTTAGAATTTATTATAATATTTCGTTCTCTATCTTCCTTAAATTAAGATTAAAATACTCCCAAATTTGGCAGTACTAAACATTCATACAATCAAATGTTCTTCGAGAGCACATATTCTTAATATCGTTCCAAACATTCTTAAATTTCTGTCTTAAAAGCTTTTTATAATTAGGCTATTATCTACAATTAGATAATATAAGTCAAAAAAGTCTTGCGGTATTTTTATTGAATTTTCAATTGTTCATAAAATTGGTTATAATAATGCGATTTAAGTCAAATATGCGCCGTTTTGTTCGATGACGAGTTCCCAACGAGATGCCAACTTCATAATGCCCCTCTTATAGAAGATCGCTTCCCTATTGTCAAAAAACTCGGAGAGCCAATTTTCACAGGACTCTCTTGTGGACAACTTCCGATTACCAAGCGCGTTCGTCATGGACAGAAATAGGTGGTAATCACTTGGTGCGAGATCCGGACTATACGGTGGATGCAAAAGAACCTCCCATCCGAGCTCCCGGAGCTTCTGGCGCGTCACCAAAGATGTGTGTGGCCTGGCGTTGTCCTGATGGAAGACAATTCGGCCTCTGTTGATCAAAGATGGCCTCTTCTGCATGAGTGCTGCATTCAAGCGGTCCAGTTGTTGGCAGTACAGATCCGAATTGAGCGTTTGGCCATAGGGGAGCAGCTCATAGTGGATGATTCCCTGCCAATCCCACCAAACACACAGAAGAACCTTCCTGGCCGTCAATCCAGGCTTGGCCACCGTCTGGGCAGCTTCCCCGCTTTTCGACCACGACCGTTTACGCTTCACGTTGTCGTAAGTGACCCACTTTTCATCGCCAGTCACCATCCGCTTCAAAAACGGGTCGATTTTGTTGCGATTCGAAGCGATTCGCATGCATCCATACGGTTAAAAATGTTTTTTTTGCGTCAAGTCGTGTGGCACCCAAAACGTTGAAACCATCGTTGTGCGGTGGAAATGGAAACTGTATCGGGTCCATAAACTGCACAAATTTTATTGGCAGCATGAGATGCATTTTTGCCTTTATCGTAGTAGTACTGTAAAATATGCCGTATTTTCTCTTTATTTTGCTCCATGTTTGCGACGCTATAACTCACGAACGACTAAAAGCAAACAACAATTAATCAAACACGTGTTAGCACGTGAAAAGAGCTTTCCAAAAAGCTCTAGCATGAACCGATGCGACGAATACAACTAGAACTACGCGCTTGCAAAGACAAGCTTGCGGAAATACCGCAAGACTTTTTTGACAACCTAATAATATTTATTCGAAACATTTCCAAAAAATAAAAATGTCTGTCTACGAAAAAAGCAATCTTGAAATAAGAATTTACACACAATTGTTCAAAATCAACGTACCTCGCTTCAAATTCATGTTTTGAGTCAAAAACTAAAGCTTTTGAGCGCCAAATTCTTAATTTTCTTTTGCTCAGAATTCAAATTAATAAATCCAGATTTCAGCCCTTTTTTAAAATTTAAGCAAACTTTTAAAAGCCTTCAAAATAATATTATATTTGCTTAAATTCTCCCAAGGCATGTGTATCTTTTCTGTAGTAGCTCTACATCAGTTATTTTTTTGTTTCAGAATACAGTGCATAAAAATAAGTCATTCTTTAGTATATATTAAATTTTCAAACTTAGATATAAGTAGGGATCTGCAACCTCTGAGTATTCTAAGCAATTGGCCTTCTCAAATTTTTATCAAAGTAGTACTCTAAAAAGTTATTCCATAAACCATAACTTAAAGCTATTTAATAGAGTATCCAAAATACGGCGCGCCAGTTAATCACTTATTTCTGTTTTCTTATTTGCTTTATCATTTACAATATTTTTTTTTGTTTTTCGTTTGTTTTTTCGGTTTCCTCTCAATGTTGCGTCAAATGTTGTTAAAATTTATTGCTGAGAAATTCTCACACATTGTCGCAAATTGAGGCCTAAACTTGTTGTTGTTGCTTTACATACTATTATTAGGCTTAAGTTATTGCAGATACATAACGTGGCACATAACATAAGAGCCAAGCAAGTAGCAGCCAACTGCAATGTGGGCTTGTTCAGAGGAAAAGTATCTTGTAGATAGCTTGCACTTGCCGGAATAGTTATTGTTTTTTGTTAAGTTTTATTTTTATGCTGAAGTAAGTTAGGTTAATGTTTATTTTTTATACCGGAAATTGTGCAAAACTTTTGTTGTTTAAGCCGCAATAATTTGTGTTAAGAGACACAGGTGGTTTGGGTCAATATGAATAAAAATGGGGCCAAAAAAATTTTAGGCTTTCTAAGTTACATTTTTAGGAATTTTTATTGGAGATTACGCAGCTAAAGTTTTTATGTTAAGACTAAAAAAATTTGCTTACTTTTATATACTTAAGAAAGTCGAAATAAGGAACGATTAAAATGCATTTCTAAGAACTTAGAATATTTATTTTAATGATATAGTAGAAGTGTTATAAATCTTGTAAAATGTATCTATTCTAGCTTAAAGTTCTTACTATTATTTTTTAAACGTCGTACTTTCTTGAAATACGAGGGTGGATTGATAAGTTTCCGGCCTGACCAAGAAAAACAACGTTTTTAAGAATTTTTTTTTTTTATTTCTCAACATAATCTCATATATATCATAGCGGTGTTATAGTCTAGTAATGCCATCTCTATAGACTGATACGTCAAGCTCCTCAAAATACCCATTAACAGCTTCGATTACTTCTTCATTGTCCGCAAATCTCTTACCGCCAAGCCATTTTTTGAGGTTAGGAAACAGATAATAGTCACTCGGGGCTAGGTCTGGAGAGTAGGGAGGGTGCGGCATCAATTCAAACTTCAGATCGTTGATTTTAGCCATCGCAACGATTGACTTGTGCGCTGGTGCATTATCGTGATGAAACAAGATTCTTTTCTTCGCCAGATGAGGTCGTTTAATTTTCACCTCGTGGCTCAAACAATAAGTCTGCAGTAGTATTGACCAGTGATAGTTTTACCCTTTTCAAGGTAATCAATGTATATAATACCTCTTGCATCCCAAAAAACAGTAGCCATAACCTTGTTCGCTGAAAAAATAGTTTTTGCCTTCTTTGGAGTAGGTTCCCCTGGTCCAATCCACTGTAGACTGTTCTTTGGTTTCAGGAGTGTAGTGGTGGACCCAAGATTCGTCAACGGTTACGAATCGACGCAAAAATTCGCTTAGATTACGCTTATACAACGTCAAATTGGCGGTAGAAATGTTTTTTCGAATTTTCAAGAAAAACACAGAGGCGTCTTGTTCAGGGTGCTCTCAAATCTAAACTAACATGGCGATCGGGCTGAAACTATAGCTACAAGCTATCTAAGTATGGTACTATAGAACTCCACCTCAAGGTAGGCCTAGTGGCGCCATCTCTTGGTCAGGCCGGAAACTTATCAATCCACCCTCGTATGTTTCATAAAGATGGTTATAATAAAATATTTGAAAAAATGTCATGCTAGGATACTTTTACTTTGAGAACCTGATATGGTTTTATCGACTAGGGTATATATGGACTACCTGAGAAACCCCAAGGATAAATCCTCAAAATCAAATTGCAGCATTTCCAATAATTGGTATTCTTAATCTTAAATCTGTTTAGGATAAAATATTGGAAAAAATTCCATGCTAAGATACTTTTAGTTTGAGAATCTGATATGGTTTTTATAGAACAATATTGATGCACGATGTCGCCCGAGTAGATCCACTCCAAATAACGAAGTTAATCTTAAAAAGTGGACTAGTTCCGAAACTCCAAGGAGGGATCCTCAAAATGAAATTCCAGCATTCCCAATAATTGGTGTTCTAATACCTGAACCTGCTTAAAATAAAATATTGGAAAAAATTCCATTCTAAGATACTTTTATTTTGAGAATCTAATATGGTTCTTATAGCACAATATAGACTAGAACTAGCCCTAATAAATTAAATTAATCTCAGACAGTTGACTAGTTAAGAAACTCTAAGGATAGATACTAGAAAGGATCTAGAGCAGTACAGTATTCTCAATAATACTCATATATAATAAAATTTAATATTCTTCTTTCTAAATAAAAATATATATCGTAAATTTTAGCGCTTATTTAATTCCAATTAAATCTTTCTATGCTGACTATTTATTACGATTTCTATTTGCCATATTTTCTAGATTTAAATACTCTCCAAAAATAGCTACATCCATTTAGTATATACAATGTCCAAAGTCACTGTTTACATATTTGCAACCTGCTGAGATACATTTTGCAATACACACAAAAAGCCATAAAACTGTTTTCAAATTTATTTAACCATAAATGTAATAAATTATTTTACACTTTCGGTTTTTGTGTACAATTGCAAAAGTAACCACAAAGTTTCATATATCAAACACTTAGACACCGACAACATTAAATAAAGAAATAATTATTGGTTACAATGCCAATATACATGTAGATACTTTGCCATATAAATATATAAAGCTATAAACACGAGCCACAAATTTAAGGCGTTAGGTGAGAAGAGATAGAGATAGATTTTCATCTGTGTAGCGACACGCAGCAAAATAATATTTTGCATGCAACATTTTTGTATTTTTGGTTAAAATGTGCATAGCTAGTGTTGAAAAATATGCAAGTTATGCCATGCCCACATACCAGAGACAGCCCCCTATCTGTATCTTTTATAAGTGGACACGCATGTTGGCACAAAGTTATGGCCATTTAAAGTTGATTTTCTTGTTGTCACATAGATGCAGTTATTGCTTGCATGTTGTTGTTGCAGTTGTGTGGTTGTAAATAGTTTGGAGCTGTTGGCTGTTGGCTGCTGGTAGCTCTAGCTGGCTGCATATTTCTAGAATTTGTATCTTTTTGGTTGGGCATAACTCAAAAATGCACCGAAAAACCAAAAACCAATACACAAGCATGTCAAAAGTATCATATAACACTATAAATAACTATGTGTATCTTGTGTGGGGCAATGTCATATGTACTTGCAACCATAGACTTAGATACTACAACATAGGAGATAGAAAAACAAAAAAGGTTTCGTGTCATGCAAAATGCAGCCTTGAAGCGCTCAACACTTGAGCACTTAACACTTTTAGTCCAAAATTACAACATTATTTAAGTTGAGTACGTTATGTATCTTTGAAGTTGTTTTGGGTTACCGGGTAAAACGACAATGAAAAAACACATTAAAATGCGTCAAGTGGAGTCCTGTTAACAGTAAATGATACTTAGTCAAGCAGTTGTGGCTTGCTGGAGCATAAGTATCTATAAGATACAACAAGTATCTGTAGCAAAGCTACTCATGACATTTGTGCGCGCACATATCAATTTCATTTTTGATGTGTGCATCTTTAAGTTAAATAGATACAGATACACATCAAGTGTGTGAGTGCTGCCGTGTGTCACATTTAAATAAAACCACACACACTTGTGCCAGACTTGTATCTATGTCTATGCTAAATGTTGTTGACACGCTGTAACTTGTCGTGCATATAATACGGCTCCTGGCTAAAGCCTGTGGCAAGGACACGCTTAACTTTTTTTTGTATAAGCTACTTTTTTTGTTGCTGTTCTTGAGCTGCTAATGAAAATAATCAACACATTTTGGCACGAAATTATGAGTCTGAGTCGCTCGTGCGTGAGTTTTTGTATCAAATGTTGTGTCTGGCTTAATTATGAAGCTTAAGTGTTGAAGTGGCTCAGATGTATCTTAATGTCAGCTAACTTAGCGCTCGTTTGCCTTCAATTAAACAAAATTTTATGAAAAATACAAAATAGTGACTCGCTAACTTGTTAAAATTTAAAATATATTTCTTAGCAGACAGCTCTGAGACATGTTTGCCACTGCGTTGCGTGTTGCAAATGAAAATGCGGCAAGTTGTTTAGTGGCTGCCCGTCGCTGCCTGCCGCACAATGCTTTAACATAGTCAGATAAATGAGTGAGTTCTTTGAGTGAAACTCTCTGCGCCCAAAGTAACTCACAGCTACTTGCGCTCAAAACCAGTTTACTCCACATTGCGCTCTCGTTTCCGCTGCATTCTTGCGCTCGTGCGCTCTCGCTTACGCTCTTGTCCTCACAATGCAAGGCCCATGGTATAATAAGACAAGGTAACGTACTCCGAACCTACCGATTTCTTATTTTTTGTGTGGACAAAAAAGCGAGAAAGCGAAAAAAAAACCACCCTCGTTGCTGTTGTCGTGCATAAGCAAACACACATACATATGCACATATGCATACAAAATTATTTTTTGTTGCTAATGCTTGCAATAAACGCTGCACAAAATAACTGCATATGCTTAAAAACAATGCGCAGACACAACCTTCCTCATGAACATTCGCAACGAAAATGAAATTAAGAATTGTCGTGCGAGTGAAATTTCAGAGTACTTTACCTTAACTTATTATACCATGTGCAAGGCCGTTGAAATTATTTACGCTCTCTCGCCTGCAGCTGCTGCTCTCTGCGCTCAAAATTCTACTCACTGCAGCCAGCTGAGCCGCTACCGAGGTATCGTGAGCAGCGACAGCACTTCGTTAAATCAGTGTAGTCTCGTAACTCGTCGTGTACGGTTGGTTGTCTCCATTTATCAGTAGTGAGCTCCGACTGTTTTGTTGAAGTTACTCCCAAAATAAACGTAACGTAAAAACCAAACGTGACAACAACTTGAAGCGTGCAGCACCAAAAGCGAACCATTGGATTATCGCGCCGCACGTTTTTCAAAACTCACACAAAACACAACACAAACAAATTTATTTTGAGTTTATACATTACAAAATAAAAAAACAAAACATAAAAAGGTTTTAAAAAAAATATTGGCTCTATGAAAGCATTCAAAAAGTGCAGTGAAAAATTGGCTTAAAACAAAAAAAAAAGCAAATTATTTTTGTTTTAGTTTTTAAAAACAACACAAAACGAAACATAACAAAACTTAGCGTTAAAATTTTGAAAAACGTCAAAGACGCGCTAAAAATTAAAAAAAAAAAATTTCTACGAAGGTTTCAACACAAAGTTATTCGCTGAGAATTTTATAAAAACAAAAAGGTAAGTTTTGTTTGGAAAAAAGTGTGCTCATAAATTTTAAGAATATTTAAGAAATTTGCACTTAAAATTTAAAAATTTTGAAACGATTCTAAAATATTTTCGAAATAGTGTAAAATTTGCATTATAATAAATGCGCTACACTGTGCAGCAAATTTTTAGAATATTTGAGACATTTTTATAAGATTCTTAAATTATAAAATTTTGAAACGTTAAGTTTCTAAAAGATTTCGGAAATAGTGTAAAATTAAAAATTTTTAAAAATTTTGAAACGTTGTTTCCTAAAAATTTTATAAACAGTGCGAAATTTATTGTTTTAGCATTTGCATTAAAATAAATGCGCTACACTGTGCAGCAAAATTTTAGAATATTTGAGACATTTTTATAGGATACTTAAAATTACAAAGTTTTGGAACGTTAAGTTTCTATTTGTCCCTACGCTCCACCCGGAGTTAGAGGAACTTATATATAAGTTTCTAACAAATTTAGTAAAATAGTGCAATATTTGCTATTTTAGAATTTACATTAAAACAAAGGTGCTACAATTTTGTTATTTAAAACTTAAAACAAATTATTAATGCTTAAATTGAATTAAAAATAAAAGGCAAAATTGTTTATTAAAAATTCCCTTTTGCCACTTAAGTGATTTATTTATAAAGTAGTGAATTGCTTTAAATAAAAGTTTTTAAAATTTTTGTTGAATATTCATCAAATACAGATCTTAAAAAATTTGTAAACTTAACAGCATAAATTTACAATTATTATAAAGTAGAAAAAAATATGCATATTTGATAAAAAGTTAAAAGAAAATCAAATCATTTATGTACATTTTTAATTATTCGATGCTATAAAAGTCGCGCGGCGATATTGAAACGATTATGAAAATTTAAGAATTATTTAAAAATTAAAACTTATTAGCTGGCCTTGTGTTTTTAAAATTAAATTTTTTTAATACCTTTGAAGGCAAAGAATTTTTAAAGGTATCACATAATAAAAAAAAACAAAATTTAATAAGACAAAACCTGAATGTTAATTTTAATTTTTTAATAATTCTTAAGTATATTTCCATGTTTTTTGTAAGCATTAAATTTTTTAATATATACTTCATAAAAATTGTTTGTTTTCAAAGTTATCAGATAATAAAATTTAATAAGGCAAAAAATAAATGTTAATTTTAATTTTTTAATAATTCTTAAGTATATCTTTATGTCTTTTTAAAGCATTTAATTCTTAATATATGCTTCATTAAAATTTGTTGCCTTCAAAGATATCACTTACAATATTAAAAAAATACAATTTTAAAAAGACTAAATCAGAATATTAATTTTAATTTTTAAATACTGTACCTGTTAATAACATAACCCCTATATTATGCGCGTATTATGTTAAAATTAAAAATTACAGAACTAAAAAAAAACCGGCTTATAAGTATAATTTGAAAAAGCGCTAGATTTCTAAATTTTATAAAATTTTATTAAAATTTATACATAAAAAATGAGTTAATTAAAAAACTAATAAATATATAAAGTGCATAAAAGTATTGCAAAACATGACCAACCCTTTTTTTTTAACTTAAACGCACTAAAATTATTTTCCACATTCTCTCACAGTACCATGTTATTAATGAAAAACCATTTCCCTTTATTTTCAGCACTATGGAAAATTAAGAACAACGCAGAACTAAAAAAAAAACAAAACAAATCAAACCCATTACGAAAATAGCTACAACAACAACAACGATTGTGGAAACAACAATACAGCATCATTACAAAAACAACTACAAAATGCAGCGTCAGATTATGAGCATCTGCATCGTGAGCACGATGATCATTATGATGATGATGATGGTCAGCGTAAATGCCTTGGCCAATTGCCCGCCTGGTTGTCAATGCGATGACAATACTCTGGTAGTGCAATGCGGCGAGGGTCAGCTGGATGTGCTACCCATTGCCCTAAATCCCTCCATACAGCGCCTGGTGATTAAAAGCAACAAAATCAAAACCATTGATTCGTCCATACAATTTTATGCGGAGCTAACATTTTTGGATTTGTCACACAATCATCTGATGACCATACCTCAGCGCACTTTTGCCTACCAAAAGAAGTTGCAGGAGGTTCATTTGAATCACAATAAAATTGGACAGATTAGCAATAAGACTTTTATTGGACTCTCGGCGGTAACTGTGCTGAATTTGCGCGGTAATCTCATCTCAGAGCTGCATCAGGGCACCTTTTCGCCATTGCTAAAAATTGAGGAGCTCAATTTGGGTGAAAATCGCATAGGTTTCATTGATCCCAAGGCCTTCGATGGACTGACACAGCTGCGCATTTTGTATTTGGATGATAATGCCTTGACTTCAGTACCAGATCCGGTCATATTCCAGGCCTTGCCCAGTTTGGCTGAGCTGTTCTTGGGCATGAACTCGCTGCTCACCGTGCAGTCTGGTGCTTTCCAAGATCTTAAAGGGCTGACACGCTTGGAACTTAAGGGCGCCAGCTTGCGTAATATATCTCATGACAGCTTCAAGGGTCTCGAAGCTTTGCGCGTGTTGGACTTGTCCGATAATCGTCTACCTCGCATACCCAGTCTGGGTCTTAGTAATTTGCTGCGCTTGGAGGAGCTGTCACTAGGCCAAAACGATTTCGAGGTCATTACGGAGGGCGCATTTGTGGGTCTCAAGCAGCTCAAGCGTTTGGACATTAATGGCGCTTTGAAACTGAAACGTATCATGACTGGCGCCTTTGCTGCCAATGCCAACTTGGAGCATTTGAATTTGTCATCCAACAAAATGCTTATCGAAGTACAGGAAGGCGCACTTAGTGGTTTGCCGCATCTGCGTCATGTTGTGCTCAAGGCCAACGCATTGACTTCTTTGGCCGAGGGTCTCTTTCCCTGGAAGGATTTGACTACCTTGGATTTGTCTGAGAATCCCATTTCCTGCGATTGCCGTGTCATGTGGCTGCGTAATCTGCTGCTGGCCAAAAATGCTAGCCAAGATGAGTTGCCCGAAGTGCTCTGCGAATTTCCCGAACGTCTGCGCGGCGAGGCTTTGAAGCATTTGAATCCCTCGCTCATGGGCTGCACACACACGGATCCACGCAAACAGGCCTTGATTGGCGCTTTGCTGGTAGGCTCTGCTGCTACCATTACGGCCTTGGCTTTGGTCATCTATCGCTGCCGTCGCAAGATACGCGAGTATCTGAAGGGTGGTCTCTGGGGCAACTCGGCTTTGGGTCGCAAAGAGCGTGAATACCAAAAGACCTTCTGCGATGAGGACTACATGTCGCGTCATCAGCATCATCCCTGCTCACTGGGCATACACTCCACCTTTCCCAATACTTATACCGCACCACATCATCCCAATGCTGCACATCATTATGGCATGTGTCCCATGCCCATTAATGACTTGAACGCCGTGGAACAGCAACAAAAGTTCCAGCAGCTGCAGGTGCCCACCGCCACCATGATGAGCGAAAAGAAGCTGAACAACAATAAAGTTTTGGCTGCTGGTGCCATCGACGATAGCGCCTCCTTTGTGCTGCACATGAAAACGGCTACCATGGCGCGTGAACAGCAGCAGGGACAACCCAAGCTGAATCATTATACCAAGCCACAGTTCCTATCAGCCACAGCCGCTGTGGGTGATTCCTGCTACTCCTATGCCGATGTGCCCATGGTGCATGGTGCGCCACTCAATGCACAGCAGCTGCGTCTAACACAGGAGCACTTCAAGCAGCAGCAGCAGCAGCTTCAGCACTATGACAATGGCGCACAACAGTTTGACAATGACGCCAACAGTGAGGTGCTAGATCCCAACTATATCTACAGCAATGCGCACTACTCCGTGCCGCTGGAGCAGCTGGGTCGCAACAAGACGCCCACGCCGCCACCACTACCACCAGCGCTGCCGCTGCGCAATGGGCTGTGCGCCACCACTGGACGTCGCTCCTTCCAGCACAAGTCCGCGGCGCACAACAACAATACGCTGCGTCAGTTCTCGCACTGATCTACGGTGTACACTCTGGAGCCGGAGTTGCGCAGCTATCGCCGCAAGCAGCTGAGCATTTATGCTTAGTGGCTGCCCGAGATTGGACGTAACGAGTATATTGTTAACTGTGATGCCACCCAAGCGCCCCCAACATCAACCACCCATTTATTTAAGAGCAAACAAAATACAACCCACACAATTAGTGTTTAAGTAGCCAGCCAATAAAATGGAAAAATCGTAGTAGAATGTAAAATATAGTAACAGCACACAGGCAAATTTAATTAATGTATCTAGCAGATACTTTATAGTTAACTTGTATCTTTGTCTTGTCTAGTAGCACTTGCTCGATCTCTTCTTCGACTTCTTTTTAACTCTTAACTAGAGCACACAAAAATTGTTAAGCTATCTAAAAAAAACGTTTCAATAACCATTTCTACTACTATTTTTTCATATAGATTAAAAACAAATTGTATTTATTTAAACATAAGTCTAGCTTTAGGTAAATATTTGTAAATTATGTTACAAGACACACAAAAAAAGCACTGAGAGTCACTTATCTTAATTTAAATTATTTATTGTTAAAACCTATATGATAAAAATCAAACTTTTTATAAGCAACAACTATTTATTAGTTAGTGAAAAAAAGAAATTTATGCAAATTTAAGCAAGAAATATCAAAAAACAACTTGAAACAACAAAATATATGCAAAAAACATAACACTTTGAAAACTGAAAACCCAAACAATGTTTTTTTTCCCCCCTTTCGCCTTTATATCTTTTTTAATGAACCAGCCCAAAAGAGATAACCAAACGGCCAAAAACAAAAAAAAAAAAATTAAATAAAAGTTACAGCAGCAACAAACAACGGTGAGCTTGCAACTTTTTGCCTAGTTTTTCATTAAAAAGCAGGAAAAACAAATTTAAATAAGTCACAGCGGAGGCCGACTATGGAATACACTCACTTTATGCAGAAGAAGCGGCTAGAGGAATGTTTTGTGAAAAGGTCAACTTGAAACTGTTTATGAGGCTCACATAAATCTACGTAGCAAATTTATTGGCTACAGGCACGTTTTGGTAAAATGTCATCATTATGTTGTTTATCAGGCTCACAGCGATTTTGTTGGGTCTAGCTTGTTCCAATTCTATCAAATCGAAAAATTGTTGCAGTTTCCGGGGAAGAGATGTCTAAGCTCGCATATGAACATTTTTCCATAATTCTTTTCAAGTTTTTTTAGTTTAGAAAACGAAAGGTCAAAAAATGATCTATAAAATGAGTCCCTCCCGACTGTTCTACGATTAATAGTTTTCCCTCAACAAATAAGTAGCTCGCAAACGCCAATTTTCGTAATTTTTACATTGAAAATCCAAATAAGCGTAAAGCAGTGCACAAAGCAGAGGGACTGCTTGCTTAACGACTGCTTGCTTTGATGCCAGGCACGTAAGCAGCGTAGTACGCTTAAGAGCAAGTTTTTTGGTTGATTGCTTGAAATTTGTTTATCGCAAGATAGCGGTTGAGGACTCATTTTGTAGATAATTTCAATTACTTTAAAAAATTATATGAGTAAAATTTCCGAAAAACCTACCGTTTTGGATATATTTCCAAAATATTCGAAAACCACCAACCAAGATTTCCAACTTTAAAAGTTAAACGATCATTGTGCCTGAACTTAAGTAACCCATAACTTTGATTTGTATCTTGTCTGGTAGATCATTTTATTGCCAATAACAACATTTAAATCTTGGCTAAGTTTGATAGAAGAAAATATATCATGCAAAGCCCGTAGCCAAGGGACGGCTCCAAGTGCTCTACCCACAAATACGAAAACACGGTTTTAGACTTACAACAACATTTTTCAGTTGAAACTCTATCTATGGGATCATAATTATATAATTTCTTACACAAAAGATGTGTCAACTGCGAAATTCTCCTATGGAGAAAGAGATTTTAGCAGGATTCGAAATGAATTACCTCTTACATGCGGATAAATCTTTGCTAGAATGAAAATGGATAAAACTCAAGGCTCTAGATAGGTACCAGTCGGAAACAAAAGGGAGCATTATCCGTGCCCAAAATTATTCTAAAGAGACTTGTAGATTTGAAAAAAAAACTTTAATATTTTCGGACCATCGATCACCGGTACCCTATTTTTTACTGAACTAATAGTTAAGTGGTATGTTTTTCTAGTTCATAAAAAAATGCCACGCTTGATTGCGCTCAAGTCCAATCCACAGAAAAAAAAATTTAGAAGAAAAAAAAAAGTCGGGTAACTAAAACAAAAAAAAAAAATTCTTTAAAATGCCTATAAAAATGTTTCGCCTCAGAACGCATAATATGTTTATGGTACATCCACAATTGAAATTATTCTGACTTTGTAAGATCTTCAAATAATTGTGTAATACTTTGGTCCAAATGCGCTTGGGAAGTCTAGAAAACTAAAACTTCCAAAACTTCCTTATACGATTTTTGATGAATTTTGGCGCTTGGGACAGCGTTTGAGACTGATCCGTCAGTATCAGGTGGGACGGCAGAAAACGTCGAGCAAATGATACTTTCCAACCCCAAAGTGAAGTTGCAAGAGGTAGCTGATGCCATAAAGTTATCAAAAGGTACCATTTTCACCATAATACACGAACATTTGGGCATAAAAAAGCTGTTTTCAAAGTGGCTACCGCGCTTCCTCAAGCCAGAAGAAAAACCACCACGAATGGAAACTTCCCAGAGAGGACAAAATCAACGAATTGGGCTTCGACCTGCTTCCCCACCCACCCAATAGTCCAGATCTGGCCCCCAGCGATTACCACCTTTTCTCCCAGGTGTAAAAGATGGACTGTGGCAAGCGATTTCGCTCTAATGAGGAGGTGATCGCCGAAACTGAAGCGTATTTTGAAGGCCTCGACACATCGGCCTACAAGACCGGTATTGAAAAGTTAGAGAAGCGGCTTAATGCTTGTATCTCTGCCAAAGGAAAAACTGTAGAAAATTTTATTTTTCTTAGTTAGGCCAAAGACTTTTTGACCCACCTTTTATGAGCATATCTGAGAGCTAGATCTATCTAACTATTTATCTATCTAAGAGCTAGATCTATCTTTCTATCTATATATCTATTTTAGAGCTAGATCTATCTATCTAAGAGCTCTAGATCTATCAATCTAAGAGCTATATCTACATGCTCATACTAACGAACCAATCCGAAACGCTATCCGAAATAATTCCAAGTATTTTTCTATAAAAAACTTACACTCAGCTACGCTTTCAATCTCCCACAAGTCTATAATACCCTAGATCCTATATGAATAAAGGGTATAAAGAGCCACCAACAAAAACAAACTTACCATGGAAAAACGTCAGCTGGCAGGTGGTACAAAAAAAGGGGTAAAAAATGCAACGCATTGAATTGAAAATTATGCACACACACACACATGGACACATAAAGTGCTCATAGATACTATAAACTATTACGTAGTCAGTCTGCTTGCCACGCTTCGCTGCCGTAGCGCTGCCGAAGCGCTGCCGCGACAAAGTTTTAAGCTTGTTAGTGCTAAATAATAGTCAATTAATTTTTATTTAATATATATTTCCCTTTTTCATATATAATTTATTGAAAGTCAAGAGTTGTTCGCGAAGCATAGAAAGGAAAAGTCCTGCCTGGGAAAATGTGTTACAGTGAAAATTTGCTATTAAACTGATGAATAAGTGAGAGTTGGGCTCTAAGAGGAAGGAGAAACTTAAATTGGCAGAGAAAACTTGCACATGTGTACTAAATAGAAATGCAACCTGTAATTTGTATATAAATTAGTTATTTTTCCAAGGAAAAATAAATTTGTTGAATTTTAAAGTTCTGGATTTGATGGATTATACTTATACCGAGAAAAATACTTTTTTATTCTTTTGTTTTTGTTTAAGTTTTTTCAAACTGTGCAGCTATTTGCAACAATTTAATTAAAACAGTTTGGGTGCTTCAAAGATAAAATTCCAAGAACTGAAATACCAGGAATTATGGACTGACAGCATTTTATTGAAGGTGAATGAAAGTGTCAAAGCAGCCATATAAGAGAAAAAGTATCTTCATATTTTAAATTTATGTAAAATAATTAATTTTTTGAAAATTTGTGTAAAATAATATTCGTTATTATTGCATACAATCAGCTTTGGATAAAAACAAATGAAAAGTAGTATTAGATAAAATATAATTTGATTCGAGAGCTGGGAATTTTATACTGTAGCTTTGAAATTGTAAAAAATATTTATTTATTCAAAGGACTTATAACTAAGCACAAAGGACCTTTGATAAAAAAGAAAACATTTTCATAAAAAATAATATAAAGAAAAGATAGCTTCCTATCTGATAATGAATCTCTACTCTCTAATGAATTTGTAACGATTGCAATTTACAATTCATTAAAATTATTCGGGGAAGGCAAAAGGAAAAATAGCACGAAACGAGTGGTCAATATGAAGAATCAAAATATCTACTTTGGTTATTGTAGCACTGATAATCGCCAAGATCCTGGCTTTCATACTGAAGAAAGATTCTTACCTACCTATATATCGAAATCAATTCCTTTTCTTCTTCTGACCATATAGAATATTAAAATACATTTGAAAAAAGAAAATGTGTAGCCGTGGGGGCTACATCTAACAGGAAACCGATTTTGATTTTACTTGGACCAAACACGCTTGGGAGTTCTGAAACACTAGAAATTCCAAAGGATCTAGCTGAATAAGGTACTGGAAACAGAACCCATTGATTTTTTAAAAGAATGTTGAAGTTCTAGACTTAGGGAAAACAAATAGGAATTTTAGTATGTTCCTTAAATATGTGAATTTTTTTGTATACCTTCCTTATTTGGTGTGAATATGAATCAAATCTATTTGGTGGAATAATTAAAAAAAAAATTAAAACGAAAATTGTTTTTTTAATTGTGTAAAAAGACTAGTGAGCCCGGCAGACGTCGTCCTGGCCAAACTTTTTGAATACTCTTGAAGTATAAACATCGTAAGATTCTCTAGTTAGCTTATCAAGACAATCATAAGATTATTAGATTAGTTGACTTTCATGACTCTCTTAAAAGCCGCATGGACGAACTTTAGTATTCTTAAGAGAGCTCGCATAAATAATAAATCCATGCCCCACAGAAACTAGATTTCAACCCCTTTGCGACTACGCTTCTGTCTGCACTTAATGTCCAATACCAACAATTTTCTACTATGCTATATTCACGATATTTACAAAAATGCGTGCTAGTAAACCAGCTGTCAACAATAAAGTGAACATTCAAAATGGCCGAGCTTGTCGGCATAAGTGAGAGACATGAGTACCAACATAACGTCACAAAAAAATCGAAGTTCGAATATACGTTACGCGCGAAAATTAAAAAATCTGCCATACTTTTTGAACACACCTCGTATATCTCACGAACCAATACACACAATTACATCGGAATAGGCTTAAGACCTCCGTATTGGAAACTTCTAACACACGCAAAATCATATTTAATATTCTTCAACGCGTTCATGAGAACATCCGTAACACGTAACACATTACCATTAGTTAATCTGACAATAAACACAATGCCACACAAAAATAAAAAAAAATTTGTGGAAAAATTAAAAAAAAATGTTAGGGGTGGCAACACCCTCCTTACAAATTACTTAAAACTTTTTGTGCATAAACCTTCTACACACTATAACAAACAAAATAAAAAAATTTGGAAAATTCGTGGAGCAGTTTCAGAGTTATGCGATCATAAACGTACAGCAATTAATTTTTAAATATATAGAAGATACTTTTTTTATTATGTCATTTTCCTCTTTGATATAAGTGGAAACAATTTTTTGGATAACATCTGGAGGGGAATTCTTCTTCTTATGTGGCCATAACAACCCTTTTACCGGGTTACGGCCTGCCTTAAAACTTCTCTCCAGGCGCCTCTGCATTGCGCGCGCCTTCTCCAGTTGGTCACACCGAGCGAAGACAGGTCCCCTTCCACTTGGTCTTTCCAACGCAAACACGGTCGTCCTCTCCGCCGACGGCCGCTGACTACCGCATCGAACACACGTCTAGCTGGAGCATCCTCGTCCATCCTAATGACATGTCCGAGCCAGCGAAGCCGCTGGATGTTGATACGCTGAGCAACGTCCATGTCGTTGAAGAGCTCATACAGCTCCTGGTTGGTGCGGATGCGGTAGTCATCGCCAACTCGAATAGGACCAAAGATCTTGCGCAGTACTTTCCTCTCGAAGGAGGGGAATTATGGTGTCTTATAGCATAAGCCAACATACTAAAACTTTTTTTTTTGATATTTTAAATTATTTTCGAAAATTTAATTAATGTTTCAAAAGTAGTAAGTCCGATTAGACAAACACTTAAAATTCGAACCGGTTCACAGAGTATGTTAAGGTCGAAGTGCTTGGACTAGAGCTTACTAACATTAACTAAGTCTGTCTTGTAAACCTTTTTTTAATTTGAATTTAAATTAAAAATAATGTTTTGACATTTAATTAAGCAAATATGTTGACAAAACAGCCAATTTTCTGAATAAAGCCTCGACAAAGTGTTACTTTGAAATTTTTTGAAATCAATTTGATTTTCATTACAAAAAGTCAACCGCATTAAACTTGACTTATTTTAAGATTAAAAGCGTCTTGACATTGTTTGTTTTTTACAATTTTAAAAACATTTTTATTACACAAAACTGGTTGCTTTTGTTATTAAAGCAAAATGCACTCAAGATCTTGAAGCTTAACCCACAACAAAGAAAAACCAACTTATGCATATGACAAGCAAAAGTTTATTGAAAAATCAAATCACACGAAGAACAATTGCAACTAACAAAATAGGCATGAAATATGTAACAAAAAGCACCAAAAAAAGCAATAATAAATAGCTTTGAAAATCCATAAATACAAAAATAAATCAAGCAAATCATGCAGACTGCTCTACAAATAGTCCATAGTTGGATGGACCCCATCCGAACCCAAACCCAAACCCAAGCCCGACTGCTGCCTATTTACACAATTAAACGCTGAAATCTTGAATAAAAAATGGGATGAAGTAAAAACAGAACGTAAATCGGTAAATCGAGTAAAGTAGAGGCATGTACTATAATAACAATAAATAAATAACAAAGGTAAATAGCAGATAAAGAGAGAGAGAAGAAAAAAAAAATAAAAACGAAACCAAACCAAAGCAAAGCCTCAAATGGCTGACAATAAAAGTCAAGTTGGGTCTTAACTTAAGTTAAGGTAGCTCCGGAGCACAGCAGTCTGTCGAGAATTCATCATCAAATTTCGATTAAAAGGCGCGTGTGCGTTAGTTTGGCCCAAAGGGGCCAATAGTTGGCCAACAGTTGGTGCCTCATTCGCACTATTCAAGCTTCATTAGGGTCTAAAAGTAACGAAAACATTTTGATTTCGATCATTACAATTTCCTTTCCATGCTGAGCCCAACAAACACACCAAAGTCGCAATCGATTGAGTGAAAGAGCTGCAAGAGCTACTGGCCGAAATGATTGTTATAGCTTACCAGCTGGGCCAGATTTTTTTTGATTGATGCCCTTTGGGAAAGGGTATATCAGCTGGGGAGAAGGCTTGCAATGGCTGCATAGGTAAAAGCAGCTGAACAATTGAAAACCGAAGATCTTAGCATATAGCGTCAGTATGAGAAGTAGAGTTTTCGAGAGGAAAGTACTGAGCAAGATCTTTGGTCCTATTCGAGTTGGCGATGACTACCGCATCCGTACCAACCAGGAGCTGTATGAGCTCTTCAACGACATGGACGTTGCTCAGCGTATCAACATCCAGCGGCTTCGCTGGCTCGGGTATGTTGTTAGGATAGACGAGGATGCTCCAGCTAGACGTGTGTTCGATGCGGTAGTCAGCGGCCGTCGGCGGCGAGGACTACCGTGTTTGCGTTGGAAAGACCAAGTGGAAGAGGCCCTGTCTTCGCTCGGTGTGACCAACTGGAGAAGGCGCGCGCAATGCAGAGGCGCCTGGAGAGATGTTTTAAGGCAGGCCGTAATCCGGTAATCGGGTTATTATGGCCACATAAGAAAAAGAAGAATGAGGAGTATCTCTCGTCTAACTTTGAAATACTTTTTTACAAGCTAAAAGGTAAAGATAAAGTAGAGCAAATCCGTCGTAGTAATTGATTTTGACTACAGATATGCTCATTTAACATCGAATCATCCTATCTTGTTTTGTAGCCACTAACATTTATGAGCATTCAAATTTTTTAAAATATTAGCATTTTTCAAAAAGTCAATTTTTGTCACTTTAAAAAATAGTGGGGTAAACCCGACCGCCATTTTTTTGGCTGATTTAGCACACATATAATTCTGTCGTCTTACTTTTAAATGATTTAACATTTTTTCCTGGAAAAAGTTTAGGGTTATGTTGGAGAAATCCGTCCTAGTAACTGGTTTTGGCTATAAAATGCTTAATGGACATCGGATCTACCCAACCGATACTTCGAATTGAGATAACGCTTTATTGCAGCTTGCTCTGTTCAGCATTACTTATTTTAAAAAATGTTGGGGTAAATCCGACTTACTTTTTTTTGCAGATTTCCGATAGATATGATATAAATTCAAAGGTTCTTCGATTATAAACTAAAAGACCATGTTGTGCACAACTGAATGTTTTTATTTAAAAAACAAACGTAATCTGATTGGATGAATGCCGATAAAGGATGATTGGATTGAATAACTCAGTAACTTATCTGAATCATTTGATTTGCTGTCGTAAAAAGTAAAAAGTAAATTTTTTCCGTTTAAAAAAATGGTGGGGTTAACCCGACCTCCTTTTTTTTGGTTCTTTTATCACAGATACGATCTAAATTTAATCGTTCTTCGAGAAAAAACTAAATAGCATGTTATTATTGTTCAAAATTGAATGCTTCTATATGAAAAAAAAACGTAATGTGAATGATATGATGAGTGGATTGAATCGCCAACTAATCAGAGCAATTTGAATTCCTGTCCAAATAGCTTGCTGGCGTTTTTTTTTGGTTCAAACTAGACGTCTGGTTGGACTCAAAAATCATCATCATTTAGAGGTCGGATTTGCCCCACTGTGTAATTTTTCATGCAATAAAAAACTGTATGGAATTCCCTGCCAATGTTGCACATGAACCATATAGATCTATATTAAAAGCTTTAGCATCGCTAGAGGAAAGGCGCTGTTTACCCAATAATATCTCTATCAAGACACCGCCGATCGGATGCAACTGTAAACTGTATGTCCTTGTTCTCTTGGAAAAATTATTGAAAGAGATTCCTATGCTCCACCTCAGGGAAATTTCTCTTATTATATAATCTACTAATCGTTTTTCGATCACTTCAATTGTCAAGCAAAAATGCGTTATCGAATATTGACAAAAATTAAATTGGAGATCGAAAAAATATACTTCTTGTTATTTAAGTATCTAAATATCATACTATCTACCATTTGCGCAATAATTTTTTTGTATTTTAAAGCTCTACACGACAACACCAATATGAACTCGCTCAGTATTGCCGTTTTTGAGAAATAGTGGGAGGTCGGTTTTGCCCCACTTTACTTTTTACTCTTACGATTTTTTCCGAGTTTCGCAAAACGAATAAATTTGATATTGAAGAAATTGTATTTTATTTTATTCATTTTCCAATCTAACATTTTTGTTTGATGATAATAGCGAATATTTTTCCAAATCTTGTTGATAAATTCTGATATTTTCCTATGCTCTTTTCGATAAATTCTTATATTTCTCTTACTGTATCGTTTTGACGTTTTTTTATAATTTCTTTTATTTTTCAACCATTTTTGCAAAATTTTCAAAAAACTCTTGCTCTAAAAAGATGAGCTAGACAGATCTTAATTGTATGAAAGATGCATTTATTTTATCTTAATACTGCTGTGAGCTCTACACTTATATGAGCTCGCTTAGTATTGCTGTTATTGAGAAACAGTGAGAGGCCGGGTTTGCCCCACATCCTACTGATTGTTCCCGAATCTCGCAAAACGAATAATTTTTATAAAATTTTCTTTTATTCATATTGTTGATAACAGCCAATATTTTTCTTCATTTTATCCATAAATTCTCATATTTCCTATGTTTTTTCCAATAAGTTCTCATATTTTTCTGACTCATTTTGATGAAGTGTTATAGTTTCTTGACGCTTTTCTATAAATGCTTATATATCCTTTACTTTTTTGATAAATTCTCATAATTTCCTTGTTCTTAACAGATGAGGTACTTAGGTCTTAAATGTATTAAATAGGGATGTAGACTAAGAACTCAATCAAGAAAAATCCAAATCCAAAATTTAAACAAAATGAAAGAGTTAAAGAATTGAATCTGGTAGGTCTGTAAGATAATTGATACTATAGATTCTTGAAAATCTATTAATACGTTTTGTTTGAACTGCAATTCAAAGAGTTTTTACACTTCGGCATTCGCTGCAAGCAATTGATTTCATTTGCTGCTGTGTTTGCATTAAGGGGTTACTGGATCAAGCCGCAAAATAAGCGACCATCCATCCAGCCAGCCCAGGCAGCAACAATGTAATCATTAATTCCCCAAAGCAGACAGCGACAGCGAAGTCAACCAGCCAGCATCAGATACACAACTGCAGATACAGATACTTCAATACATACAAGAGCAGATACATCAATAGATTGTTTCTTATATTTTTTTTTTTTCGGTGGGGCGACGGCCACTGACACTCACAATCGCGCTGCTCTGTAATTCTAAAGCTGGCTCTGACTGGGCAAGAATACTACAACTTCGAGTACTACCAACAACTACAACAACAACAACTATGGAGCACAATAAAAGCTCAAGGCAATAATTATGACGAGCCATGGTCCAAATATTGTAGCCATTGTAATATCATGAGATACATGCTGTGTTGTGCTTGCTCGGCTCGATCTGTTTGCCATCCATAACTGACGGCTGGAACTGCTGATTGTATGATGACCATGTTGAAAATGCTCATTAAGGGTACTTCAGAAATTAAAGCATTTTACAATTGTTTATAGCCAGGCTAACGTGCCGGCCGGGTCGACCGATTTGACGCGCTATTTATCAGCTGTTGTTATCTAGCTGCCTTCAATTGAGTTGGCTTACTTGGCTCTGATGCCTGAGATCTGCTGGCTTGGATTTGGCGGCTGACCGTAATCAGGCCGCTGAAAAGCTTTAAAGGCAATTAAGTCCGCGTGCAGCAATTTGGGGCATGCGAGTGGGCGTTGCTGTGGAGCAATACGGATTGACAGGCGCTGAAAGGCTTTACTGGCCTGCAGCTAACTTACTTTCTCTTTGGAGCCCAAACTCAAACTAAACCAAAAAAACAGGTAGCAAGTAGGCAAATAGCCCAAGGCACAAAAGGCGTGATCTTGCCCAGCCGCAGACTAGCACCAAGTGTTGGCTCATAAAACAGCGCCAGAAAATTATGCTCAAAGACAATTTTCATTTGACAAAAATGTATCTTTTGGTTTTTTGTTACACCTTACAATGGCCAACATTGGACCCATGCCGAGCACTGTGAAATTTCTCAACAATACCCGATACAAGAGACAAACAGCACTTGGCAGTTTCTCCCGCTGAGTGCCGCATCGCGACCATAACGCTGCATCCTGCTGTGAGCTGGCTCTCTCGGTTCTGTTCTGGGTTTAGATACTTTGCTACGGGTTTTTGGTACTCGTATCTGTGAAATTGTGTACGCACATTAATTTCTCATCATTGGCATTGACGCATATTTCAGAACTGGCCAAAATAGGGTGACTGCTGTGTATTAATGGACATGTTAGAAGAGATTAGAAATGCGCACACAGCAACTATGTATCTATGTATCTGTGTATCTATGGAATACACACACAGACGCACTGACAAGCAGATACAATTGCAACTGTTTGTGATTTTAATGCGAATTTTTATGCTTTGGCTATACAAATGTTATTTACGACGTATTTGGTTGCAGTTGGCACAGTGGAGGGTTCCCTTCCCTTTCCTTCCCATACATGACAACAATAATTGTTAGTTTTCTTAACTTAGGGTCGGTTGGTTGGACGTTTCTCTATGGGAGAAGTTACTTTTGGCAAAAGAGAGGCGTGAGTTAAGTTTCAGCTACCTAGACACCAAACCTTAGCTCATTATGGTCAATAATCTTATGTGCGAGCCAACGGATTCAGCTATTCACATTCACTTGGCCACGTTTATGGATCGACCGACTGTCTGACTGATGGGCTGACCACTGACACTTTCTCAAGGTAATCGATATGGCCGGCAAACGATTAGGCAATTACTTTTCTTATACAAATAAGTGGAGCATTATATTACACATGGGATTTGTTGTATGAAGAATAGAAAGTTACGGCGCTATACTTTAAAGAGAAGAGAGATTTTTTACTTTGCATCAATTTTTTGGTGAAGATTGTGCAATATTTAAGTCGATATTGTTTTTGGAATTTGCTTTCAGGTAACATCACATAAATCTTGTTTGATAAATTGTTAAAAATATTTTATTTTAAGTATGCATAATTCAAAAATTACAACACGATAAAAATAATAAAAGTGTCTTTGATGCATTGCTCCGAATAAGGTCCGCCGAGAGGGATGGCGAAGGGGGGATTCCTCCTGGCCTGCAGTTTTTTCCCAGGGGCCCAGTGATAAATACTGTCATGATTCAATTTAAAGGTGCAATAAAGGTGACCGTGTACATTTTCCCCCGGGCCCGGATTTCTCCCTACGCCTCTGCTCGACCCTCTTAATCAAAAATACCAAATATTTTATTTGTACATCTCTATTTTAAAGAGCTATCAAATGCTAATATATGACACCATGACCTTTGAAAAAGTTATCTTAATGGCAAACAACGAATTTTTTGCTTCACTAGTGTACAATATTTTGTCATGCATTTTCGATATTTCATAAAATGTAATTGCATAACATTTATCAAGATAGTAAAAAAAATATGTCTTGATAAAAAAAAATAGTTTAATTAATGTTAACTAGTAAGCTAAAAATTTAAGTACAATCAACATACGACGCATTTTATAGGCCAATTACATCTAGTTGACATCGAAAATTAGTTTTAGTGCACTCTAAGATATTTATTTTTTTACTACCTTAAAGAGTAGGGAAATCAGTTAATAAAAAAAATAACAAATATTGTAATAAAAAAATGGCGTACGTAAAGTCTGGCGCGGACGACTTTGGGATACTCTGTACCACTAGCTTGCAATAAAATCCGGTTCCTTCACATAAAACCAAAAACCGAAGAATTTTTAAGCAAATATTTGTTTTTGACCGATCGTTCTTATGGGAGCTATATGTATAGTCAACGATTTGGATTTAATTTAGTACAGTGCTTAGGAACTATAAAAAACTCACAAATATCAAATTTGGTCCCAATATCTTAACAAACAAACGAAACACAACAAATTTTGTTAAAAAATCGATTTTTTGGAAGATCGGACCGTATGGGAGCTTTATGATATAGTCAACCGATTTTGTTCAAATTTGGCACATTGCTTAAGTGCTCTAAAAAATTTTCAAACTGTCAAATCTGGTTACGATATCTTTATTGAAAAACGAAATATAGCGAATTTTGATTTAAAAAAGTTATTTTGGCCGATCGGTCCTATGGGAGCTATATGATATAGTCAACCGATTTTGATGAAATTTGGTACAGTGCTTGGGATAATAAAAAACTTTTGAATACCAAATTTGGATACGATATCTTCATGAACAAATGAATTATCCATCTAAAACGTCTTTTTTTTGTCGAGGTTATCTCCAACACCCATATGGGAGCTATAATATATAATTTATCCCCGATAAAGTAGTTTACTAATTTCACTAGTAAGCAAAATATTTATTTTAGTTCATCAAAAAATTTTACAAGGTCCATGACGCTTCTTAAAAAATTTATATAGAGAATCTAATGAGAAAATAAAATAGTTCCATAGTAAGTTTCGAGCTGTCAGATAGTCACCACCAGATGGGTACCACTGACGGGCCCTAATCTCATTCCTTTTTTCCGAAGAAAATAAAATAGAAAGCTCATGTTTATTATAACTAATTACTTTCCACAAGTTCTGATTTTGTGCAACTTTAGTATACATTTTTTCTAAAATTACTTTTATAAGAAAAAAATTAAAAAAAAAACAAACGCACCGAAACAAAATTATTCAATTAACAAATTTCATCGAAATTCGCAATACCGCCTAATAGCTTAAGATTTTAAAGAAATAATCAAGGTTTAATAAAAAAAAACAGGATTTTAAAAAATACATATTTTTTTTCTCAGGGGACTATTTTGAGAATATCCGGTGGGAGTCTCATTATGCTACTATTTTATTTAAAGTAGAGTGAAAATAAATTTATATTTTTTTAGCTTAAAAATTTGTAATTCAAAATCGGAAAATAATAATTTTTATAAGAAATATTTGTTTTTTGAAATTATATTTATTAGAATACAAACTTTTTTAAAATATTTTTATTTACGAAATATCAAAATTTTAATTATTCTATATTCTTTTTTCGTGTCTTCGGGACTTTTTAGAACAAATTCGGAAAATTCGAATAAATCCTTACTAACACAAACCTCATGCTACGTTTGTATACGGAGTACAGTGAAAATAAATTTGTATTTTTTTAGTTACAATTTTTTAAATTCAAAATCATAAGTTAAAAAAAAATAGAAAGAGAATTATATGCTAACAAATTTTTTAACAAATTTAGAAGCATCGATTTCTTATGGAGTAACGCAATGACTACCAGGCTTATTAAGTTAGAATTTCTCTAAAAATTTTCAGAAGATCATTCGGTTTTTCAAATGCACAAAAAAAATTATTTTTAAACTTATCTGCTACTTCAAAATATCTCAATCAATATACGATTATATTGACCTTGAATACCATATATCCCTTTCATCTCTAAAATATCTTTTTCTGCTCAAATTAATTTTTATTGAATATAAATGAAAGAGCTCACACATAAAGACTCCCCACTTGACCCTATAAATATAATCTTTTCTTCAAGTTTAATTTTAACAACTTGAAGCTTCCGCTTTTTTATTATAGCACGTTCAGTGAACCGGTTCACAAACGAACACTCTTCAAAAGATTAAAGTTTTCTAGCACTTTACAGATGTAACAGCAACAACAACAACGCCAGTACATAAGCTCTATATATATATATGTAAGTATGATACTTATAAATGCAATTTCTGATAAAACAATTTTAATTAAATAATTATAGTTGTTGTAGTATATGTAAGTATATTTTTCATACACGTGCAGAGTAGAAATGAAGCAAGATACTTTCCGCCATTTCCTTAAATTTAAGAGCATAAAATAAAAATTGCGTTCCATAAAGTCGGGCGTTACTGACTTCGAGACAGTGCTTGAAAGTAGAATATTTGATACACTTTCTCCAAAAAAAATGTATTATTCCCTGCTCGAAGTTAAATGGTATTTTAAAGGAGAGTCCCAATTATTTATAGTCAAACAAAAGGTTATCTATGGGAAAGTTAAAAAAAATGCAACAAATACCCAATATTTTTTTAAATATTAAACGATTTTTCTGTCTTTTGAAACGAGTCGAAACCTGACATGCTACGGGTTTTTGAAACTCAAGATTCAGCAATTCTAAAAACCTATAAAAATCATAGCTTCCTAGGCGAACTCGAAAATCATCTTTATGGGGGCTGCTTTGAGGTTATCTCTCTATTATATAAAAAAGTTGTTCTTCGTTGACTCTTCTATGTAAGGATACATAGTTTGGAAAGCGTAGCGAGTAGGTGCCAGAGTCCTCTAGTATTAAAAAAAAAAAAAAAGACTGCGGTTCGGAGGTCAGACCTAAAAACAAACCCACTTAATTTTGTTTCTCAATTCGGCAATTTTTTGTGTTTGGTTTTTGGTTTTAAGCAAAAAATATATTCAGCTTCGGAGGCCAGATCCTATCTAGTATACGTTTTTTGTGTCATTAAGCCCGAATCTGAGGTCAAATAAACCCAAACACATCAGCGTTCTACGTAACCTCGAAAAAAACCATAAAAGGCGGCATATTAGAGGATACCCTTAAATCTGATATGATTAAATTCAGTGACCCTAAAAACGGATCTAGGAGTTGTCGAAAAGGTGGGTTTTCACTTATTTGATGGTCCCAAAGATAGGTCAAAGTCACTTTTTTCAAATTTCGAAAATTTTTTTTTTTAATTTTTAAACTAGTGTTTAATCAATTTTAGAGCTTACCAATTTTATTTAAAACTATTTTTAGGGTGACATGAGGCTGTTTTTAAAGGATATGTAGAACAATATAGTCAAAAATGGAAAAAGTTCATTGTATTTAAGCTATTTTTGAGTCTATTAAATACTTTTGGGTCTTTACATTTTACAAGCGCTATATGGATGTAAAAAGGAAACTTTTTATGCGGTAAGGTTATTTATTAATATCGCGAGATGATGCAAAAATGGCCAGCCTAGTTTATGAGGTGTGTTCAAAAAGTAAGGCAACTTAAGCAATTTCGCGGGCAACGTATTATCGAAAAAAATCGATAATCTTAAATACGTTGCCCGCGAAATTGCTTAAGTCACCTTACTTTTTGAACACACCTCGTACATGAGAAGATCCAGAATTTGGTCTTGAGTGGTTTTCTCTTTCCCATTCCAAAAACATAAACAACATATCGTGGGTTTTTTTGATATTAGGATGGCAACAAGATCCGTTAAGTTAATTCTGATATCTTAGAGTCGAGAAGACAGGTTTTATCTTGACAAATCAAAACATTGACGTCGTTTTAACAACCTTTTCACCGAAATGATCTCAACGACCAAAACTTTAGATGTGTTCTTCGTTCTCTCAGCATTGACTATCCCTCGAAGATAACAAGAATTATGAGTTCTTCACTTGCAATCAGTTTTGTGAATGGCCTTCCTTTCCATACAATCCAATATAGCTTATGAATCTCAGGGACAAGTAGTTATTTACTCGTTGGTAAGCCCATTCTTTTCCGATAAACCTAATATACCCTTTTGACACTATGACCAAAGGGTATACGAGTTATAATTATAGCCAAATATACATAAAATGTGCAAAGTAAATGAAACCGGCTTGCTTTCATACATAAATGTATATACATATATACATATATGTGCACATATGTATGCGTTTATTTTCTTTGTGTGTGTATGTGTGTGTTGCAATCGCAACTCGAGAACTTTTTTACAAAAATAAATGTGTTTTATATTAACAAATAACAACAACAATGAGCACGTTGGCAAATAAATGCGTGTAAATCTGCGCCAAAGGTATGCGAAGCCTTTACAGGGAACAAACGGCGGAGAGACACATCATGACCAGCCAGACAAACAAACCGAACCAGGCCATAGCCGGTGGAGTCCCACGTCTCGTCTCGTCTATGCGCTATGAGAGGAGGACCAGCACAGCGGGTTGCCTGCGCCTGGTACGCGTAATAATGTTAAATTGTTTTTCAATTATTTTATAGGTTATGGTAATATTTATTTTAATTAAAAACAAATACGCATACCGGAGATACGAATGGGTCAGCAAAGGCCGCAGTGCAACGAGCCAAGCGCCACTCTGCAACACTCCTTAAAAAGGCGCCGGGTTGGGTCGGGTCCAGACCAGAGTGGGCACTTTTGGATACGGTGCGTTATGTAGTGCATTTAAAAATATGCAAAAATAAAAAATAGTTTATTTGTGTTCATTTAAGGTAACAAATAAATAAAACAAAAAAAATTATGATTTTGTTTTATTTTTAAAAAAAAAGCTTGGGAAAATGGAAAATATATACGAGTAGCTGTCGGAGTCAGAGAAAGGAAGTTTTTCCAGCAGAAGAGCAGCAAGGATTTGCAGCTGTCAGTACTTTTATTGGATTGACAGGCAAAAGGTGTGGCACATCCTGCTAAAAAGCATTGAGCTCAGTTTCAACTTTTTTAATTGAGTTCATAGAAGTGTGCTAACAATTTTTGCAGTTGATGGCAGTTGCTATAAAAATGAGATCATCCAAATTGAGTTAAGAGTAAGTGCAGCAAGAATTTATGAGCTAAACTGAAAACTCTGAATCTGGCGGAATTAGTTTAAAAAATATAACTAAATATTTATGTTTTTTATAGGGTTAAGGAAAGCAACTTGCATGAAACTGCTATGAAATTGCAAATTCGAAATTATCTAATACGAGGTGTGTTCAAAAAGTATCGCGAATTTTGTGTTTTTTCAAAAATGATTTATTTATTCATGAATATCTATTTTGTCCCCTTCAAAGTAATCCTAATATCATGAAATATTATACACTTGTGCCAACGGTTTCTCCAATCTTCGAAGCACTTTAATAAATCATTTTTTTAACCTTGTTCAGCTCCTCCTTCGATGCCGTCTTTATCTCGTCAAACGTAGCGTCGTCCTTTCATGGGCTTCTTCAGTTTAGGGAACAAGAAAAAGTCACAGGGGGTCAGATATGGGGCATACGGTGGTTGCGGCATCATTAGTGTGTTGTTTTTGACCAAAAAGTCGCGCACAAGCAACGATGTGTGAGCAGGGACGTTATCGTGGTGTAAAAGCCAATTTTTGACCTTCCACAAATCCGGGCGTTTCTGGCGGATGGCTTCGCGCAAATTGCGCATAACTTGCAGGTAATATTCCTTATTGACCGTTCTAACCTGTGACAAGAACTCATGATGCACCACGCCCCTGCAATCGAAGAAAACTGTAGCAAAACTACAAACGAACTTGGCGCGCTTTTTTCGGTCTTGGTTTGTGCGGCAGCTTCCATTGAGATGATTGAGCTTTGGTTTCCACGTCATAACCATAAACCCACGATTCGTCACCAGTTAGGACCCTCTGGAGCAAATTTGGGTCGTCGCGGACAGAGTCCAACATCTCATTCGCAATGTTCATGCGATGCTGTTTTTGGTCGAAATAGAGCAATTTTGGTACGAATTTCGCGGCGACCCGTCTCATGCCCGAATTATTAATAAAAATCGAATGGCACAAGCCAATCGATATGTCTAGGTCCTCAGTAACTTCTCTAACGGTGATTCGACAATTGGCCAATACCATTTTCTACACTTCATCAATTTTTTCGTCTGTTGTTGAAGTGCTCGGTCGTCCGTCACGCTCTTCGTCGTTCACATCTTCTCGGCCTTCTGAAAACATTTTGTACCACCGATAAACGTTGCTTCGGTTCATGGTAGCTTCTCCGTATGCCACAGTCAACATTCGGAATGCATCCGCGCACATAATTTCGTTTTTCACACAAAATTAGATACAGGTTCTTGGATCCATTTTTTTGAATAGATAAAAATCGAAGACGAGCCAAAACAATTTCAAGCAAAACAGCTGTCAACAATTAAGTGAACATTCAAAATGGCCGAGCTTGTCGGCATAACTGAGAGACATGAGTACCAACATAACGTCACAAAAAAATCGAAATTCGAATATACGTAACCCGCGAAAATTCAATAATCTGCGATACTTTTTGAACACACCTCGTATGTAGGGTGGAACAATTTTATTGGTATAAAGGTTCTCAGCGATTTCAATTCTTTGGGTCATTCACAGCTAATTTTAACCCAATTGAAGTATTAAACTATAACAGAAATTAAAGTAAGAAAAACTTTCCCTAACAAAATCTAAAATAGTGCCTTGAAATTGAGAACACAAGAATTTTTTTTCCAAATACTTATCTCACTAGAACACATTTCGACCAACGAAAAGCCCAAACTTTCGATATTCAGAATCTGCATAATGCAGAAAGTTAAACACGCCAAAGCACACCAAGCATTGCCAACTGACTATTGTGAATGGCATTCCATGTCATACCATGGATGGGAGTAAATGGATGGACGGACGTTCGCGTTGAATCTGCTCCGTTTGCATTAGTAAAACTTGCAATTAAAAACCATTGCGTTGAAAACGCGATATTGCAGTGAAAAATTCCATTTAAAAACTTTCTGCTGCGTGTTAGCAAAACTCATCAGACAGCGCCACCAACTACACACAGCCATAGTCACACAGATACTCACACAGATACACACTGGGACAGACACACACACGCACACTCGTATCTGCATTAGAGGCAGCAAAGTTGATTATAAACGAAATGCATTGTAAACAGTCTGCATTGATGCATCCGTCAGCTGCAACGACATTGGCCCTTGGTGGTATTTGTGACACATCATTTCGCGCCTCTTGTCCAGAAACCACAGACCCAACCACCCACCTGCTCCCGTGCCACATTTCGTACCTTTTGATGTTCATGTTACGGTTTGCTCTACGTTGTGTTTGATTCGGTTCTTGTAAATGAATTTCAATAATTCAAAATAGTTGGCAGCACCGTTTGCTGACGCCCCGCCGAACAGTGGCGTAGCTTGTCGTAAGGGGTAGGGTGCATAAATCAATTCTAGTTTATTGCTGTCAGCTTTAAGAGAATGCCCCGAAGGTGGAACTCTGGGGTCGGCAGTAAGTTCTTCCCCCGGTGCTCCTTATTCCAACTACGCTACTGTCCTGCTGTGGGCTTAGGAACTGCCCTGGGTACTGTAAATTCAATTATGAGTACCAGCCGCCCAAGTAAACCCAATTTACTAGCGCCACCAAACCACTGGCTATTCATCGACGGCGGCTCTGGGAACAACAAAATTTGAAATTATTGGAGCGTTGTACGACAATGGGATGCCCTTCAAATCTTACTATCTCTGTCCAGTTTAGTATAGCTTGCGATTTAGACCTTTTTAAAGAAAATGTCAACACTTTTTGTTTATTTAACTCACACAGGTGCGAATCTAGCATTTGGGGGTTCTTCACTTTGAAGAGTATGTATAGCTGAGCACGCAAAAGACTTTACTCCCATTCTTCGAGCTTTTGGGGAGGGTCCGGACCCGAAAACTCTTCACCGTGGATCCGCCACTAAGCTCGCATGACTCTCTATACAGTTATTGGTGATTGTCGATTATTCATTACAAGAGACGGTTTCTTCAGCTTATATTTTATTAGGGGTCTTCGCTACTTTTAAAACTAAACAGACTCGAAACTATAAGCGCTCTTACTGGACATTATCTTTTCGGTAGGCATGACAATAGATTGGGAATTGCCAGGAGGTAGAAGAAGAGGCAACAGTGGAGCATCTCCTGTGTCGACACATGGCACTGCATGGAGGAGACTGAATATACTTGGATCAAAAGTTATTGGGAATGTTAATAAAATTGCAGGAATCAGAATAAATAAGATAAATTCGTTCATTAAATAGAAAGGTTGGTTCAGAGAGGATACAGGTGGGTAAGAACTAGCTCAAGTGGCATCCCAAAGAACTTTTTGCAGGCCTAGGTTTGTCGAAAGACAACCACTTCTACTTACATACCTAGGAGCCACCGTATCCTCCGCACAATTCCTGTCTCAATCAATATATTGTGATAAACAAACATTTAAGACATTCATTAAAAAAATACAAATTTTTTCAGAAGAAAGGGAATGTTCGTCCGCCGTTCTCTTTTGACGATCTGTGAACTAAGGGTAAATCGGTCAAAATTATATTTTCATATTAACTTAACACGTAAATTTGACTTTAGAATTGTTATTATTATATTAAAATTTTTTTTAGGATCCCAAACGAATACATTTTTTGTAACTTAGAAGGTTACGCACAGCCAGGTCCGGTTTTTGTGTCTCTCTGGAAAGAGAGCACAGGTTCAATTTTTGCAAGGTAGCTATATAAATAGTTTTCCTGGCTGACTCTTTTGTTAGTCGACCAGGGCGGAGAATGGGAATATCAAGAGCTAGAGCAATACAAATCCGTTGAAAAAATTTAAAAATATAGGCAAAAGGCATAATGTAATGAATTTTACAAGCTGCATAAAACTGGTTCAATTTTTTTATGGCAGCTATACGAAATAGTGTACAAATTATGATCAAACAGCGCACAAATGTGAAGACATATGGCATAACAAATATGAAGTACATAAATTGTATTTTTTTAAATAAAGTCACGAAATTAATGTCAGTTGTATTTTAATTTAGAATAAACATTCTTGTGAAGTTTCATTAAAATTGGTTCCATGTCTCACATAGCAGTCATACAAAATTTGAACCAGTTTTCTACGATTAGGTTTTGTTGTCTGATTTTCATTGCACTAGCTCTTGCCTTGAAAAAGTTTACGAAGGATAGAAGATAATTGCTCAAATAGTCTCTTTTAGAGCAATTCGGATCTACGATATCTAAGTCTCCATAAGGCTATAAATCATCATATCGAAATCGACGTAATTTTTGCTACTAACAACTTATGTTCTGTCCTTCCGTCTTCTGGAGATTCTGTACATAATACGAATCTATAATAGCTGTACCCTTTATTTGCAGGGTATTAAAAAAGTACATGAGTCTGTATGTGATATGGTTGTGGGTCATTTGAAAACCATAGAAAAATCAAAGAGCAACTTTTACTGCAGTGAATGCGTTCATTTTGCCTTTCAGCCAGGTTTGGTGTTTGTTGCCAATGCATTTTGGCGCGATATTTGTTGGCCCTATCAAATATGTATCTGGCCTGCGTTAGGGTTCACATTCTGGGCTGACTCTGTCTGATATTCGTCTATTTGATTGAGCTGATGAGTTTTTAAATTCGTTATTAAACGTTTCGCTGATTTGAATTTAGATACAATTTTTTTTTAGTTTGCACTTTTTCCATTTTTCTCTTAAGCGCTTTGTTGGTATTTGATGGAGGACGTTTGAAATTCTATGAATTTGGTATTTTGTAGGTTTTAGATACACGCATATTGGAAAATTGAGTTTCGTTATTTGAACAAATTGGACTGTACGCAAATTGTATTATAAAATATAGATTGTATTTGCCTGGCCTCGATGCAGTGCGTTCAAGAGCCGCGGAAATAAATTTGCGGAAGTCAAGTGAATTGTTTCATGTTTACATAATTGCATCCTTGAACTGAAATTCGTGGAAAATTTTGTTTATTTTATAAATGCGATTTGGTTCGTTTAGGTTGGCGATTTTTAATAGTTTTGGAAATTTTTGTATGAGATTCGTACAGCGGTTTTCATGTGAGTTAGAAGAAAGCGGTATTAAGTGCACTTTATATGTTTGAGATCAACTATAATTTTGATATCTTTAGAACATTTTATTTGCGATTTGTTGGGTATTTTTCACCATTTTTGTTTGCAACAAGTTTTCAGAAAGCGCCATACTTTATATGTTGCTTTCCAAATTTTTAGCTATTTAAAAGTTGATATAAATGGATCACGGTCTCTTTCCGTTCTCCATTTTGGTACCGGTTCCGACACCTAAGATTTGCATGAACTGATTTCCCAAACATTTGGAGAAATGGACTAACAAACCTATCTGACAAGACTGACTATACTGTACCGAAGATGATATTCAACAGAAGTTTCACCACAGTCCTACACTCACGGAAGGATTGGAATACGGGATCTTCGCTAAACAACTTCAACCCCACAATCTATACGGATGGTTCCAAAATGGATTGTGGTTTCGGTGCAGATATATATTCCTAAATACTAAACATCGCCTCCCCTATTAAGCGTCTTCAAGGAGAAAGTTCTCTATTTGCATGCTATTGGGAAGTCATATGGGATATTAATCGTGGACTGCAGGCTGAGATTCAGGCACTTAATTCTGTCATCAGAACTTTTAAAATGGTGCAAAAAATGAGAGGGAACCTCAGCACCATAAAAGAAAGGTGCAACGTTACTCTAACCTGGATACCGGGACACCGGAATATAGAGGAAAACGAAAAAACCGTCGAACTGGCAAGAAGTGGTTCTGCAATGAATGAAGCTCTCGCGAAACCGGCGTTCACACCACTTAACGTGGTCATAAATGGAATAGTCTTGAAATAAGCAGGATTAGTAGATCACAATGCCCTGGATAGAACCTCAAACAAACATCATCGCTTATAAGCAGAAATAGAAGAGATGTCTCTAGACTGACGGCCGTCATTACTGTGCTCTGCTTTATTGGAGAACACGCGGCCAAAATGAGGCTTCCTCATAATATTCTCTTTCACAGTTGCAACCAGCCAGAAGAGAAAGAAAGCGTTCTTCATTTCCTCAGTAAATACCCTACTCTTTGAAAGCAGCCAATGGACACCCTAGGAAGGCTGCTTTTCAATGGACTTGGGGAGCTAGCGGAAATAAACATCAACGACCTCTAGAGGTTTCTAAGCCGCACGGAGTGGATTCAATCGAGCTCCTTCCATAAATAACCAATTAATGAGGTGGAAACGAGGATGTTGCAACAAACCGGTGCAAAAGCCCTAGTTGGGCTTATAGACTGAGCCATTACCTCAACCAACCAAACAAGACCCTTTTCTTTTTGGAATACAAATTTCAAGAAAAGCTTTTTTTTATTTTGCTTCGGCAAACATTTGTTTTGGTTCAGGATATTATGTCTTAGATCCTTTATCTCCTTGAGAAGCATGGGAGATGCATGCCCGCCACTAATAGTTCCACTCTCTTTTTTCGTGATCCTTCTCCCGTTCTTGGTGTAAATTGTTATGGCCGTTAGTTGGGTTTGTATACACTTCGGACTTCAAGTATCTCCAGAAATTGTAGGCCGGTGGATTGAAATCTAGCGAGCTCGGTGTTCAGTCAAAATCACAAATTTTTGATATTATGAAACCAGAAAAGAATTTTCCGCATTGAAGTCCGAATTTGTACATTGTCTTCGATCTTGTTTGATATTGGTGTTCAAAAATTCAAATTTTCGGGAGTAATAGAAAATTGGTGGATATTTTTTGGTTTTTGGTTTTTATTTTGTGGTTGTTCATCTGTGAAACTATTAATTCCGATTATTTATCGATAGCTCAATATTTAGGCAATGCTTCCTTAACTTCCGGATAAGCTTCAAAGACTCGTATGCATATCTCTCTCGGGAGCGATGCGTACCTGTTCGACAGCTGTCATGGAGTCAGTCCTTGGACTCACACCACTGCATATTTTCATCAAAAAGTCAGCCAGATCACATCTAGACTTTTAGCAAGTGACACTGGTCATGCCGCACTTATTTATTCCTTTCCTGACGTATCGATCTGCTCTAGATCAGATCTTATGATCGCGGAACTTTTCCACAATAAGAAATTTAGATCTCTTCTCCCTAGTCAGGAGACTTGGGATGATGGCAGCCCTTGTGGAAACCCCCGATGCAAACAATGGTTCACGGATGGATTCAAAACTGAGCAGGTTGTAGGTGTTGGAATCGTTGGACCCAACACCAGAATCTCTACCGCAATGGGCATCTGGCCCAGCGTCTTTCAAGCGGAGATTCATGCCATAGAGATCTGCGTCCTTAATTTCCTTCTCAAGGGAACTAGGGGCGCAAACCGGAATTTTTTTAAATCCCGATTTTTGAGTTTTTTTTGATAGTTCATTTGTTTTCCTATTATAATATTGTTATAAAGAAGGTTGGTGGGATATCAATTATATGGTCGGATTTTCAGAACACTTTAGATGCGTTAAGGCAATTAGCAGCTTTGCTTAATTTTAGGTAAATAATAAATAATAGGACCAGGTTGGCGATAGGGACTTATTGTGAACCTAATAGACGAGGAAATCCACTTTTTTCATCACGAATAATGTAGCAGCTGTGGATTAGGTAAAGCCTAGTGTTCTTCTAAAATATGTCCGGCAAATATCGAAATCCCATAAAGCTTTAGATTTAGAGATTCATCGATAGCTCTAAGCAGCTCTCACCAACTAGAGCACCGTGCATTCCACGCAATAACATCACCCTTTAGCCTTTTCTAGACCATTCTTTTCGTCTAACTAATGTAACCTTACCCAAGTAAATACGCTTCAGTCACTCTTAACCCTTTTTATTTCTCCACAAAGCTCCTTAAATTACACGCAACGATTTCTATTATCTTTAAAAAATGTCAACGCATTACTGATTTGCCTCTAACTCACTAAGTATTCCATTAATAAACCATCTTCGCTTCATTATATCATGATAAATCTAATGTGCTTTAATGTTATCGCTTCTAAATCTTCAACCATACAAAAGTCCAATCAAGTTCCATAAATATGCATACCAAAGCTACCTAATAAGTCAATTTCTGCTGCTACTATCACTGCGTAACCCTCGCTGAACCCTTGGACAGGGCTGCCAACACTTCGATGTGCCCAAAATTAATTGCCTAATGTTAAATAACTTTTTTTGACAAAATGCCGCCCTTTTTGTTTTGTTGTAGAGCTCTTTTAAGCTCTTAAAATCAATAGAAAATCATTTATTAAAATAATCACATCAAGCGTGCAACCTTTAGAACTCAATGGGAACTTTATTATATTGCCAAAAAAAAGATCTAAAACCGTGACAGATTATGCAAACTAATTACACAAAATTAGTTGAGATTTATGCGTTAAGAAAAAAAAACGAGATACTCGTAGAGTTGGTCCCAAAACCTGTGGCACAATTTATTAATCAATTCCATTTTTGCCGCTCGGCATGAACTTGGGATCTTGAACCTTTTGGCTACATTTGCATACCCGGAGTGAATAAAAAAAAAAAATAAACATGTTTTTTGGGGCTCGTTTAGCGCCCTGCGACAAGTGACAAATAGTGTGACATAATAACAACAAAAAGTATAAAAAAAAGGTCTTGAGGTTATTTCTGTTCTCGTTGGGGTACAAATTTGTATGATGTAGCGCTTAATTGGTGATTAACCACCTGTAGTGGTTGGGGGCAGGGTGCACTACATGCAAAGTGGTTCTGTCTTGGCAGAGTTCCATTTCCAAAGTCGTGCTTAGCCCTGCCCTGGCTTAGCCCTGGCCCTGGCATTGGCTTTAAGCTTGCATTTAGATTGGAAATCTTTGTGGTCTTCGTCGTGTTTAATAAAATGTGGCTGCTTGTCAATGCCCAGGCTCAAATGAAGACGACGCCTTTCATTTGCCTTCCCCGCCCCCTGCTCCTCACTACAACAAATGTCACTGTGACTATGGCTGGGACTAGGCGGCTCCAGTCGCTGTCTATCTGCATAGTTCCAGCCAGACAACCCGAAACAAAAAAGAACCAGCAATAGAAATAGAAATACATCGAAGATTTATGGTTACACGCTGGTGGTGGTGGTGTTGCTTTTGTGTCTCACTCTGTCAGCGGTTTTCCATGGAAAACTGCTCCAGCTCCAACTTCTTTGAACATTTGTTAGTTAGTACTTCGTAGTCTTTGGGAAAATAATTCATTTCGATTGCCAAGCCATGAGATTTGTCAATCCTAGCATTGGTCGGAGTCAACGTCGCGCTTAGATTATCTCTCTATTAATTATCGTTTATGGTTTGTTTGTTAGTTGACTTAGGCGGAGTTGAGTTCAGAAGGGGGACGAACTGCACTTTGTTTATAATTTGTTGGGTTATCAATGGCAACTTTGGGAACTGGGCGTCAAACAACACGATTGTAGCTTTACGTGGGCCCACAATTCGAATGAATGAAATTTGAGCGATCTTTGGGCTTAGATATAAAACAGAGACATTCAATCTTGTTACGAGTTCTAAATTTGTGGTTTATGAGCTCAAAAAAAGGTTTTTTTTTATTTCGAATTAACTACTTTTTGGTTAAATATTTTTTATTTCCCAATTTTATAAGCGGCTGTTAAGTTTTAGGTTTCTCATTAAAAGTAGCTGTTTCAAAATCGAAGCTGTTCCAATTTTAATTGTACATAGTGAGTTCTAAATAAAAACGCTGACAATAAAGTCGTCTCAGACAGAGTTCCTATAAGTGTCAATGATTTTATGGGCTTTTCTTTAAAAATGGATACAAACACAATGCTGGTGATTAATATTCGGAGAAAAACGATTTTTAACTGCTCCAGCTTTAAATTTTTTGAACATTTGTTAGTTAGCACTCGGGTCTTTAGAAAAATAGTTAATTTTCAAGCTTAAAAAACGTCAGAGCTTAAACAAGCTCCGTTTACAATATTTCCCATCATTAAAAACTTTTCCTATTCTGACGCTGGGTATTTCTATCTTACTTATAATAAGTATTTCATTAAAATCTCTTTTATAAATAAAAAAAATAGTTCTGTCCTGAGTTCCACAACTTGTTTTTTGTTGTTTTTATTTCTTGCAGGACCCTTGCGAAAAAGTTTTAGGCTTCTCGTGGCACCTACTTTTTCCACGTTTCCTCTAGCGGACAAATTTGGAACTAATCGCGACTCCTACTTTTTATAGCTCCCTCTTGCGTACAATTATCGAGTCAGCTAGCTCTGGACTAGAAAGTGCACGAGAATCATATTGCTGAGCAAGCGCAAATAGCATAAATGAAAAAACAGAGATCTAAGATTAAAAACGAAAAGTAGAACATTTTTTTTTTAAGCAAACAGAAAAAATTAGAGAATCGACAGTTAGAGTCTTACACTGCAAAATACAAGATACAAAATTTTGGGGACATCAAGTGGAACTTGATTAATTTATGTGGCCGTATGTTCCACCTTAGAGCTCTAGGAAATAAACATAAGTCATATTTTTCGCTATAGGTAATAATAACGAATCATGCGAGCAGAGAGTGGAACCCCTAGTTGTCAATACCGTAGAACATCCTTATGACGAGCAACTCGATATTATGATTTTTTTTAAGTATGTGCTTTTTCTTACTAAATTTGGTGTACTACGATATACATTATGGCACACTACCTTGATCAAAAAGTTCCCAGAATCATCACCGCGTGGCTTTCTCAGTCACCTAATTTAATGTATCTATTATTTCTTAAATTGCCAAAACTTTCAATGACATATGACATTTGCAAAAGTGACGCCATATTGCGTATATCTGCGATTGTTCGTTTTTTCGATGTGGAATAGCCATATATTTAGAATTTTCTGAATAAATTCCGGCAACTTTTTGATAAAGATTGTATATTTCTGGACTAAAAATCTTATCGCACTTAGGTATTCGCCGACCGATTCGATTTTTTTTAAATATCTGGGCCCAGATTCTTATATTTTCGACAAAAATGTGACATTTCCATAATCTTTTCTTTAGAGTGATGAAATTATCACTTACATTATTACATAAGTGTTGTAAAAAATTAAATTGTTTTTTTTTTGGGAAATTTGAGCCCCCTCAGATTTTTTATAAGATATAGATAATCTAGACCAAAATTAAAAAAAAAAATCCAAAAAAATTTGTAACTTAATTAAAAAAAAAAAATATTAATTGGAATAAGGCTATATGTCACACAGAGATAGATATGAGCTAATAAGTAGTCTTTACCCAAAATATTGAATGTTTTGAAGTTGTAGCCCTCATATATTTCAGCTTTCCAAGCCAATTATAAAAGGACGACACCAATTTTTAAAAGTTATAATTATTTTGCCATCATCTTTTGATTTACGAATATATATTTGTTTAGGTCCATATTTAAATTTTTACATTTTTTGACCTGCAAATTCAACAAAATTTTTTATTGGGAAAAATTGGAGTAGGGAAGTCGGCATTTTCGGTATTATGAAGTGATAGAGATATCTCTTAATATTAATCATGTGCATTTTAAAAAAAAATTTTTTTAGAGTTATCGATAACTAAATATTTAATTTTTTTAGACGTTTCTTTAATAAGCATTATCTTTTAAGAGAATGTAGAGATAAATTTAATGTAAAAAAAAATGTATAGTTAAAAATATATTTTGGAATTATCCGAAAATTTAAAAAGAAATACAAAATAAATTTAACTTCTTCAAACACTTTTAGCATTTTTAAGCTCTGAGTTAAACTAGGAAATAAGTTGTTTAATGGAGGTTATTTCAAGCAAAAACGTAGTCTGACTTGCTCGGGTGTTTTAGAACTCGAAAGAGTATTAAGAAAATCCCCAAAAAATTAGGATATCAAAATCGTGTTTTTTTATTAAAATAAAGCGCAAAAATACTAATTTTTGAGACCGATTGCTCGGCTTACCTTATATGTATTCGCTTTTGGACTTACCGATTCCCATTCCGTGTTTAAAGAGCGCAGTTTCTGACATAATCTGTAAAATAAATGTATTTTGAATTCATAATAATTTCATTTAAAAAAAAAGAGTTTTTAATATTTTTAACCAAAATTTTTTTCTATTTTAAAATTCAGAAGCAATCTCAACTTCTTCATACAGCCTTTGCATTGTAGGGCTCTGAGTTAAACTATTTATAATAAGTTGTTTAATGAGGAGTTTTTCCAGTAAAAAAAGTAAATCTGACGTGCTTGGGTTTTTTGGGACTCGAATCCGAAAAATATTATAATAAATAAAGTACAACCTTAAAAAATAAAAAACTCTCGAATCTGGGTTACTGACAAAATCTCAAAGAATCTCTCGGACTCTTAATTTTTTCAGCCGCATAAACTCCAAAGACAATATGCAAACACCTTTTTTCGTGGGTCTGTCATTTACAATCACAATTAACTGCCTCGGTTTTTCCAATTTCTAGTTTTGCCATAAGCCATGTTTTAATTTTCGCTAAAAGTTCCCAATCACTGTTGCTCATCACACACATTCCCAAGTTCTCATTAGCCGCACACAATTTGGGTTTATCTTTTTATTCGCAATGACTCTCAAAGTTGGCTTTGGTCTTTTTATGTTGTGTGGCTAACTTGGCACTTTATCAATATTGAGCTGTGTTGGACCACCTTCATCTGGCATAGCAATTGCCACTATTACCATGCTAATATAAACATGAAAACTAAAACTTATTACAAAACCCATTAGTTTTTGGATCTTTTTTTTTCGTTTTCGGGGGTACGATGTGAGCGCATACCTAACATGCGGTTACATACTTTCTATTTCTTTTTTTTCTCGGTTTTTTGAGTACTTTGGTTACAACATGGCCCTGAGGCGCGCATCGCTATCTACGACCAATCAATGCCAAACTGATGATGTTAATCTGGAGCCCCTCGGCTTTGCCCGCGCTTAACGTTTACCCTTAAGTTGAAATTCATTTGAATATACAACATCCTATTTCAATTTAAATTCAAATCCGCAAACATTTGCCAGCAAAGACTAGGAGCAGCTGCAGCGACACTGACAAGCGGCAGCGGACACGCCCACCTTACCGCCACATGTAGGGAATAAGGACAGAGCTGCTGGCGCTGGCGTTGAAATTGGTAACTGGCTAGCTGGCCATATCAAGAGTCAACCATGGTGGCAACCACGTCGTCGTCGTCTCCGTCGTCGACGCTCCGTTGTGGACGCTGCTGCAAAATGCCACTTACGCCAAAGTGCCGCAACGATTAACATCTACGACCTGACTGACTCGCTAGCTTTTGGCAGGGAGGGGTGGCATGTGGCATGGGGCAAGTGGAAAGCAGGTTGGCAGTTTGGCTGCCCGCTAGTTATCCACTGCCGTTATTTGCACTGCACTGTATGCAGAAGGTAGCTGGCTGGATGGCTGGTTATGGGCACAGTGTAGTGAGTGTATCTGTATCTTTTGCATATCGTGCACTGTGTATCTTCAAGTACGAGTATCTTCTGGCTGCTAGCAATAACAACAACAACAACAACGTCAAACGGCAAATCCAATTTAAAAAAAAAAGTGTTCATATATATGTATTTGCAGATAGTTATATGTATGTGTGTGTGTATATCTGTGTGTGTGTTGGTTGCGATAGTTTCGGTTTGGAAATCTAAATTGGAATTGCTTGCCATGCCATGTCAGTTGCCTGACTACGTCTGAATGTTAGCATAAAATCTTTTTTTTATTTAATTAAACCAAGTTTTGATATATATTTTTTAATAATATTTTATTCATCCGCTTATGGATGGTTGTGAAATTGCTGATAGATAACAAAATTTTTGCAAGCAAATTTCTTTTCGCAAGTTATGCGAGCAAAAAAAAATAAGATTCAATTTGATTGAGTTCTGTCACTGCAAAAACTATTCGAGTGAAAGTGTGAAATTTTTCGAGATACGAAAAAAAAAATGGAACAAATTCAATTGAAATTGCTTTTGGGAACTATTAAAGTTGTTGGGTGGCAAATATGCGGAATTTTAGTTGTTCAATGTGTCAGGTTTGCAAGCTTGCTATTAGGCACAGAAAACGATTTGGATGGATTTTGACTTGGGTCAATATAAACCAATTTTAGTTCGAACATTGCTAAAAAAAAATGTTTAAGAGCGTTGAAACACTTCAATATCGTCCCTACGGCCCAAAAGGAGTGACATTCATTACACAGGTCTACAAATACTGGAGGTCATTTCAAAAATATTTAATATTTTATTTCAAAAATTTTACTGTGTATTCTCAAAACATGTATAAATATACCCTCAAAATTTTAAATAGATGGATTCACTAGTTTTTTTTTTTAATTCCCAAAAATGGCCTTTTTTTAGGTTGTCACACTAGGTGTGCCCCTTAAAGATAAAATGATCGTTTTCACTGTTATAGAGCGGCTACTCTTTTAAATGGCTGTAACTCAAAAACTATTTAAGATATCGATTTAAAATTTTAGTATGTTATTTTTAAAGGTATAACCTATCGAAATATGGAAAAAAAAAATCGATTTTTTGAAAATGTCACACTAGGTGTGCCCCTTAAAGATTGAAAGGTTACTCCAAAATTATAAAAAGTTTGTAGCCAGAGAGGTCTATAACCTCAAGACGAAGATATATATATATGGCTATAATAATAAGGAATAAAAAAAAAGTCAAGTGAATTGTTGTTCTAGGGTTGCTATTGCTTCCGTTACTATTCCCCCTTTTATGATCCATTTTAATGGTTCGTGTGAGTTTTTACCTGCATAATTTAAACATGAATCTGACTTTGTGCAAACCGTAAAAGGTGTGGCTATAATATTGTGTAAGTTAAACTTCCATACGTTTACACATACGAACACAATCGGTACCACACTGGCATATTTATATATAGATATGTGGCATTTGGATTTTTACAAATTGGAGGACTGTTGCACCCTTCATTATATTTTATGTGTTGCGATTATTTAATGTACCCAATATAGGATCATAACCTAATTCGTATCGGTTGATTGCTAATACAAAAAAAAAAATCGGAAGCAGGGTTCTCGAGTTATGGAATTTGAAACATATTACAGGACTTTCTTATAGATTTCTAAGTTATACCCAGATTTTTAGGCAGTAGAATGATTGTTACATTTGACCGGAAGATGCACACAAACCTATTTTGGAAAAATTAGATGATGTTTGCTTATAACTCACGAAGCTTTTTACCGATTTTGATCGTATGGGTATTATAAAAGAAGAATGGTCAATATAAAAAAAAGTTTATAGGTGAAAACCGGGGCCTATATAATAAAAGGGAAGTCAAATGAAGGACATGTGACAATATCTTTGGTGTATGTTTTATGCTAATGGCTCTTCCCTTCGAAAAAACGGCAAAATTGGTGGACGGACGAATCATTTTTGTTGCGGAGTTCATAGTTCTACCTTTCAAGGTGTTATACAAAATGTTTTTGCAACTATCGCCTTTGTAACCAAATAATATATATAATTTCCCTGACTGACTATTTTGTTTGTCGCCTCTAGGCGGGGAATGGGAAAAGTTTAAAATTAATTTCGAAATCGCATTTAGTATCCGGTCATTCACTGACTATATATGATCCAAAATTGCACAACTTATTTATCATCCCAAACCCTTAGACCGCCCTCGTAACATTTTTACACCAATTTTCATTGACATAAATAACCATATAAATACCCAAATTATCTTGTAAGAATATCATGCTTTATTTAAGACAATTATTCATTTAAAACGACAATTTTGCACTTAATTTCTTAATATTTTTTTGACATAAACGGCAATATCTGCAAATAAAATGCAATAAATCTGCGCCAAGACTCCATAAATTAAATTAAATAACGTCCCTGGTATATTGGTAACAAATGGAACAATGCAAATGTCAGTGGACGGGTCTGCAGCAGCATTAAAGAAGCTTATCACGATCGCCAGCAAAAATGTCTTAAAGATTTTACTTATAAATTATTTAAAAGAAAAATAAAGCAACCGGGGTCTCCTCCTCCTCCTCTGGCTCTCTGGCATGGACTTTGGGCTGCCGGACGCGGCCAGTCGAGAAGATACAAAGACAACAACAACAAAAACAACGTTACAGAAATGTCATTTATCTATATGTTTAAGTAAGTAAATATGTATTGCTTACATACAGTAAAACAAATTCACAAATCGAACATGAACAAAAGCAAGAAATGATAAGATCACGATTGGGGATTGGGGCTCCTCTCTCTGGTTCGACGGAAGGAAAGTATTCCAGCAGGTTGCACGGTCGGAACATTTAATTGCAAGCCACGTTATTGTTGTAGCAGCCGTTTGGCTTTTTTTTTCGGTTTTGGGAACAAGGAGTACAAAAAAATTGGAAGCGTGCAGCATGCAACAGTTTGACCGCCTTGCAAGTTGCAACTTGTGCCAGTTATGCGCACGTATGCAAAACCCATACTAAAAACAACAACAGCAACAGCAACAACAAAGCCAACTTTATCTGACAGATTTTCGTGATAAGCCAAGCCAAGTAGTAGCTATAACAGCACAAACATGAAAGTCAAAAAGCAGAACAAATTTGTATACTCTTTCCCAGCAATCTTAGCCCAAAATTTTTATAATTAGAGGTAATAAAAATGCTCCAAAAACGTTCAAGCGATTTCTTCCAGCGTTGCTGTTGCCTAAGTGGATCGGTAGGTGTTATTTTTGGAGCCTAATTTTGGTTTACGTCCATTTTGAATAAGTACCCGTCAAGTGCCAAAATAATTGGCTAACGAAAAACGCGCCTACTAAATTCACCAGAAATAAAAGTTTTAAGCTCAAAAATAGGCTATTCGATTATATCGCACTATAAAAAAAAACGATTTTGCATATGTATATCAAAGCTAACAAAACCGTTTTTAGTTTTTAAAGGGTTTTTAAGACTTATTTTTCAAGAATTGAAGCCGAATGACCTTCCTGCACGTCGCCGTTTTAGTGAATGGCTTCTTGGTAAGATCGATGAAGATCCGTTGTTTTCGACCAAAATTTTGTTAAGTGATGAGGCCCACTTTTGGCTCCACGGCTTTGTGAATAAGCAAAATTGCCGTATTTGGGGAGAAGATCAACCCGAAGAGGTTCACCAGCTGCCATTACAGCCAAGAAAAACAACGGTTTGGTGCTGGTGGAATCATTGTTCCGTATTTTTTTAAAAATGATCAAGGTGCGAACGTTACCATCAATAGCGCACGCTATCGGACCATGTTAACGGACTTTTTGCTGCCTGAAATTGTTGCCCGTGATCTCGACGACATTTGGTTCCAACAGGATGGCGCTCCGGTCCACGTTGCCAATGTCTCTATTGCGAGGTCAATTTGGTGAGCGATTAATTTCACGTTCGGGACCCGTACCTTGGCCGCCAAGATCGTCCGATAATCCACCGCTCGACTTTTTTCTTTGGGGTTACGTAAAGTCAAAAGTTTACGTGGACAAGCCAGCAACGATTGAGGCCTTGGAAGCCAACATTACATAATTGGCCAAATACCAGTGGAAATGCTAGAACGAGTCATGGTAAATTGGACCTTCAGGATAGACCATTTAAAACGCAGTTGCGGCCAACATTTGAAGGAGATTATTTTTATAAAATAAATAAAAGATTTCATGACTGGCGTAAAGGAAGCAATGTAGATTTATTATTTCTTTTATTTTATTTATACTCAAAAAAATTTTACATATAAATTGTGGGCGCGAATTCAGGCTTCTAGACCTACTACCTAGATATTATAAGCATTTTTTATAAATAACGATAAAATAAATATATTTTTAAAATATTGTTAGAAGACAAATTGGGAGCACGGTAGAAAATTTTCTAAAAAAATAATCAAAATTCCACAAAATATTTGTTCGTAAATGGGAATCATAATCGTTATAATTTTGAATTTACAAATTATGAGATTCTTTAAATTTATTAAAAGTAAATTTGAAAAAAAAAAAAAATAAATAAAAACCTTATTTTTTGTACGTAGAAATACAATTTAAGAACTGACTTCTTCTCTCTTCTGGCATCCTTGACCCCCGCTGGAGCATAGGACCTTAGAAAGTAGTTGTTAAATTTATATTTTATATATACATACCGCAAAGTTTGGGGTCAGTTGAAAAATCTCATGTTTTTTGTATTTGTCGCCTTATTTGTCGGTCTTGGACCATTTTATTTTAAATGATACATTGAAAAAACATTATATATAAATGAACTACAAATAATATTCGCCAAAAATTGCGATTTTTCTTCAAAAAAAAAGAAGAATGAAAAACATCAAATCAGGTGGTTTTCATCAATATGGTTTCCTTTAGATTTGATGATGGCTGCACAGACTCTCGGCATTCGTTCGCCTAATTTTTGAAGCGTTTGAACTTGTATTTGTTCCCAAGCCCTCTTCAGACACTCCCACAGGTGATTCGCGCTAGTTGGACGTAGTTTTCGCACCTCTCTATCCAGTTCATCCCACAACAGCTCAATGGGATTCGCGTCCGGCGACTAGGGTGGCCATTCCATGATTTTGAGTGCCCCAGCTGTTTCTTTGGATTTTAAGTAGTTAGTATCGAAAGAAAAGCGTGCTCAAATCGTTATTTTACATAAAACTGGCCATTCCCAGCGACAAATAGCAAAAATAGTGGGCGTTTCACAGAATGGAGTCTTCACAACCTTGAAAAGACACGCTGAAACTGGATGTTATGCAGACAAAAATCGAACGGGTCGACCCAAAAAGACCACAGAAAGTGATGATCGGCTGATACAAATGATAAGCAAGCGTTCTCGATTTAAAACAGTGCCAGATATCAGAGCTGATATCAATGAATCGTTGCCGAACCCAATCTCCGACACAACAGTGACACGTCGATTGCATAAAATCGGATTGTATGGTCGAGTTGCTGCCAAAAAACCATTACTGCGGCTACAAAATATTCGCAAAAGACTTAATTGGGCCAAAATACACGTTAAATAGTCGATTGACGAATGGAAAAAAGTGCTCTGGACGGATGAGTCCAAATTTGAAATTTTCGGGAGTAGACGGCGAGCGTACTGCCGCAGACAGTATGGTGAACGGCACAAACCTGAATGTGTGAAGCTCACAGTGAAGTTCGGAGGTTGTTCAGTGATGGTGTGGGGTTGTTTTTGCTACGACAGAGTTGGCGATTTGGTGAAAATCGACGGTATTATGCGAAAAGAACAGTATCACAAAATACTTCAGTACAACGCTATTCCGTCGGGTACCAGATTGATAGGAGAAGGATTTGTATATCAGCAAGACAACGATCCTAAACACACGTCAAAATTGTGTACTAACTACTTAAAATCCAAAGAAACAGCTGGGGCACTCAAAATCATGGAATGGCCACCCTAGTCGCCGGACGCGAATCCCATTGAGCTGTTGTGGGATGAACTGGATAGAGAGGTGCGAAAACTACGTCCAACTAGCGCGAATCACCTGTGGGAGTGTCTGAAGAGGGCTTGGGAACAAATACAAGTTCAAACGCTTCAAAAATTAGGCGAACGAATGCCGAGAGTCTGTGCAGCCATCATCAAATCTAAAGGAAACCATATTGATGAAAACCACCTGATTTGATGTTTTTCATTCTTCTTTTTTTTTGAAGAAAAATCGCAATTTTTGGCGAATATTATTTGTAGTTCATTTATATATAATGTTTTTTCAATGTATCATTTAAAATAAAACGGTCCAAGACCGACAAATAAGGCGACAAATACAAAAAACATGAGATTTTTCAACTGACCCCAAACTTTTGCAGGGTAGTGTATATTTTTTTTATTTATATATTTTTATTTAAACATCGAAAAATTTGAAAATAAGAGTTATTAGGCAATATGTATTTTATGAATTATTACTGAAAAATTTCTGAGCAGTTTTAAAATTAAAATCCGAAAACAAAACTTTTTCTTTAGTTAAATTAAAAAAATGTTTTTTTTTAATAATAAAACAATACAAAATAAAACTGAAAATAAGAGTTATAACGTAATGTATATAAATAACTTTTTTTTTACAAATTGTTACGAAAAAATCTTTAGATTCAACTTTGAAGTTTTCTTAATATCAAGAATATCTCTATGATGATAATGATAATAACAAAATCTCGAAATTCTAGAAATTTTGCAGATCTTTCTTTTATATTATTTTATTTGCTAGGTATACATACTTTTCTAAGAGCAAAAAGTTCTTGCGAAGACTTATTTTAGTCTTATTGGGGCACGTTAGAATAAAATATACTTCAAAGTCAAATCCCTTAAAAAAAAAAAAAAATCGTCGACGATGCTTTTTTTATGTTTTTTTTTTTGAGAAGCTGAATCGGGCTTGTTGAGATTACCTCTAAAATACTTTTTTTATGGTGATTTTTTAGGTTATATCAGAACGCTCGGGTTCTGGGGTTTCTAGCAGCTTTGATTCGAATTCAGTGACCCTAAAAGTCTTCGAAAATCTAAAAGTCGTTTTTTTTTTGAGACTGTGATAGTTTCAATAATATTATTGAAACTATATACCATACTGATAAAAAAAAATCGTGAATTTAATAAAAAAGGTTAAACAATTGAGGTCATGGTTTTTTAAGCATGTTTAAGACATAAAGGGTGTTTTTTAAGCGCGTCCAATTTTCAAATTTAAATAAAAAAAAGATTATTATTAATGTAACGATACCAAATATGATTATAAGAACCATCATGGTACGCAATATAAATACCAAATACACTCTCTTATTCTACAAAACAATTTTTAAAATACCAAAAACGTTTTCAGCATCTTCAAACAGACTCATAAATTCATAATACTCTCTTAAAGAGTATCACACCACAACGACAGCTGTAGCACTTAGTACAATGCATGCGAATCGATCTTCTCCCTGAAGTAATATATCGCCAGCGGCGATACACATAAGTCCAACATCCAGAGTTGCTGATCACCATCCAGGCTTAGCATCGGGTCTTAACTTTGCCTTCATCAGCATCAGCTTCCACATCATGTGGAGCATCAAAGTGGGTTCTGCCAAATTGGCAAATAGTCGGTAAAAAAAAAGGAACTTGGCCTGTGCCTTACAATTGGTGAGCAATTGTTGCACATTTAATGAGCATATAACTTGGCCTGCTGGGTTCTGGCCAACAAAGTTGCCTTTTGACTGATATATGCGTATGCAGAAATGCACAAAAGTTAAAAAAAAATTATAAGCAACATTGTAGAGATGTTTTTTTTAAGTTAGTTTTTGTGGTTTTGTGGTCGTTTAAAGAATTAAGAATTTAAGACTGAACTAACCAAATATGATTATTTGTATGAATTATTTTTTAAGTGTATCTCGTTATAAACGACACATAAAACTAAAAGAGTAAAAAAAGTTGTCATGCTGGCTTATAACGCTAAAGTTGGAAGCCAGAAGAGAATCCCAAGCCTAAATGTGCGTGATGAAAAACGATTTTTACGAGATTTGCGAAATTACTTTATGATGATTCCGAGAGGAACATTATGATACAAATTTTCGGCCCTATTCGACTTAAAGACGGCACATATTGTACTTGTTAAAACAACAAAATTGAAAGTAATTTTGACGGTGCGAGTTTCATACGTTTTATTAAAGATTAGATGGGATGGGCCACTTTAGAGAAATTCAGAAAAAGGGGTTTATTTTACGTCCAATAGGAGAAAAAGAGAGGCCGGTTTCGAAAATTTTATTAGATATCATTTTTGGACGACCTTTTTTATGTGTTTTGAATCAGTATTCATTATTGCAAAAGAATCCAAATCGAATTGGAAAAAAATAGCTTGAAAACTCAGGGCTGAATTCAGGCATGAAAAGTAGGTTAACCAGTCACGACTTGGTAAGAGAAAAAAAAAGCGTTTGGTTTAAGTCCGTCTTCGTTGTTGCTAAATAAATTAAATCGATTTGATATAATAGGTTGAAATGTTAGGTCTAAATTCAGGCATGAAAAGCAAGTGAGCGACTCATGACTTGCTAAGAGATAAAAAATATAAATTTATTCCCCGTCATTTCCTTGTGTAACATAGGGCAGGTCTCCCTTGTGTTAAATTCAGTGAGTAGATTCTGGTACTAAAAATTCAGCTATGATTTCATGACCGATTCAGATCTGACTCGCATTGCAGTGCTATAAAGAAAGTAATCGTTCTGTAAATGATTGAATTGTTTGTTTCTCATAGTTTATTGAAGATTCTTTACTCCTTGACGATTCCGTGGCTCACAAAATACGTTTTTATTTATGAAAAGTTAGGTATGGATCGTTCTGGCGCAAAAAAACTTTAATTGGAAAATTCTTAAAAGGAATACCGCCATGATCAAAAGTTTCCAGAATTTATTCGGAAAATCCAAACTACAAAATTATTCATCAAAATCGATATGTCCCCTTCAAAGTGTTCCCCATCGACTTCAACGAACATATGCCAGCGCTTGATGCAATCCTCGAAATATTTTGTATAATCAGGTATGCCATCAGAGCCTACTTCGATTTTCGACGACCTTACTCGGGCGCTGTAATGAGTTCCACGGACTGGTTTTTTATATCGATCGGAAAGGAAAAACTCACAGGGAGCCAATTCAGATGAATTCAATGGTTATTAGATGCTATTCATTCCGTTTTTACCCAAATGGTCTTGGAAATAATGTCTTTTGCGCGGTCCTTTTTTTACGTGAAATTTCGGTCTTTAAGCATAAGCTTTGCAGCGACACCTCGGAAGCGCAAATCTTTAAGCAAAATGTCTTGAATGGATCCAAAAATAATAGTAAACTTCTCTGCTAACTCCCTAATAGAAAAAAAATAAGAGACATAAAATTGATAATTTCGGGAACGGCATAGTATGCAAGAATGCAATTTTTGGAGAAAAAAGTACAGGGTGTTAAACGATCAGGCCGCCTCGCTTACACCACTGTTTTTTTTTTTTTTGTAAGCTCTTTTCGGCCTACCAATTCTACGTCAAGAATACTCAGAGAATTCAGACCAAAATGTGCGAAAATCTTGAATAAAAATAAAATCATATTTTTTCAGAATTTCAGGAGATATGGAAGAGCTTGTTAGTGCTTGTCTTGATGGATCCATTAGTATTATGTTATATTTATATTTTACTGCATCTATCTGTTCAGAAACATCCAGACGGTATGTAAGGGATGAAACCGAATTTACTTTCCCTAAGCCATACCCACTTTACACCATGACTTCAGTAGCTTTGTCAAAGAAGGATTAAAATGGCCGTAAGCTGAGCTCCAGCAAAATCCCAAACCAAATATAAAACATGAAATGCACATAACCTCATTAGGCTACGTCAAAAAGCCAAAACCAAAAAGCATTTAGAATTCAATATAAGTATCCAAACAATATACAGTTTAGTTCTTCTTCCGCCACAGCGCCAGCTCAATGCTAATCCAAGGTCAACAAGGTTTTGGTTTTGGCATGTGTAGTTCCGGCTGCGTGAACCACTGACCCATGTGACACTGACTACAAGTCCTTTTGTTTGTTAACCCTTTTCAACGCAATCGATTACAAGGTGTAAGTTGTGACGCTCCAAGCTTCAATCCAAATCAATTTTACTTGAGTAAACATTTCTCTTACGTGGGGCTCCAATGGAAAACCCCAATGGAAAACCTTTTGGTAATTGCATTAAATATGCAAAACAAGAAAAAATACAACAGCAAAGCATTTTCCTTGTGCAGTTGGCAAGACGTGCGAGTTGGCTGTAAAACCATTTCAGGGCTTAAACCCAAACCAATTAAATATTGTAGTTTATTTTAGGGCCCGACCAAAGCCACAAACTTAGACAAACACATACGCACATTGACACCTCCTAGTAGTCCTGGAGCTTCCGGTCTTAACTCAAAGAGGCATTAAATTATCAAAAAGAAGGTATAAGCCGCTGATGCCCTATGGGCCAAGTACAAGTATTTATGGCTAAGAAAAAGTGGTTCTCTCGATTTTGCAAACACAGCATAAATAGCTACAAAATAGTGCGTGCCCAAGTTACAGATTTGGAGCAGCAGCCTCAATGCTTGGCAGGATTGCGTATACGTCGCGTATGCCGCGGCGGACTGCTCTGTGGCCGTTGATTGCCAGCATGAAAATCAATTCAAGCGTATAAATGTGGGCCACAAAGGGGTCCAAATGGAGAGTTAGGGTGGAGTCGGAGAGAGTCAGACATTGCCGTGACTCAGCAAATTGTTTGTAATGTGTTCATGTGTGTGTGTGAGTTTGTATCTATGTCAGGATGAAGCAACTTGGACTTGCTTTTAAGCCAAGTGGCATTTGGCTTTTTTACGCATAATTTAAGAAAATTTACGCCTCTCTATGCTATGCCATGATTACTAACAACTCCTAGTACTAGGTTGGTGGGGGTCTCTTAAAGTGCCCCGGCTTAAGAACTTTAAGCACTGCACTCTGAAACTCTTTGCACTCTTCGGTGCAGCGAAGCGTATGGCAGCCTGCAAAGTTTATTTTCCAAGCCATAAAAGACAATCGGCAAAGCGTTGCCATCGATGAAGCTGACTTGGCTCAAACCCTCACACAGATACACACACACACATAAAGACATTTTCAACTGCAATCAAATTCTACACTCGAATAGACATTTACACATTGAAGCCGAGATACTTTGTCACACTTTGGCGCTTTCTTTTGCTCATACAATTTGCTTTTGCTGCCAAACTTTTTCCCCTCCTCAGTTAAAAAAAAAGAAGAAAATAAAGAGAGTTAGGGATTCGAGACATTACCACAAAAGTTTGTCAACTTTCTGGTGAAAGTGCGGAAAATTGTTAAAAACATTTGAGTCAGTACCTGAGAGCTGCAAGTTGTACTTGAATTTTCGTTTTTTCTTCTTTTATTTTTATCGATAACTGCTATTGGGGCTTAAGTATTAAGTAATGGAGCACTATTAGGAACACTTGGCAAGTGTTTGACAAAGAGCTTACAGACAACGACCAAGTCATATATGGTAAATAAGAAGAGGAGTTGCAGTAAAATAAATGCAGACAAAGAAACTTGGTAACATATTGGAGTTGATACAGAGTGGAGAAACTTAAAGGTGGCATTGGTATAAAGTAAAATTAGAGAAATTTTAAATAAGTTGTAGGAGCATATTGTAGTTGGAAAATGGCGGAAGAGTGCGAATTGAAGTTAAAACTTTTTTTCCAAATAATACCAACATTCTTAAGGAAATCATAAAAAATAAAAACATAATGCGATTTTGTGCAAACATTTAGTTGGTATAGTTCCTAAAACTACTTTAACAATAAATTTATAAAAATATTTAAGAGATTGTATAATAATTTTTTTAGCCTATAACCAGCTTACGATCAAGTCAACTCCAACGATATCTCATTTTCAAATTAAAAGCTTCTTCAAATTCTTTCCTCCTTCATTAACAATTGGGCAACCCTCATGAACCTTATGATCTCGGGGTGATCTTAGTTACTCTCTGAACCGCCTATTCAACCTTACCTAACCTGAGAGAAGGAAACGGCCCGGATCACACAAAGCGCTTACTTAACCTTAATTCGGAACCAATTTTTGACAGTCTCCAAAAAAGTACCCTTCTGCTCCGACTTAACTCGTTAAACTAAGCGTACTCCTTCTGGAACTCTTTTTCCTGGATCATACTCACAGATGCCGTCACGACAACTTTGACGTTTCCTACGGAGCTATATCGGCTTCTCTTGATGTCGCAATAGAGCTATGGATAGAGGAAGTAGCTTAGCGTTGCCAAATCTGGTCTGGAAGAAGCTGAGGAGATGGACCCTGAGCTTTTCAAGAAGCTACCTCATCATCCACCCTCTTCACTTAGGCCACATTTTCAATTCTTAAATTTGGTGATCTGTTTATCTTTGAGGAGCTACAGTACTTTAGACGACCTGAGCGGGTTTCCAGAGTTTCTTCTTCTTCTGCTATTGTTGGAGCATTGGGGCTTCCGGACTTTGATGCTCGAGATTTTCTACAACTTGCAGCGCGACAACACTTCTTAACAGAGGTTCATGAAAAGCAAGCGGCAAAAATATATTTTCCTTTAGGCAGCTTACTACTACTCCCACCTGGTCCTCCAGCGTTCCATTCACGCATACAGAAATTCAATTCTGCAACTTTTTGATCACAACCTGCCGAAGGATAACTGCTTTGGTGGAGCTTTGTTCCCTTATGGCCTTATAATGGGGGAGGGTATCTCCTAGTCGACCACACGCAACTCTCAAGCTGCAACATTATTTTTCATGATCTGCGTACCTCAGCCACACAATGTTTGTGGTTGCCACGCTTAAAAAATGCTGGCAATGATTTGTCAAGGCTGCACGTGACCCCCGATAGACATATATAGAAGATATTGATGAATGAAACTTCGCCAAATGAAAATAAATGAAATGCTTAAGCCGAAATTGGGTCAAGCTTGACAATGCAAGCTGGAAATATTGTGATGCATAAATACGATATCGCCTAAATGACCATCGCGGTTGTCTTCACAGGCCCGTATGCGAACATCGTAATTATTGGATGACTTTTTTTAATGAAAACTAATCTGGTTTTTTTCCCATCCTAAGCATAAAAATGAGATCTTGTGCAACTCATCATCACTGGCCTCAACTATGCTGCTTTCCCAGAACGACAATTTTCATAGTACCCTCCGTCTTGTTCTGTAGTTAAAAGATCCATAAAAAAATTAAGTAATTTTTTACTTGAAGTATGTCGAAAAACATCCACTTTGGACGGGTATCGTTCCGAATTATTAGTGTTTAACAACCAATTCAACAGATGACCCACCCTATACATATATACCAGTCAAAATTAAAACTCTTTTATTTCGCCGTAGTAGTGGCGTAGTCCATATTTGTCGGCGATATTGGAAAATTCGCAAGGAACTTTTTTAAAAACAAATATGTACATTTTTATTAACTGTTCTTCAAAAATCCTGAAACCGGTTTTCTACAAATAGCGATGCGTATACAATTTTTACATTTTGTTATGTGCTTACATCAAATAAGGCATGTCTACAAATGCCGGAGCTCATGTCAATAGTTGGAAAGCTCAAGGTTCATTTCTGAATTTAAGAGTTTAAGAGATCTATTACGTCTTCTTTTTCGTAAAGTTAAGGCTATTCTAAGTTACGATATGTATCCCTTAGACGTCATTAGCATTTAGATCAAACCTCTGAGATAATAATTTTTCTGTGTAATTTCTAATGCAAAATTTCCACTTGGGGTTTTATTTGTCATATTTCACTTCACATTCGTTCTCTGCGACCCAAGACTACAAAATTTTTTGCACCCAGTACATAATATCAGAAGTAAAAAAGAATTCCGCTTTTCGGGTACATAACATTGAATATCTCAAAACTCTTACGTGATGGGCCAATTCTTACGCCGGACTCGGATTCTTTGCAGCAAATTGCTTCGGGAATGTAATTAACAATCTGATCAATTTTAAGTAAAAAATTCTCAATTGAAAGCTTAATAAAATAAATAAAATCATGCGATTTGCTCGGTTCATGATGCTCAGTTTCGGGCATACTTTTTGAAAAACAGTCAACATGTTTCAAATTTCGTAAATTTTTTTTTTAAAATGTTTTTTTTTTGCAGTGTATTGGAGAGGCGGTTAAAATTAATATAATATTGTCAATATGTTCTTAAAACTTTTCACCGATAATGTAATAAGCCTCAAAAAAGGCTTCCAATTATTGTGTAGTTGTGCCTAAATTTTGTATCTCGAGCTCAAATACAGAGATCTATAAATGCATTTGGACGAACTATGTGAGTCACACCATAATCATTACTGCCCAAATAAATGTATCTTCTGCCTTGATTCTTTGCACACTGTACATATTTAACATAAATAATTTTAAAATAAATGCTATTTAAGGTATTTAAACCTAGAACGAATAAATTTATTAAACGAAAAATGAGCCTAGTTCTTTTTTTAAAACCAGCCACAGCTTAACCATAAACTATTTAGAGACGTACCATTAAATTAAAATATAATCCCATTAAGCATAACGCAATTTGTTTCTATTTTAAGCGTAAAGATGATTATTAAAATAATCTGCAAAAAAAAAAAATAATATACAGGGGAAAAAAAACAAACGCAATTAAAAGTAACTATAAAGTTTCATTCACACTATCTAAACAAAAACGAAACAAAGTTCATCATATCATCATTTCAACTTTGCCATAAAAATCTACTTCAAAAATAAGCAAATTACACGCTTAAAAAGTTAAATAATATGCTTGGAAAAAATAAAAAAAATAAAACTAATTTCCAACACTTGCGCTAATCTCAAATTTAACTTTTATTTTATTTAAACTTGATGCTTTGTTTTTTGAATGATATGGCAAGTGAAAGCGTTAGGACAAAAATGATAGTCGAATTTGGGATGCACTTTCGTGGAAGGTGAAAATATGTAAAATTATACAATTATATATTAAATACAATCAAAATATTGTTTTGAAACTAGTTTTCAGCAATTTTTTCTCCGTCCAACAATTATTTTATTTTAGCGCCATCTAGCGGACAATTGTGGAACTTGATGATGGCTTATTGCCTTCACGGTTAATTTCTTCTTTTTTTTTATGTGAAATTCAGTTAATAATATTTCTTTAAGTAATATAATCAAATTATTATTTTGAAACTAGTTTTCAGCAATTTTTTCTCCGTCTAACAATTATTTTATTTTAGCGCCATCTAGCGGTCAATTGTGGAACTTGATGATGGCCTAATGCCTTCTCGGTTAATTTTTTTTTTTTAATTTTTAACGACCTTAGTCTTTAATAGAAATTTTTTTAAAACTTCAAACTTCTTTCACCGTCCATCAATAATTTTCTTCTACCGCCCTCTCGCGGACAATGGCAGAACTTGTCGCGATGCCTAATTCTTTTTTGCCTTTCTTCAGTGAAACAAAGCGAGCAGGTGCAAAGCCACTTAGTTTTTAACAGAATAATTTTTTTAAAACTTAAAATTTCCTGTTCCTCGGCAAAACTAATGTAAGATTTCTCAAGGAATCAACTTTTACAGAGTATAGAACCAAATACAATTATTATGAGCTGGCTCCCCAAAACGCAATGCGCCGCAAAATCTCAAAACAATCAAAGTGCGAGAATAAAAAAAAAATGATGCAAACTCAAATAATATTCTGAAGCTTGGTGTACCACGCCTTTTTGCGAGGGCGTTGATGTTTGTATAACAAAAAAAAAATAAATAAAAAAAATACACCGACAGGGGGAACAGAAAGCCAACTTCAACTTTAGTGCGAAAACTTTTGCCACTTAACTTTTGTGAATGCAACGCGGCGCGGCAACTCAATTCAGAACTCAGACCCGGCCCAGAGTAGTCGCTCTACATATCCAATCCAACGTGTCTTCATATCCCGCCCCAGTTGAGGCGCCACCAACTGCCAAAGCAATTAAAATTATTGCCGGCGAAAAAGTAATATTTTTGAAGTGCTAAATAAACACACTATAAAAACCCCAAGCCGACAGACCGACCGACCAGCCGACCGGACTCAGACTCGCAAATGGAGTCAATACCCCACTGTATACTTGTAGTGTGTGGCGTAGGTGGCGCCCCTCCTTAAAAAGTCTGCTAGGTGGGGCGGGTAGGGGCACTCAAAAGGCCTACGAAATCTGCGTTCCGCATACAAAACTCAAAAGTTGATTTGAGATGTTTTCGAGTGTATTTACATGCACAGTGCGAAACTTTTCGCTGCCAGATAAAAAACAAAAAAAAATGATATATATATAGAGTATATATACCATATAATGTACTTTAATAGAGAGAGAAATTTGGAGAAAATGCAAACAGCGGCTTAAGCAAATATTTTTCTTCAGCTTTTAGGCAATATGTGTTCTATATAGCATTATATGCTACATATATGGCAAATCGGACTAAGAAAGCGCAAAGTTTTGCAAAGCCTTGCCTGTGGTTGATTGCCTCTGCCTGCTCGACAATCTCATTCCCAGAACTTCAAGTAGTTTCGGTATGCTCTACCGGGTCTGAGTAAGTAGGCAATTATGTTAATGCCAAAGTTGGGCTGCATCTGTGAGCCTCCAAAGAGGCGGCGGGGGGAATGCATTGAAAGTGGGAAACGTAACAGATGTAAAGTAGGTCACCCAATGCCAGGAGTGCGTCTTGGCAGCAGCCTCAATAAAGTAAAAGAGCTTAGTGGAAGTTTCCGAAACTTGATTGAGCTATAGCAATAATGTTTGCTCTTTTATTTTTTAGTGCTTTTTTTTCAAGGGTTATGTGGCAATTGAAATAGAATTGATTCGACTTAGGAGTTTGGAGTCCACATTTGATGAAACTAAGAGTTTCGATTGCCTCTAAGATGTTGCGCCTAGTTTTTCATAATCTGTTATAGGTGGCATTATTTAAGTATTTATTTAATGTTACAAAATTGAGCCTAGGTTGTGATGTAATTTGTTTTTATTTAATATATAAATTTTTTTAATTCGACTGCAATTAATTTTATAAAATGTAATTTACTAATTTGTATAGAAACATTTTTTTAATCTATGAGTTCTATTCTTTTGGAAAATTAAAAAAAAAGTGTTCTATAAAATAATAAATTAGTCTTAACTTTCACTCATTTAAAAATTTATATTAAATAAAAATAAGGAATTTTGAAATAAATTTAAAAATTAAAAAAAATATTTTATTACCTTTATATATATTTTTTTATATTAAAACATCAATTATTTTTTTATTTATTTTAAGTAAATAAATTTTTTGTACTTACACTTATTGGAAAAAGAATCGAAATAATAAAAATGAAACTATTTTTAAATTAATAAAATAAATTATTTCTAAATATATAAAATAAATGATTTTAAATAAATAAAATAAATAATTATTAAATAAAATAATTTTAAGTAAAAAATAGATAATTTTTTGAGAACATATTAAGCTCATTTTTAATTTATAAAGTTACTTTATTCAAAAAAATGTTATTAAAAAGAAAAAAACGACGCACAGTGGGACGCAGCTGTGAAAACAATGCGAAAATCGATTTTGCGATGAAATAATTTGTAAATGATATTTTATAAATAATTTGATTTAAGAATTCCCAGGTATCAAGAAAATATAAATGTTATTGAATTCGGATGAATACTTTAGTTGCTACAGTCAGCTTAAAGTGGAGTATATTTTTTTACCTTAAATATGATCAGGGTGAATAGAGAAGTCGATATTCCCATGTCCGTCTGTCCGTGTGAACGCCTAGATCTCAGAGATGGTAAGAGCTAGAGTTACCAAACTTTCACATTAGATCCCATATTATTCCATAGGAGGCAAGTTTATTTTATTTTTTTGATATCGGGGATAAATTATATAGCTCCCATGGGGGTGTTTGAGACGACCTCGACAAAAAAAAGCGTTTTAGATGAATAATTCGTTTGTTTATGAAGATATCGTAACGAAATTTGGTATTCAAAAGTTATTTATAGTTCCGAATCACTGTACCAAATTTGATCGAAATCGGTTGACTATATCATATAGCTCCCATAGGACCGATCGGCCAAAATTCTAGACCACTTAAGCAATGTGCCAAATTTGAACAAAATCGGTTGACTATATCATATAGCTCCCATAGGTCCGATCTTCCAAAAAATCGATTTTTTAACAAAATTTGTTGTGTTTCGTTTGTTTGTTAAGATATTGGGACCAAATTTGATATTCGTGAGTATTTTAGAGCTCCTAAGCACTGTACCAAATTTAATCCAAATCGTTTGACTAGATCATATAGCTCCCATAGGACCATTCGGTCCAAAAACACGGTTTTTATACAAAATTCGATGTGTTTTGTTTGTTTGTAAAGATATTTGAAATAACTTTGGCGTTCATATCTTTTTTAAGGTATTTAAGCACCGTGTCAAATTTTATTGAAATCGGTTGACTATATCATATAGCTCCCATAGGAACGATCGGTCAAAAAAAAAATTTTTGCTTAAAAATTCTTCTGTTTTTGGTTTTTTGTGAAGAAATCGGACTTTATTACAAGCTAGTGGTACAGGGTATCCTAAAGTCGTCCGCGCCCGACTTTACGTCCGCCATTTTTTTCAAAAGCTTTTTTGTTGTATAGGAAGAAGAAAGAGAAAAATATTCGAAATAAATAGTAAAAACATGTTTTCTAAAATTAAGACACCGTATACGTATAAAATTATTTTTCTATATTTTGATTTTTTTTTTATTTCGCTAGTTTACGATTTTAAAAAATGTTGGTATCCTCAACATATTTTAGTCATTTTCGTATTAAAATGGCGCGCTCAAAATTAAAAAAAAAAAGTCCAAAAACTTGTTCATGGAAAATATTCGAAACCGAAGATATTTTCTTTAAAGTACATATTTATTTTAAGTTCGAAAAATGGATTTTTAAAAAAATGTATCCCGAAATACGTTCTCGATTTTTATAAAATTTTGCATGATTATCAATATCAAGTTACTGCTCAGTAATAATGAGTATGGTCTAAATATGTAATGTACCAAAAAACAATATTTTCAGTTTTTTGCCCATTGTGCTTAAGAGTGTTAATTTTGAATCCAATTCGTTTAAAATTGGTAGACATTACTCTTGCAGTTCACATTTGTCCATGACTTTGCCTATTTTGCCCATAGTACGTCGACGTTGATTAAGAAATACTTTACATTGACCACTTGCTTCCTCCATACACAAGTCAAATATATTTAATCTTATTACACAAATTTACTTGTTATGCAACTTGTTAAACTTTTAAAACAAACTTTAATTATTTATGAATTCGCATTCCGAAGACAGTTCAATGCAACTTTACAAGTATCGTTGTTGTATCTTTATGTAATTTGTAGTTGCTTGTTCTTAATCCACAAAACCAACTTTGATCTGGGCAAAGAAACATTTGTAGAGATACTAAGTATCTATCTCTATTTGTCTGGTTCAGTCTGCTGGTTCCGGGGTCAGTTCAATTTCTATTGACTGTTTCCAAATACTGCATTCACACTTAACAAACATAACCCGGACAAACAAACCGTAGACGACGACTTTGTATACAAAACTGAATTGCAATAAATAGTATATATGTGTAAATAAGTGCTTATGTACTTAGATAGTTAGTGGGCGGCTGACTATTTGTATCTTTTGGGCGGCCCATAAATAAACAACACAACAACAAATATTTTATGCAAATTTTCAATTTAACACAACATTAAATGCATTACATAAGCCGGGCCACTAAAGCAATAGATATATGGAAGAAACCCGACCAAAACATACTCGTACATATATTATTTATCAATATACTTATACAATAATATATAACAAACATTAACTAAATTTCTTACAACACACTTGTGGCTTAAATGCTGTAAACCACAGCAACAGTTTTGAATATGTTTGGAATTTTGCGGCCATTTTCATAATTTCATACACCTTAATGTTATTAGACTGCAGGGAATGCAACTCAATGCAAATCACTTAAAGCCAGCCTCAACACTTGGCCAATAAATACGCTGCCCACTTACCAACCAGTGAGGGAGTGCTTGAAGCCATATTAAGATTTGGCACAAACAACACAAGCTTATGGCAAAAGTCTTGGCCATAATAATATATTTGTGGTGCGATTTGTGTGTTTATTGGGCATTTAAATGCGGATTCTCGGATTCGGAATTGCAATTACTCGGCAAACAGTTAAGCAGTTTAACTTTGCTATTTTCCAGCACTTTATCAAGCTATCAATCAACAAATGATAAGTAGTACGGTCAGTCATTCAAGCATGCAATAAGGACTAAGGACTCTTGAAGTTGAAAGTCAAAGGCAGCTTACATTTTGATACATTCAAATTTGAGAACTTAAATATTTAAGATTTTCACATAACTATAATGGTCAATTGTCATGCAATTCAATTTTATTCTGGGATTGTGTTTTATCGAGTTTTATCGATAGACTTTTATTTTGGCTAGTTGACTTTGATCTTTCGATTAAAACATTATCAGCCATGCTCCTACAAACAAAAACGTACAAAATATTCGGATTCGTTTTGGATGATCAAATTTGATGCTCTCAATTTCAATAAAACGAATTTTGTATGTACTTTAAATTCGACTTTTTTGTTGGAAGAAGAATTCAGAAAATTTTCAAAATAAGTACATTTTTAAAACCGGATTTTTTTTAAATTCTGGGACAATTGTTAAAATTTTTATTTTTTTTCTCTAACTCAATTCAATAAAAATGGCAAAACCAAAAAAAAGTTTTTGATATACGTTTACTAGGGTGGATCAATATTTTTGGTTAAAGGCTCTCATCGATTTGGTTCTTTTGAGTCATTCGTAGCAATCTTTCACAAGAAACTATGGGTTCAAAAACGTTTTTATCAAAATATTTAAAAATCGATATTGTTCTTCCAGTTACAGGGCAAAAAAACGTAATTTTTCCTTTCACCGAATGGCAAAATGTTGAAAAAATCAACAAATATTTTATTTATTAATTAATATTTTCATAGTTCTCAAACACTGTAACAAATTTCGTCGATTTTCGTAACATTTTGTCAATTTAAACAAAGAAATAAAAAAATACACAAAAGCGCCCTCTGGTGACGCTCAAAATTAAAAATATATGTCAAAAACGGATTTCTCGACACCAAAACCCCTCAATACACATTTGGTTAAAAATACAATGCGTCGATGAAACTTTCAGGGACTATTTGGGACACTGTTCCTAGTTTAATGCTGAGTTTTCGTATTCGAGGGAGTTCCCCTTCGCTACACAAAATGTGATGCAAAACAAAAAAATTCGTTTCGAATATTTTATTTTTTGTAATGATACTGGTTTACTAAAACCATATTTTCCATCATAGTTCGATATTTATATGCAAAGAATTTTTTTATTACTTAGTTTATGTTAAACGGGTAGATCTTGAAAAGAGATCCAGAGAGATTGAAGAAGAGAACATTAGAAAAAATGTCTGATTGCATTTCAACCTATCGAATGCCAGCGCGATCCCTGACTCTGCTCATCTCAAACCGATGCAGTACTTCCTCGGTACTTCCTTGTGGTTATCTCTGGATTGTAATATAACACTCCCTGAATGGTATGACCTGGTGATGTAGGAGTTGAAAACCACCCATTAAGAGAAATCAATGAAATGTACAAGAAAAGCCTCAAATAAAGTGACCATATTACTGCAATCAGGGGCGATAAGAGGGGGCAAGGGAGGATTTTCCCCGGGCCCGGAATAATTACTGACTTACTGCTTTGATTAAGGGTGATGGTGTAATAGAGGATCCAGTACATTTACGCCCCGTACCCGAATTTTCTCTCTACCGCCTTAACTACAATAATTAAGGCGCTTTTTTTAAATCTGGTCACACTACACCAAGCTCCTCGGCCTTTAAATAACGCAAATCTAAGCATACTAGGTTTCCCAACTTATTTAAAGCATCCTGCTCCATTAACCACAAACTTTAAAATGCAATTAAAGCTGTGCTTAATAAAATTTTACTTAAAAAAATATTATAACTAGGAATATATGGTTACTGCTATGTGGCAAAGCCAATCGGCTGCACCTAATAATATTAAGTTAATATGATTTACGCATTTTACGCTGGTTGAACAGCACGCCCCCAACCGCCGACATAATACTCGCCTCATTAACTGTCAAAGGCAAATCCCGGCCTCAAAACTTTTTGCTACCCACTACCTCTAACAAAGTTTAGCTGCAAAGTTCATTATAACAATGTCGCCATAGAGCACTATGCTCATCAACACCCCCAAACGCCACCAAACAGCCCCCACCCAAAACATCACCCCCCTGGCATTTACAGAGTTTTACTTACTCATTTTACAATATTTATACTAGGTGACAGGCGCATGATTAATACGGGCGTGGATATGACCCCCAGGTATACCCCATCATAGTTCTGGCGTTTATACTATTTCTGGCATGGAACCCGTATAAAGTTTGAAATTAAAAGCAAAGAAATAAAACTTTTCGATACGAAGCCCAAAGCAATTCGTCGTCTATCAGATGGCAGTCCTTTTGGCAGTTTTCTGTAATTTGACAACAACAAATCTGACCTAGGAAAGTTTGCCTGATAAGCGTGCTCCACTGTCAAACTAAGGAGTGGGGGGTGTGGGGAGGCAGTCGAGCGCTTTAAACTTTTACCACAACGCTTCAACACCTAACCAAGACAACTCGATGGAGTGGCAGGACATGCTAACACACACACACACACACACACACACACACAAGCAGGAGCTTATCAGCAAACCAAAGGACGTTCCGAAAATGACCAACTTAACCAAATACCCTAATTTAAACCACATGATTGATTGCTGCAGATTTTTTTGTTGTTGTTCTTGGAAAGATTGACACTGTCAATGGACACACACACACAGGACACACACTCATACTAAAAGCTCACTGAGATACTTAATAACCCCAAAGGCAAGTTGGTATAGATACTAGGATACTAGTTTGCTTAATGTCAAACTTGTACGCTTACTCATGCTCAGGATCCTGGCCAATTTTGTGCCAAGTCATCACGGACATCGCACTTTGGCTTTGACCATCAAGATTTTTGTTCACTTTTGGTTGGCTTTTTTGGCACACAGGACGACTAGAATGATTTTCTCGTATCCTCTGGCAGCTCATTTATAACCCGTTGTTGTTGGCATTTTAAATTTTTGTATAGGTTGTAGCTATAGTTGGGAGCGTTTGTCGCATAAGATGGAGGATATGTCGTCGTACCCCTAACCCCCCACTCATGCCTAGACTGCATATGAAAAATGAATGGCGCCTAGCAATGGCAAATGGAAAATCCTTTATGGTAATCCAAGGATGATGCTAGACCCCTTTATGCGGTTGACATGATTCACTTTAACGATAAACGCACACACACACTCACACACACATTTAGCCATCTTTGAAAAGTCAGCCAAGTTGTGTGGCATACAAAAGGCCAAGTTGGCGACAAGTTGGCAGGCTTTTGGCCATATCATTTTGCCTTTGTACATTTGGCCATTTTCCTCTTTGTTCATTTCTTTTTTTTAAAGCAACTTAAACGTTTGAATAAACATTTCATTTAATTTGCCCAACACAAAGAGCAAAAAAAAAGCCAACAAAATGGCCGACAAACAAACAAAAAGAATTAAATAAATACAATTTACTATAAAAAGAAAGACACGAGTTGTTTGCCGGAAACAGACTAACAATTTGCCTGCCGGCGCCATCTTTAACTTTAACGTAAACACGTAAACGAAAATCGCGTAACGTAAATGCCTTACGTAGCATTGTGTGTGTTTCTGTGTGCGTGTGTGTGATGCAATCTCAACCAGAGCAAAATGCAAATTGTTGCAACTGCTGCATTTACAACGCCGCGTACAGCATAACCTTGCAACAAATCCTTTTGCTTTTGCCGTTGTTGTTATTGTTATTGTTGCCGTTGTTGTTGTTGGTTGGCTCTTAACAAAAATATGTAACAAGAAATTCAATTTTCAGCAACATTAGAGACAAAAGAACTTTTCGCTATGTGCATACATATACTACAATATATACTCGTAGTACATATAAGCCAGAACAAACAGGCAATGCAGTAACGTCGAGTACATAATACCCCATTTACACTTGCCTAAGTTGTCCTAGCTGGAAGTTCAGAGTCTTTAAGGAAATAGTTTTGACAATTTTCTTACAGGATAGGATCAATATAGCAGACTTGTGCGCTGACAGAACACGTGTAAAGTGGTTCACACTGCATGTACTCCCTCCGGGACTTGCTTTCTGAGATGGCCCTCAGAAATATCTACGCGGCCTATTGCAGGTTCGTTTCCACTGAGATCTGAAGGACAGAGTAAGGAAACCGGCGGTGTCAGATATGAACTGTGGAGGGATGGGACAACAAGGCAACCAAAAGCTTCCTCACTGCACTATATGAACAATCACCTTAACCTAAACTAATCAACAATCAGAGGAATTTGTCGAGTTTTCGGTGCGGTTTTTACAAGTTTGGCAGAGGTTCCCGAACATTGACGGGCTTTCCCTCCACTCATAAAAAATATTGGTCGAAAGGCTTCTCCCTACCAAGCTCCGTTCACGCTACAGAAATTCAGTCCGTCTACTGTTTTAAGTCCTACCCAGGCCCGTCGTGACTTCTTGGCGTAGCGTTGTTCGAGATCTTTCCATAGTAGAGGTTCCCGAACATCGACGGGCTTTCTCTCCACTCATAAAAAATATTGTACCAAGCTCCGTACACGCTACAGAAATTCAGTCTTATTCCTGTTTGAAATCCTTCACAGGCCCGACGAGAGTTTTTCAGGGGCCCGTTGCACGTACCGTCCTGCTGTCGTGATTCAATTTTTCTATGAAGATATAATAGATATCTGTTGTTCAGGTAAGCTAACAATCTTCAAAAAGTATTTGACTAACTCCCAAAAAAAAAAGAACTTTGGTTCGCATCGAAAAAACGCAGGCAATATTTTTGATCGAAAAAGCGTAAAAATAGAATCCTTAAGTTCTATGACGCTAGGAACTGTAGACGTTCTGTTCGAAATATTTAGTTCCAATACTTTGGAATTATAATGCACAAAAAGCTCCGATTTAAAGATCATGTAAAAGCCACAAACAAAAAGTAAGGAATTTTTATGAAAATTTGTGAAACAAAAGGTTTCTATTTAAATATATTTTCCAAGCAATAATAGTACAGTACACGAAGACTCAAAAAAAAAAGTTATTTGTACGATTGCTGGAAAAATACAAGTCGCAGAAAAGTGATACAGCACTCATTTTGTAGATGAAATTAAATTACACTAATAAAATATACGGATAAAATTTCCGAAAAACCTATCTGTTTTGGGTCATTTGCAAATTATTCGAAACCCCATGAAACCCCATTTCCAATAAATTTGAAAGCTTGGTTTCAGACTTAGAACAAGGTCCCTAAAAATTCCTGAAAATTTTATCCATTAAGAATTTTTTTCCAGATGGAACTCTTGGTTAACTGTACTATAGCCCAAGTTTGGTCATACATAGCAAAATTTCTTACCTTTTGAGTCTACTTCCTCCGTATTTTAATGAAATAAAATACCTTTACCTTAAGTCTTATTATTGAATATATCCTCGCATGAATTGGAAAAATTAGGGTATTCACGCTTCAATCCCAAGCGTTGAAAAGTTGAGGTCTTTTGCAACAATAAAATCTACAAGGCTGAATTTTACTCTCAACTCAAGTTTTTCTCAAATTAAGCCCCATTTTAGTTTATAGCTAAGGAGTTGAGTAGATAGTGTTGCAAAATACGCTGATTGGGGCATTTTCAACACTCCTATGTTTTGAGATTTTTTTTATCATTTTGTAATATTTTGTAATAAAATACATCAAGAGACAAAGATTAAAATGTGAAATAGCCAACAAAGAACGGGTAGCTTACCAGGTAACAGAAGAAGAAGTCGACCAAGTAAGAGATGGTTAGACGGAATACAGAAAGATCTACGAAGAATTGGAGTCACTAATTGGAAAGTCAGAGAGATAGAGAAGAGTAAAAGAGTGTCATACGACAGGCTTAAGTCCTACACGGACTGCCAACGTCCTGGAAGGATATTTTGTATAAAAAAGAGTAAACATAGCAAATTTTAATACTTCACGGTGTTAGATTACATATTTAAGTTTATAAATCTAAGGTAAAGTTATGATTAGTCATGCAAAGTAAATTGAAAATAATTGGTTCAAAGAAAGAAAAATATAATAAATTTTTTTAAATAAATTTACAAGAAGGTTACTAAATTTAAAATTAACAAAATTATTCAAATTAAAATTAACCAAATTAATCAAATTTAGAATAGAAGAAGCACTAGCTCTACAGCTGGTAAATCAATAAAAAAAGTGCATTCACGCTTTAGCTGGTTGAGTTTTTGTGCAACCAGCTAACCATGGGCTCCCGCAGGTAGTGGCATTGGCCCCTAGTTGCATTTTTTTCAAGAACCTAAAATTCTTAAATAACCAAAATATTGATATTTATATATATGAATACACTTGAGTAAAAAAAAAGGTTGTAGATAATTTGCAATAAGTGTTTCTGTATGAATAAACTGAAATTTTTATCGACAAAAATCGAAATCAGGAAAAATTTCCTCACTGCAACATTTTGAGCTACAAATTTGTTAGCCAGTGTAAATGGGGTTCGTGGCAAAGAGCAACCATAAAAACGAATTGTATGTTATGCTACTTGGGATATAAATTACAAATTGTGCACTGCTTTGGCACTTAAAATTAAAAAAAAAGAATTTACACTACCAATTTGTGTAAGAGACTCCGGAGGGAATGAGCCCCGTAGGTCTTTAAGCTTGCAGCGAAGTTCCGCTTTATTTATATCATGCTACGCGAGAGTTATAGACTAACTCTATTTGCATCAAAGTTTTATTTTATTTTATTGTAAGTTTCGCAACTCTTAGATAAATTGGAAATAAAAAAAAAAAATAAATGAGATTCAGTATTCCGTGAAGGTGGAACATTTATATTTCTGCAGGGCAAAACTAAATTTTTTTTTAAAAGCATTCACGCCAAAATATATTTCCCCTTTACAATTAACAATTAAATTGTATTTAAATCATAATTAAATTACAAAATTCCATTGGTACTATATATCAACAACAATTGACGGAAGAATTTAAACCTTCACCGGCATGTGATAAAGTTTAATTTATTATGCAACTAATCAACTATTTATGTTTATATTTAATGACTTGAGAAGGGTTGATTGACACCAGCTAAACTTAACCCTTTCCAGCCCGTTTGGCTCACACCCTTTGGCCTGCTCATTTATACACTTGGCACATTTTTGCTCCAATTCCTGCCACCCCTCTCACAAATACAAATACACAAATATACACACACTTTCACTTATTACACTTAGTGTCCCATGTTTGTACCTAGATCTCTAGGGAGCGTCAAATGGCAACTCAACACGAAGTGGGCATGGCATAGTCCCGGACACCATCATCATATTAGCCGCCTTATGCCTAGTCACTTTCACCCAAATGTGCATGGCATGTCTTGGGCTTATCTGGAGACCACTGCCCCGCCTACCGCTGCCTCCTTACGTGCTCGAGAGTCGTTACCCTGCACATGTTTGTTGGTCTGTGTTTGTGTGTGGGTTTGTATGTTGCTGCTACATTTTCACCTGTCAACAATATTTCATGCCCACTGTGCGTTGCATTAGAATGCTACCTAAAATTACCTTGCCTGCCCCCGCAGACGACAACAGCTGCCTTTGCTGCCGCTGTTGTTGCCTGTCTCGGTCCTGTTCCCGGTCCCGGTCCCAAGTCGAGGCGACACGCGCACGCAACGCAACGTTACCCCTGCCTACCCAACCCCAACCCCTTTTTGGAAAAACCTAAAGCAGCATGCGCGCGCGCTCAGGTGGAACACGGACGAGTGTAGCGTGGTCGGTATGCACTGGAAGAAATTATGTAGTGAGATGTACCTGAAATATATGAGAGTTGATTGGAAACCCATCCAAATTCCTTGGCCTGTGCTCTTGTAGGTTATAGGCTAAGGGGAAACCTAACGTCATCCTTCGAATCTGAGGCATCAAAATCATGTAAAAACCTTTTGTTTGTTAACTTGTAGATACATGATTCCATAGCATCTTCTAGCAAATCCTTTTCTCTCAGTGTAGTCGCTGCAACCGTGCAACATTTACGCTTGCTTGCTACAGTGTTGCCACATCTCCTGACTCTGCTCTGCCTCCTTTGCTTGGTTGGTTAGTTGCCTTTCTCTTTGCTTTTGTGGGTTTATGTTTTGTGCTCGAATTTGCTTGCAAATTGTTTGCAACGCGCATTTGTTGCCTTACCTTGCCACACCGCACCGCACCGCACTTTACCTTGCCACAGACACACAGTCGATGCCGTCTAGCCACAGTCGATTCTGGTTGCATGGCATGCACATGTCCTTCGCCTTTTTGTGTGGAAATTTAAGTTACATGTGTGTGTGTATGTTTCGAGTCCTGCGTGCAACTGCCACAAAACTATTTCAGCGTTGTTTCTGTTGCACAGTTGTTTGTCGTTATCAAATGCCATAGAAACAGAAAAAAAACACAATAATACCAACAACAACAACAAAAACTAAAAGCAATTTTCGGCTTTTGCATTTTTGTAACTTTGTTTTTCAAACGCAGCCCTCGCACAATTTCAATTTTAAATTCATTGAAGTTTCAAATGGTTCCAGACAAGAGATTTCGTCTCAAATAAAATAAAAAACAGTATTCAGAAGCTGCCTGAAGCTGTTTACAGGATTTTCCATCAAAAAAGCAACTCACCAGATCACACCGTCATATTTTTTTATGACACAAAGTGCGTTGCAGGGTTGATTGCCTTACCTCAAAGTTCCCCTTTTCAGCTTCCTTTTCCAGTCTCGAAAAAATAAAACCAGTCACTGCTGTGATGCAAAGTGTCGTATCACATCAATTAAAGCATTACAATGTCATAATCAAAATGACAAATAGAATTATGCGTGATGGGAAAGCCGACAGACGACAAACAACGTGCCGGAGCAGACACGACGCATTTATAGAGGTGGCGCACCCAAAAAAGGTTTGTAAGCAAAGTCAGACCCAGTTTCCACGAATAAGGCATACACTTTCGGAAAGACTATACGATTTGGAATAAGAGATAAGATCAGGTTGTGGGATCTAGGATTTTGGTCTCACTTCGAAGTCTTTATACATCACAGCTCGAAAAAAACTTGCAACCCATTTTAACAGCTTCAGGGCGGGTTCGGACGCGAAAACCCCCCGTGGATCCAACACATTTTTAGGATCAGATCTGCTAAAAGAGTTCCTTCGACCTTCTTCTTCTTCACATTGTATCGCAAATCAAGGAGACGGCCCAATCTCTGACGGAAAGAGAGTGACACACAGTGTCACATTGTTGCTTCTCCCAAACACTCAGGCCAAGGTATAATCCAAAGCGAACATCTGTACTCCTGCGATTTCATAAAAACAGGACCAGAATGGAAGTAGAAGTTGCAACGGGGCACCTCGCCATAGGCCTTCTGGTTGAGAGGCTACACGTTCCCAATCACGACCTCTGCCGCAGCTGCGTAGATGAGGAGGAGACAGAAAGCAACTCTAAGAAGGCGAACTCCGTTTCTTAGTAAGCCATTCTTCGAGGAACTGAGTAGTCTACCTAAGTGCCCATAGCGGATCTGGCTACTTTTGCGTATCCTCAAAATGGTTCTGCAATAAGAGAGACTTAGGCTATTCGAGATGTCCTACAGTTTTTATTCTCTTCAACACCTTCCTTTCTTCAATTCCTTTACTCCTTCTCTCACAATTAGGCAACACAATTGACCTCACGGTCTCTGGGTGATCTCAGTCACTGATTGAGCTGCCTACTTAACATAATCTAACCTTCTTAGTCGTCTTGCTATCCTCTTGTCCCAGTGGCACTTTGTGGATTACCACCTTGTAGTGGTAGAAGGGGTTAAGTATGTGTTAGGAACCGGAGAGCAACCTGGTCTTATTGTACTGGTAATGTCGAAGGGGTGCACAGAAACTCAGAGCAACTCAACAAACTAAATCCTTATACAAATTTGGGCGCCGAATCACTAGTTTAAAGGCGTCTGATCTGATGTTAGAGGCGACCCTCAATCATCAATCTAAGAGCTCATCCCTCACTGATTGGCGATTTTTTTCGGACTATTCAGGGCTACCCGATCATGGATTAATCCTCCTGCTTTACCAGCAGCAAGCACTTCGGATTTGGAGTTGCTAAGTTCAAGTCAATATATTTCGTTGATCAATGAAACCTTCACCTTAAAGCAAGCATAATATGCAGACAGAATCTAGAAGGAAATTATCAAAAGTTTGCAGACCAAAAAAATTTCTAGCTAGGCTGAAAATTTAGTGTAATTGAATAAATTTGGAGATGGTTACCACCTTTCTTTTTTTTGCTTCACCAAATAATATCATCTCCGGAGGCGCCTGAAATCCCTAGAGTGCGCGCCCACAGTTGGTTGAGAGAGAAAAGCCTTCCATGTATGGGTGGTAGGAGCGAAATGAAGTACCTCCCGCGGACCATACAGGCCGGAGATAGCAGACTTCGTTAATAAACCCATAACATAGGCTGGTCAAACCAAGCCAACCAACAAACCAACTCAGGCTATGTCTGCTGTTTGAGTGCCTTTAAGATAAGAGATGCAGAAGAGAAGGTGTCGGAGGAACCCAAATGATCAACGGCAGCTGTCAGGCTTCAAAAGTAAGTCACTGTCTTTGACTGGAAATTAGTCTTTGAGTCCATCACTCATCGAAATAACTGCTTTTCATATCTTATTAAATGCTAAATTACATGGATTCAAATAAACACGGAATATCTCTACAAGGGTACCGATCAGCAGATGCAAAATCCCATTGCTTCGACAGCGATCACATCGGTTTTGAAGGTGCAAAATTCAATTCACGAAACATTGATAAATCGAACTGAAACGATTCTGCAGACCTATGCCCCACTAGAAAGGGAATCTAAGGAGAAGAATAATAATTATGAAAAATATCTACCATAGTAAAAATGTAACTTTCAAAAGAGGTCTGAGCGGAAGTGCTTTACTAAACGTAGTCACAGGTCTAGGTCGAGAAGAAGTGCAGAATTTTTAAGTGCATTTTATTATTATTATTTTAAGTGAAGACCCTAAAGTCGTGAAAATAAATACTCAACGTCGTGAATTTCCTCAAAAGTATATAAAAATAACTTTTTGACGAAGGCCGGGCCGAAATGCAGAGTTTTGAAATGTAAGTTACTGTCGACACGTCTGGTCACCTGCCCGACAAATTGAATTCCCCAATCTCATGAAACTGTCAAACGCAAAGCATGACAATTTTCTATCTCTCCTCTATTCACGAACATCTTTTTCCCTTACGTCTCGTATCTCTCCATAAAGTTAGTATACTCTTCACAACCCAACCAAAAGAGGTTTTTATTGATGTCTGTTTGGTGGTTGGTGTCATTGCTTTTTGGTTGGCATTTGTTATTCAATCGCCTGAAACAATTCCCCAATTGTGCTCGAATGCCGACATCCACATCGTTACATCCGTCAGCTATTCAAATTGTTTCCAGCTTCATCATCATCATCGTCGTTGTCGTCGTCGTCTCTTAATCCTTTGTAATCCCAGCAGCGACAGCCAAGTGAACATTAAAGCATTAGAGCAAGGTGCGTCAGCTAGCAAGTGCATGTGACACCCTGTATATGTAACTACACCCTATCAGACAACCACCGCCCCACCCACTACTATAAGCATATCAGTACACCCGTATCTAACCCACATTAAGGGTGACAACTCTTGCACCCCTTTTTATTGTTGCCAGCCTATCGGCTAATGATTTTTTTTTTCTTTGTTTCTGTCAAGTAAATGACGGTTATTATGGCATTATGCCAATTGAGCATACCTCTCTGTACTTTCAACGTGCACCTCACCCCTGCCACAACCATGTTGCACCCCAGAGCGTATGCAAAATACAATTACCAGCCATTTTGTTTTTAAAACTGGGTGGTCCTGTGGGAAGTTTCCTTTTGATGACACAAAAATAACAAAGAGAGAAAAAAAAAGCACACTGAAAACAATTGGCAATTACATGCCAGAGTCACATGTAGAGAGTAAAAGTAGGCTCAGGACCTCGTCGAGTCCTTGCAGGCGCAGCACAAAAAAAGTTTTAATCACACTTTACGCATACTTTTTCATTTAATTTTCATGGGGTTTACTGTGTCTTCCACTTTTACTTTAATTTTCGTACAAATTATTTGCTGTGTCAGAATTTCGGTGCGGGCTTTTGATGCGTTGCAGCTGCGCCAAAAGTTACGAAAATTCTTTTAGCCCTACCCGGAAGAGAAAGCGACGAAAACTCCTCCGTAGCATCCAGAATTCTTATTCAATGTCTTTGTGTTGCGCTTTTTTTATTCAATTATTTGGCTTTGCCCTTTACACTTTGTTATTGTTGTACTTAGGATACAAATTTAGATAAATGATTGGTGTATGGAATGCGTAATTGGCTGTAGGGGAAGCCGCAAGCGTTTTGTCAACGTTTTTTAGATATATTTTTCTTTTTTCGTTCGGTTTTCATGGCTTTAAGCGATTTTTAAACTTTTTGATAGCCTATTTAATGTTATAAAAGTGTAAATTTTTTAAAAGAAATTTTGTATTTTTTTTTTCAATTTGCATTTGTATTGCTAATAGAGGATCAAAATCCTGCAGATGGTTTGGGAATATGTATTAAGAAAGTTTTGATAAGCTTTTAAGAATATTGTAATCTTTTGAAGCATTTTATACGCAAAACTAAAAATAAGAGAATAAGAAATAGGAAAACATCCCCATAGTTAAAAACATTGCAATCTTTTAAGAACTCTTATTTTTTTTACCTCTTTGAAACATGGAAAATCACGTTACCCATTTGCCATTTCTTAAGGTATGGAGTAAAATTTGGAGAACGTATTTTTTAAAATTTCTGGACTTACTTTTTCAACTACACTATTTGACCGAAATTATATACACTTTTTCCACTAATTACTCTGACTCGGGATTTTCTGAAGTCCATCGAGCCATCGGGTCAAACTTTCACGAGGCAAGTACTTGGATGTTTAAACTTTTTATGCAAAGTTCGTTCCAAAATAAGCAGGACTTTTCCTATAGGAAAATTTTTGTTAGTGCCTTATATAAATCTGTATCATCGATACAAAAAAGAGTATTATCATCGTTTAAGAATCTGGTCAATTGGTCCCGTTTTGACACATTTTTTACTTGTCACTAGACGACATAGCTCTGTTACTTTTCCTATGGCATATAGATGGCGAAACCAAAAAGATTCCTATTGGAAAGGTTCTGTTTACTTTGGAACGGAACTAAGAATTATGTTAAATGTTTGTAGGACGGAAAGCTTTAAACTAAATAACCAACATTGACCTCGGATTTCCATTGAGCCTTCACCTTCATCTTGCAGACATATCAGTGATCATCGTTGCTTAAGTTTGTCGAATCATATGGGATATCAGATTATGTTTTCTGGTAGAAGTGATTGACCAATAAAAACTCGCATTATGAAAAAAAAAAAAAAACTGGTTTCGAACCAACAAAATTCGACTTCTAAAGATAGCTAAATATATCAAATTTAATGATTAATACAAAAATATTTTTGCTTATCAGCCCATATCCTGAATATGGTGCTAACCTTTAGATAACATTTAGATAAAATTGTGAAAAGCGGAAGATTTGAACTAGTGAGAATGAACTGGTTCCTAAGCCACTACTGGTCTCTTGTTGTATGCGAAAGAGCCATCTATTATCATGACCTTGCACTGATATCTCAGAATGGAGACCGTAGACCTTTAGAACAAATATCACACTGGAATATGATTTAATTTCTCACAATTCTCTGATATCTTATTTTTACTTGCTTTTCTTATAAACAAGCCTAGGCAACCCCAATGGATTTTATAATTTTTTTCATAATCTGTCAAACAAGTTCTTTCTTCGGAAAAAATTAGGGATTTCAAAATAAGTACTAAACATTATTTATATTTTTCCCCATATTTCATAGGCAATGTGCCTATATACATATTTATTATTAACCCCCGACGCAAAAAGAGGGGTGTTATAAGTTTGACGTGTCTGTCTGTCTGTCTGTCTGTCTGTTTGTTTGTCTGTCTGTCTATGGCATCGTAGCTCCCGAACGCATGCAGTGATTTCAATTTAGTTTTTTTTGTATTAAAGGTGACTTATGTGCGAGTGTTGTTAGACATGTTTGATGAAAATCGGTTGAGCCGTTTAAAAGTTGTGGGGGAGTGAAGCGGGGAGAAAACATAAACTTTGTCCGATTGGCTTAAAATTTGGTCCTATTGTAACTGACGACGTCACTGATTCGAATCTGAGGTTATTTTTGCTCTATCTCTTCTCGTTTAGAAGTTATGGCCATTTGAAGTTAAAAACATCAACTTTGTCCGATTGGCTTAAAATTTGTCTGTCTGTCTGTGTCTGTCTGTCTGTCTGTGGCATCATAACTCCCGAACGCATGCAGTGATTTCAATTTAGTTTGACGTGTCTGTCTGTTTGTCTGTTTGTTTGTCTGTCTGTCTGTCTATGGCATCGTAGCTCCCGAACGCATGCAGTGATTTCAATTTAGTTTTTTTTGTATTAAAGGTGACTTATGTGCAAGGTTTCCTAGACATGTTTGATGAAAATCGGTTGAGCCGTTTAAAAGTTGTGGGGAGTGAAAGTGGGGAGAATGCGTAAAAAAAAAGCAAACGAGCTTGACCTTAAATGTAATCTATACCTTAACAAGAATCTAAATTATAGTAAGTATATTATAATATACTAAAGTCTAACTTAACCTAACCTACCTATAAAAAGGATGAAATAAAAAATTAAATTAAAAATTTAAAAAACCCCCGAACTTAAGTAATTTTCATTTAAAAAGTAAAAAATAATAAAAGAAACTAATGTTAAAGTACCTAAGAATCTATTAATAATTCTAAAAAAAATACGTCGCGTTGGGGGACCGCCTCCTAAACTAACAATTTAAATACAAATAGTCTAATTAAGCAACAAAGATTAACTTAAAAACAAAATTAAGAAAATACTTCAAAAACTTTCATAGAATTACTTCAAAAAACTTGCATGTAAGATACGACCGTCAACGACGTCTGCCCTCGCGTGTCCCCCAACGCGACGTATTTTTTTTTAGAATTATTAATAGATTCTTAGGTACTTTAACATTAGTTTCTTTTATTATTTTTTACTTTTTAAATGAAAATTACTTAAGTTCGGGGTTTTTTAAATTTTTAATTTAATTTTTTTTATGTGTATTTTGTCATCTAAAATATCAACTTGAATTATCTTTAAATAATACTTTTTGTGTTATGACACACAAACAGTAAACAGTTACTTGCGCCATCTAGCGACTGTTATGCCCAACTTTAAAATTATATCGCTTAGCGGATCAAAATCTTGAAACCTTTGTTACAAGAAATTTTCATACTCCTATGAACTATTTTGTTATCTCAAATTAAGTTCAAAATATTTTTGATATCAGATTTTTTATTACTTTTTTAAGAACTTACTTATTTAAAGAACTTTTCCTCTTTACTTTTTAAGAAATCATGTTCTTTATTTAAGAATTATGGACTTAACATCGAAATAGTTGAAATGTGATGGAAATTTTACATTTAGGGATTCTCGTTCTTCAATCCAATGCAGGTGTGGTTTTGCTAGTTTTAAGTACGAAATACTTGATTGTTTTTCTCAGTGTATAAAAAGTATATTATAAGTCTTCGAAAAAAAAAACTGAAGAAAAAGTAAATCACAAGTTGATTTTTATTAATTATCAGTTTCATTTAATTGCTCACAATTCTCTGCATATCTTATCTTTACTTGCTTTTCCAAACGATTAGACCTTGATTTTTCTCATAATCTACCAAACTGGTACTTTGTTCGGAAGAAATTGGCAATTTCCAAAAATAAGTACTAAAGTACATATTTTGCAATATTTATATTTTTTCCCATATTTCATAAGCATGTATTATAATTATTTATAAGCATGTATTATAATTATTTATAATATAAATGTATAGTACCTTATTATTTTTTTATTATTTGTCATTTAAAATCTTCAAATAATATTTATTTTATTTAATGTTGTCTTTATCGCCTAGTGGTCAAAAAAAAGTACGAGAATAAAAAATGATGACGACGACGATGACAAAAACTTATTTATACCCCAAAGAAGTACAGTTTTGTAATTCCTTGTCTTCATTGAATCAAGTCTCTCTCTCTCTTTGTTATATTTTAAAGCACTGCTCAGAGGCAAATAATGTCAATCATGGAATAAATACTTACGTCAAACATTTTGTACAAATATTAGTGAGTTATCCAAGTTGTCTAAAACAACTGGTTGGGTTATAGCCTGATGGATAGACAACCAACTAACGGACTCGGAACCTCAACTTTGCCAAGATACAACAAAATACAAAACAAAAAAAACATTCAACATTCAACGACAACATCTAAAATTTGTATAAATATTTAGCTGCAAGCTATTTGCACTTCATGCTTGACATGCCACAAGGCAGCAACAACACCAACAACAACAACGATGACGACGGGAACATCTAACAACAGCAACAACAACAACAACCACAACAACATAGTTCAACAATTTAGGTATAAAATATGTTAATACAATTTGCCATTTTTGTTGTTTGTTGTCGGTTTGCATTCAAAATAGCTCAACAAATATTTTGTTTTTTGGTTTATTTTCTACTTATTTATTATTTTTAGCCAAATAGTTTTTGGATATGTTTTTAGACAGGCTCTTGTCAAAGAACAATTTTTGTGTTTTCTTTTTTGCTGTTTTGGTTATAAAAATAAATCAAATTGCTTATCAAAGAGATGATTTAGTGGCTAAGTGGTTTCCTGAAGCTACAGGGAGTGGGTGGGATTCCCCCACCAGCAACGGTCAACTTTGGCAATAATTGCACAAGTTCTTGGCTTTTGTGCTCACAGCCATAAGTCAATAACGAAAGCTGTCTAACACAAAAGAGAGCAGCACACCCCCCCACTCCGCTCAAGTAGTTGGGCGGGTGGGCCTTGAGGTCTGAGGTTGAGCATAACAAAGTTTTGAGCAGGTATGCCATTAAAAATGCGTAACCTGGGCGCATATTATGATTATATCTCTATCTTTTCAAATTTACGAGATGAAAAATTAAAATGCCCTTAGGTAAAACGTACAAGCTGAGTGAGCAAGCAAAGCGTTAAGAAATTGTTGCAAAATAATTTTATGGCTAGCTAGTTATAGCCCAGAAAGTACAGCGAGGGGTTAAAAGCCAACCAATCTATAACCACATCAACCCAACAAGCCAAAGATCCAAACAAGCTCAAAGTACTATATGGAAGTGGCTCCAACAAAAGAGCGCCACATTTTAACAAGCAATTTCAATATGAAAGAAGTTAAGAGTGTCAGAGAGTGTTGGGGAGAGTGAGAGAGAGAGCGGGTGACGTCACATTGATGCAGGCTTTGTAATGTGCCAACAGAACGCCCCCTAAAAGTAAAAGCAAACTACTTAAAGTCTATGCCACAACAAAAACGGTAAGTTTTTGAAGGAGAAACGAATAAAATATGCTCTTAAATTTATAGGTACTAGGAATACCAAGACACAAACAAAATTTACGGGTTGTTCATGAATGAGAGATGTGTAAAGGTGCTCCATAACGCGTGCACAAAAATATTACGACAATATTCAAATCTGGCCAAACGCCAGATACAATGGAAGTAAACATCGATTACTGAAGCAGATGCAAAAGAAAGAGACTCTTGTGTAGACCCTAAGCTCCCTAGTACTCCTCTAGGAAGAACAAATAATTTTTTTTCGATGTAAGAAAGTTATCTACCAGATGATTGACACGATACTTCACAATCAATAGTAAATGTAATCGAGAAATCATTTAATCAATTCTAATCGCAGAAAGAACTATTAGAGATCAAAGATGATTTCCTTTTTTTTTCAAAGGATCTCTCGACAGCAATCGACGGAACATCATAATGGGTAACGGAGTGTCCGTCAGTCAAAAAGACAATTCCAATGCATGCGAATACTCGAATCAACAGCATTTCACAAGACAAATCGATAGATAGAAAATATTACTTGGATCTAATCCAAGCTATACATGAAGTCATTAGGGATGTCCGATAATATATACTACAAGGAAACTTTTGCAAATTCAATTTCAAGCGAAAATGTGAAACGAAATTTAGCTCTATACCGATAGTAAGCAAATTGGTACCTAATAATTGGTACTTAATCGAAAACCTAAATATCGCTATTGAAAATTGAATATCGACTTCGATATTCTCGATATTCAAAATATCATATTTGTTTCATGCATTCCTCAAAGCCATTGCAGCTAGTACCATCGATTCATCGTTCGAGGGGTTGTTACATGAAGTATTGCATTGTTATACGATAAATTTATCGATAAACATCGAGTCACGTGTCTGGGCTATGAACGATTCGATACTGATTTAGAGCAATGCAAATGCTCAATTTTTGTATATATCGGATTACTTTGGATACAAAAAGGTGGACAAATTTTTCATTAGGGGTATTCACACTTGCGACTAATTCGCAGCTCTTCAAGCGTGTTTAGTCATTATAGCTTTGAACACTATAAACAGAAATTTCATCCAAGATCCGGAATTACGAGAAATTAAATTTTTTGTTTTTGAAATAAATTAATTATATTATTAAATTTATGAGGATTAAAATTTGTAAGTTGTTATTGGTATTTGATTTGAAAAAGGAAATAAAGATAAACAACTCTTTAGCCATAAGTCGTTCCTTAATTTCACTGTAATTATTAGGGTTAAAGCTTGATGGCACTGTTTGAATTAGGGTGGCCCAAAATTAAATTTTGAACAGTGTTTAATTTAACTTAAGTCATTCGAAAAAATTTATGAATCGTAAACCTTTTATTTGATTCGATTTCATCGATAATTTTATAGAACGTACCTTATCATTTAGTTATGGATTAGCCTAACTTAAATGAATTTCCCATTAAAGGTCAATTTGATTCATTTTCATTGTTCATTTTATAGAGTGGAACTTATTAGTAGGTTAAGGATCTGCCTATCAAAAATCAACTTCCCTTTAAAATTATATTTGAATCGTTTTCATAGATAATTTTATAGAGCGTACCTTATCATTTAGTTATGGATCTGCTTATCAAAAATGAACTCAGTTGGTTATGGATCTGCCTATCCAAAATCAACTCCCGTTTAAAATTCTATTTGAATCGTTTTTATTAATAATTTTTCATCGATAATTTTATAGAGTGGACCTTATTAGTAGGTTATGGATCTGCTTATCAAAAATGAACTCAGTTAGTTATAGATCTGCCTATCCAAAATAAACTTCCCGTTAAAGTTCAATTTGATTCGTTATCACTAATAATTTTATAGAGTGGACCTAAGTAGTAGGTTACGGATATGCCTATCCAAAATGAACTCACTTGGTTATGCATCTGTCTATCCAAAATCCAATCCCGTTTAAAATTCTATTTGAAACGTTTTCATTGATAATTTTATAGAGTGGACCTTATCAGTTGGTTATGCATCTGCCTATCCAAAGTAAATTCCCCATTAAAGGTCAATTTGTTTCGTTTTCATTGATAATTTTATAGAGTGGATCTCATCATCTGCCTATCCAAAGTGAATTCCCCATTAAAGGTCAATTTGTTTCATTTTCTCTAATAATTTTATAGCCATACCCTGCGATATGTGACGTCTAAAGATACACAAACATTTTTCTTCTAATTAAACATCTATTCAATTAAAATGTTTCTTCTTTTATCATGTTGAGACACTTCCATCCCGGAATTGAACGCTTTGCAATTTCCTACCTCATATCCTTTGCAATCCTACAATATTCAATCATCATCTTATTTTGACTTACCCCAAAATTCAGCTCATAGTAAATATGCTCTCCAAGTTAGGGCTACCACAAAACATCAACTATCGACTACAAACTAAGCTTGTGGGCTGCTTATATCCTTTGGCTGCCTTTTTTCCATGGGCGGCACTATGCTTCACCTACCAAATTGTCCATTTATTATGCGGCAACGCCTTTTTCACTTCTTTTATTTTTTTGTGGGGGTTACGAAAACGCAAAAACACAAAAATACTTGCAAAGTAATAGCCAAGTTATACTGTTAAGTTTGGGGCATGAAACATCCTTCAGATAGCATTAAACCAGGCTGAGTCTATGTGTATGTGTGTGAGTGAGTGCTTGTGGGTGTTAGCCAATGGCTTTATGTGTATGTGTGTGTGAATGGGTAAGTGTGTTTGGTTGTGCGGTGCACTTAAGGTGCGCTGCTGTTCAGCATTAGCTGCACATTTTGCACGGAAGTTGCACAATTAGAAAAAGTCAAGTCAAAGTTTTTAGCCAAGTTGCATCGGCTTGGTTGCACATGGTTGCCCTGTTTTGCAAGATGACCTGCTTTATGTTTTGGCCACACAAGATGAAATCTAAATATTTTTGGTTGAAAGTACAGCTTTTGAAGGGGCTTAGAGTTAAAATAAATATATTAAAATACGACTTACCAATGCAGAAATGACAATTTCGGTGACATCGACTTTGGAGGGTCCTTGGAATGCGCATGCAGAATTAGCGATCTAAAAAGTAAAGATAGAAGATTGTCAGATTTGCTGTATTCTTAGAACTAATAAGACAATGGATTACAGAACGCTGCTTCAAACTGGTTCGGGAGAAGAAAGCTAAATTAAAACTATATGGGATGACGGAGTAAAGTTACAGTGAGATAGTTCCCTGTACCTAGAAATACCTGGGCAGTAAGAAGCTCGCAAGCTAGAGAGAGAGAAGCTGCTGAGAGCCTAACAACAAAGCCAGAAGACTATCTAAGGCATTGAGATGTAGATGGAACATAGACCAGCAGCTTGGTTGACTCCTAGAACTTCTATAGAGAACACCTTTTTGAATCCAATAAGGTTGAGAATGCTGCAGATAGCCCTTGGGGATCAGACTGTGTCTTCAAAGAATGTTTACAAGTGGCCGGCTGTGAGAGTGCTGAGAAGAATGTGGTATCTAAATCGGCCAAGCCATCGACTAATGCCACATCAAGTCAAGCAAGTCAAAGAAAAGGTGCTTGGAAATCGCCGATTGACTATTAAAGAAAGCGCTGATAGTTTGGGCATTTCTTTTAGATCGGTGAGCGATGAAACTTGCTTCAGAAGAGTCTAATCTCGAATGGTTCGAAAAGCACTCAATTTTCAATCTCACACGGCAATAGTTCTTCGTGAGCATTTTCCAAAAATCGCCGATTGACTATTAGAGACATCGCTGATAGCTTGGGCTTATTATTTGGATCGTTACAGGCGATCCCAATCTCGAATGATTTCAATAACACTCAATTTTCAATCTGACGCGGCTCTAGTTCTTCGTGAGTATTTTCCAAAAATTCAATAAATATTGTTCCACATCCAGCTTATCCACCTGGTTTGGCTTCGTGTGACTTCTGGCTAATCAACAAGCTCAAGAGACCGCTTCGGGGACACCGTTTTGACTCGATTGAGATAATAAAAGCTCAAATCGCAGAAGGATCTGAAGGCCCTACGAAGGAGGACTTTGCCAAGTGCCTTGACAACTAAAAAATTCGTTGGCATAAACGTATTTCAGCGGAAGGGGATTACTTTGAATGGCGATGAAATAGATTCTGAAAATATAAGTAAATTCACATTTCAATTTGATCACAGTAATATATGGCCAAGTATTTGTTGAAGATACGGATCGCTTACAGAAGATTGTAGATTTAAGACACACCTGAGCAGATATTTATAGCTTTTTTGAAATGGAAGAGGAGTCATCACAGCATATACTAACTGATCGTCAAGCTTTAACCGGGAAAAATACATCCTTTTTCGGAGGGTTTGGAGTCTTGAAGACCGATCAGTAATAATTAACTTTCTACATAATTCTTACATAATTGAAAAACATCAACATTTTCTTCCGCGGGCTTTAGAAGAATTCTTCTTCTAGTTCCTGAGCTTTAGTCGTTAGATTTGTTTGAAATAATTAAAAAAGGTCTCGAAATAGCGGAGGTCATGTCAGTTGTTGTAAAGTCATCTCCGAAATAATTGGTTGCGTTGAATCCGAATCTGGGGTCAGAATTGGCACATCACGTCACCCTTGCTCAAAACCTCAAAATTAGGATAAAATTCCGCTTTTCGGTTACATAGCCTCAAAAATCTTAAAATCCGAACGTGATGTGCCAATTTTGGCCCGAATTCGGATTACTTAGAAAATTGTTGACCTATGTTAAAGAAACTGCGAAACTTTACATCTACTAGGGCACAAACAGTTTCGAATCCTCGTGAGGATTTCGGATCGGGACACCCACTCAAATTAAAAAAAATGGTTTGACAGTCTTTTGCGAGCTCGGATATATACACTTCGTTCGAAGAACCATCCTAAGACCAAATCCTGAATCCTCTTCTGAGCACAACATATACCAAGCATCAAAATACAGTCATCTACATTTTGAAACATATTTAGAAAATTCAATTAACCAATCTTTAATCTATTAGCGTAATAATTCCTCCAAAATCTAAGACAATCAACATTGTCTTTCATTAGCACTGGAAGAATCACTTCTGCAGTGATGGGATGGGAAGGTATTTTGCGTGTTCTAATATATGTATATGACAATATATACCAATCGTGAGACCCTCTGCCTTTCTCTAGAACTGGAAGAATCTCTTCCGTAGTGATAGGATGGGAAGGTCTTTGGCGTATTCTAATATATGTATATGACAATATATACCAATCGTAAGACCCCCTGCCTTTCTCCAAAACTGAAATAATCTCTTCTCTAGTGCCTTAGCTCCAGCTCCTTCGCTCTGCCACAACTCTTTCTATTTATCCATAGTATCCTACCCGAAATGCTCACCACCATTAAGTTGCAGTGTATCCAAGAAAGATCTTAGTTTTTTGTAATAATTTAGCTTTTACTGTTGCCAGCTGTCTATATGCTTCAATTTTTCCTAGCGCGCATGCAAAATATCAAAAAACGTTGGCAGGAAAAAAAAAAGACGAAAATAAGTATCTTGTCGATATGCATAAAAAAGTTGTAGATAGCATTAGTTTGGACAAGGTGATGGTTAGGTAAGGTAAGGCAAGGTAGTCAGAGCCATAGTCGTTGCCAGACCATGGCCAGCTGAGCAGTAAATCCTTGGCAAGACATTGAAAAATTAAAATATGCATATTGCCAGCCAGGCAGCTATGTTGGCTTTGCTTGGCTTGGTTTGGCTTGTGGTCAGCTGTTTAGCATTAAGCCATGTTGATGTTGGCTTATTTGAGCAGCTGTAGGTTTGATAAGATTATAACTGGAATAATATTGGTAAAAAAAAAAACTCTAAAAACTAGGTCGAGCTGGTAAAACAATAGCAACTCGTTTATGGTTTTTAGAATTTTCGTGCAGGTTGGTAGCTTTTTAGTTTATGCAAACTTCATGCTGGCCAAAACTAGCATAAATGCGGCAAGTGTTTAAAATGGAGCGAAAAATAGGATTATTAAAAATTCTGCAGCACGAAGGTGCTTAACGGCTAAGTTTTTTAAGAAGAAGTTTTGATTCTATTAATCATAAAAAGAACTACTCGAATTTAATTTTAGAATAAAGTGAGAATCTATATTGAAAAATGAAAAGGTTAACCTTCTTATCGATTTCTATGATTTTTTGAGGCCGCACCTAAATTACATGATCCATTTTTTTAAATTTTTGAAACCCTCCTCCCCTAGGTTACCAACTGTATGGTATATGTGGCAGTAGCCTCCTTCCCCTAACTCACGAAACCATTCGTAAATCCTAGAAACTGTAAAAAAACACCCATAAGTAATAAAATGAAAAAGATCCATTATTTCTAGAAACAAAATCTTTTCCCTAGCGAATTTTATTGACAACATGACAAAACTTTTGTTTCAATTCTAATTGCTTCTAATGTTATCGATAACTTATGCAGGTAGACCTGTCGAGACGATTATGAGGTTAAGCCAAAATTTTTTGGCGTCAACCCCCACGAAGTATCAATATGTTTTGGTTCAAAGCAAGAAAATTCGCCGAGCTCCATAGAGTTCAGGGCCGTGATCAGGTTGTTGATCAGGGCCCTGCGTTGGGCGCTTGAAATAGTTAAAGCCCTATCGAAGTTTGTGAGGAAATAAAACGGCAATTTTGGCGTTAACCCCAATAAAGTAGTAGATTTGATTCCAAAAAAAAAGATTTGCTCAAAAGCAGGACGCTGCTCATCAAGGTTAATATTGTTCAACCCTTCCGATTACCACGATGAAATATAAATAAACAAAAATTTTGGCGTTAACCTTAAGAAAGCATTAATATGTTTTGGTTCAAAACATCGCCTAAAATCACCTAGTTTAAGATTTGCTCAAAAGCAGGATGTTGCCGATTAGGCCCCACGTTAGGCGCTTGTAATATATTCATATTGGCCAGCCCTTCCGATGACTACGCAAAAATAAAAATAAACAAAAATTTCGACGTAAACCCCAATGAAGAATTAATATGTTTTGGCTTGAAAAAAAAAAGGATTTGGTCAAAAGCAGGAGGTTGGGCGCTTCAAAGAGTTAAATGGATAAGCCCTTCCAGAGACTACGATGACTCTAAAAATAAGCTTGACGCCAAGCTGCACGTTACTTTTAGAATTTCTTTAAAATCAACCTTGTACAAACTTTTTTGTTTTGCGCAGCTTCAAGTTCCAAGAAGCCAAGAAGCCAAGTTAAATCATTGAAGCAACAGCTGTTAGCTGCTTAGCCATGCAAATTGGCAACAGCAGCTAAAAGCGAAAGTTTGTCACCTGACGTGTGCAGCGATCCAACGCTTCCAAGTTAAGACCGCTCTTAAGGACAACAGCTGCTAACAACAGACGCAGCAGCAGAAGCAGCAACAGGCCCCAAGCAGAAGGAGCCAAAACAATGCCATGTGTTTGCATGCTGTCCTGTCTCTAGAAGCTGCCAGTTGTTGTCATCGTTGTTGTTGTTTTTGGGGCACTTGCCTGTTCTGGCCACATTTAAACAAATGGCGTTTTGGCCAACAACTCGTCGGGTTTCATATATCATTGCGTAACATTAGCAAAAGAGCAGCATCACGTTAAGTACTTGGCCAGAAAATGTGAGTCAAGGTGCAGTTTGGTGTGGGTTAGAATTGTTTATGAGCTTGATGATGCTGCTCTTATATACTATATATACATATAGATAAATATATATGTATTAAGGCATAGTGGCAACCCTAACAAGTGTTCCAACAAAACAGCCGACCGACCGACCGACCATACGAAGAACGCTTGTATAAATTGGCTCATTATGAAACTCATCCATAATCTATGAACGGGAAGGCTGGCCATAAACTATGCACAAAAGCTTTACCCGCTCTACCCTGTACTAGGCTGCTGGCTTATTTATACGCCAGGGGCTGCCACTTCGATTACCAGACGCATCCATTTGCCCAGCCCAGCCCAAGCGCCCAAATGTATGCCATACAATATATGAATTACATAGTCAAAAGGAAGCTAACCATTTGCGACACGTGTTTAACTCGTTTTTCAAAGAGTCCAAGTCGAACTGAAACTGGCCCGGACTAGCTTGGCCATAAAACAATTCACTTTATGCGCACGAATTTAGCCATTTGCCACCATTGAAGCGTTAACATTCTGGCCGCAGTCCGACCGAACGAACCTCGCTCCAAAGCGACTACGAAGCCAACTCTGAATCTTAAGGACTACGTAGAGAGTCGTAGGGACGAAGACATAGCTTGCGGTCAACTTTGGCGCATTTGTTTTTTGTTGCTCCAAACCAAGCAGGAGCAGCAAATGAAATCCCTCTAATGGCTTTTCTAGGTGCATTTATAAATTTTAAACAGGGAGCTTAAAGTGTTTTTTGGTGGCAACACCAAAAGTAGGAAACTTACCTAGGGTATTATTTAATAAATGAAATGTGCATTCAATGAATTTTAAGGAGCAGCAAAAAGCCAAAGCAGAATATTTTGTTGGTCAAAAACTAAAGAAAAATGCTGAGCAGCAAGTTGCATTGTTTTGGGACTGGGTTTGTTTTGAGGTTAGATTGAGAATTTTCTTTGGGCATTTAGAAATTGAAATATTTTAGATTATATATACAATAAAAAGAAGCTCAGTTATGTCACTTGAATGTCCTTTGAGAACGTATAACTAAAGCAGTTGAATTAGATTTAGATTTATCGAATATTGAAAGCTTTGTTAAAGTGGCATAGAAACAATCTTTTTATAATAAATTTGGCCAGTATGTCCAACTTAGAAAAAATCAATCGAACTTGAATAAAAAATACCCAGCAGCTTACTTTTAAAATTAAAAACAATTTAGCCATAACGCGATAAGTTGAAAAATTTAAGTTTAGAGAAACAATTTTATTTTTTGACCATCACAGGGTCAAATAAATTTTAGACAATTAAATATTTGACCAAATATTTGATGCACTTTGAGCAAATATTTGCTTCGATCTCCATCTTTATTGAATATTTTCAAGTAAGACGTAAGAGGTTTTTTTTTTTACAATGAAATTTAGCAAATAAATTTTACACAATTAAATATTTGGCCAAATATTTTACGAATTTTGAGCAAATATTTGCCACGCGCTCTAACTCTATTGATTATTTTTAAATAAGCCGTAAGGCGTTTAGCTTAAAAATTGAAGTTCTTGGAAAAACTATTTCTTTTACCATAAATAAATAGCCATTAAATTTAGACAAATAAACATGTGTCCAAATATTTTATGCATATAGGGCAAATATTTGCTTCGTGCCAACCTTTATTGATTATTTTCGCATACAAACCACTCAATCAAGTCAAATTTTCATTTCAGCATTTTAAAAACAGAGAAGTTCTACATTTAAAACATCATGTTTAACATTCATTGATTGAAAGCTTATAAAATATAAACGCCTTTTCATCAGAAAAACTCTTAACAGGCAACAAATACGATATTTGTAATGTGAAAGCCATATTTGTTCCTATTAAACAAACAACGTCAAAGGAAATTAAAAGTCCCGCCATCAATAATGATGGATTTTTACGCAAATTTAATTATTTAACAACAAACGCAGCAAAGGAAGACGAAAAAATGACGACGTTATTGCCAAAATGTTGAAAAAGTATTTAGGCGACTTTGGGATGCTTTGTAACTTTAAATATATTACTACTTTAGAAGATGTGAGCAGTAATTAATCAATTTCAGAGACACTTTGTTCTCTTGGAAGAAGGTGGAAGCAAATTTGGAAAGCCTAGATGGTCCTACTCATTTTACTTACGAAAAGTTTCACGCTCGTCAAATCGACGAATATTGACCAATATTTTTTTGCTTTTTTGTAACGATGTAGATTTCGAGTTTTACTTGTCGAATGGTCAGTAAAAGATATAAAAATGATTTTGATTTGATTCAAATTTTTCGTATAGATATTACATACAATAGCTAATATACCGCTTCAACAAATGCAGAGTAAGAAAAACCGCTGAAAAATTAATGCCGTTTGGAGGCTGGCAATAAATCAACACACAAATACAAAGAGTCAAGCAACAGTACCCACAATCTGAATGCGGACCACCCCGAACAACGTTCACAAAATTTAATGAGATATGATAAACGAAAAGCAAAAAAAAAAAAAAGCAAACCAAACGGCGTTAAATGAAAATATTAAATAGCCGAGCTAAAATGGCAAAACGATATGGGGCGGGTTGGCCAATTAGCCAAGCTGTTGTTGACAAGAAATTAAACAAATTGCATATTGCTAACAAGACGGCCAAAAGGGCGCGTCGGACAGAGCGGATTTTAAAGTGTAATTCAATATGTTTAATCATTTGCCACAAGTTTTTTTTCTCCTCCAATTTGTGCCTTGGAGACGCGCGTCAAAGGCAACGTGGTTTATTTGCTTGGTGTTGTCCCTCTGATTGTCTCCGTTTGTTGGCCACACAAAGGGATTGGCCACCGGGTAGCAAGGTTGGGAGAAGGTTGAGGCTTGAGGCACTTGCTGACTGACACTTGAAACTTGTTGTAAGGATAAAGTCGAAGTAGTAGCAGCTTTTAATGTTTGAACTTTTTATTACGCAGCAACCAAGCGCCCAACCCTGGGCGCTGATTGTTAACCTCCCTCCTGCTTCCGACTCCGCCTGCTGCTGCTGCTTGTCATATGACACCAATAAATCGCTTCAATTGCTCTCTGACTGATGCTGTGCTACCTGTGCAGAGTGTTCCAGCCAGGAGAGCACCAAGGTGGATGAGGAGTAGATGGCAAGCAGCAGACAACATTCAATGTCAGCCCAGGCGAAGGTAATGAAAAAATGCCAATACTACCAAAATGAATGTGTAAATGAAATGGCGCTCAACTGTGGCGTCAATGTGAGTGTATTTGTGTATCTGTGTGAGTGTGTGTGTGTATTGGTCGATGTATGCGTGTACGCTTCATTGAAGCGTAAGTAATCCCTTCAATTTAAACCGAGCAGAGTAACGCAGCTGAATAATTGGCTACTATGCTCTGGAAATTACCGTAAAATTAGCTAGGAAAAAAGCTGACGCACATGAGAAAGTCAAAGTTATAATAAAAAAAATGCATGGATTAGATTCTAACAGAGAATGAGGACTTCGACAAGTAAAAATTAGTTGCAATGGTTTATGAAAATATTTTTGAGCTAGCGGTTCCCGATATAAGAATACCTTGATAAATTCTGCACTTATTATTTAAAGGCAATTTTACATCTGCTTAAAAGGTAATACTTAAAAATCTTCGAATTGGTATCAAAACATGGTCTTTAGACTATATTTTAAGGCCAAAACTTTACCAACTCAGCAACCCTTATGAATGATATGACCAAATCCATTCCGATTTCGGTCTCGAAAACAGTAAATTTCGATTAACCCCGAAATTCATGTTTCAAATATAAAGACATTGCCTTGTTGCCTTCGCTCTTATCTTTAAAAGATGAGCGTCTATAATGATTATATTTTTGACAACATTAGAGGTTTCTGGTGTCTCCTTAACATTAGGGTTACCATGTGTCCGCTTTTAAGCGAACATGTTCGCTTTTTCTGTATAGTGTTCGCTTTCTTGAAGAAAAGTTTTCTATTTCGCTAGATTAGACAATCAATTTTTGTCATATTCAAGTTTTTAGGTATTTTTCTAAAAGTTTTAAATCAAATTTTCTGTCCCACTAATATCATATAAAATTTCACCCGATGTCTATGAATGGTATGAAAAATTTTCCCAGTTCCGTTGCAATATGTTTTTAGGCTTAAAATGTATGCTGTTCTTAAAATTGTTTGTGCATTTAAAAGCAGTTTTTTAAATCTCTACAATATTGCAATCAACTTTACAAAATAAATAAAAATAAAATTGGCAATAATCGTTAAATCTAATCTAAATCTGGTTAGAGTTGATATCCCCATAATATAGGGTGGGACATCTGTTGGTTTGGTTGTTAAACACTCGTAATTCTGAATATATCCGCTTAATTGTATGCTCTCGATATATTGGGTGTACAAATAGAAACCCACCGTTTTCCCATAGGTGGCGCCAGCATTGCAAATCGGTCGACAAGTACGAACAGAATCGATACATTGACAGCTGAGGCATCGGTCAACAACTCCACAGAATCTGGCTTGTCTATTTTTACTGTGCTTTGATTTGCTTGTGTGCGAAAATGTCAAAATTTGAGTCGAACAAGGGTCATTTCGGGAAGTGTTGCTTGTCGAATGATTGTAGAATGATTGTAGAAATATCTGATGAAAGTTGTATTAGTGAAAGAACGTGTCGGGAATGATTTCAAAAGTTTAAAAATAGCGAATATGACGTGCAAGACAAGGATCGTCCCGGACCCGTGAAAAATTTCAAGAATACAGAATTAGAGACTTTACTGGATGAAAAGGAACTTGCAAATTTATTGGGCGTGACTCAGCAACCGTTTCTCATCGCCTAAAACAGAGCCTTTGCACGTGCGAACAACTCGTCCAACGGCAAAACAAAAAGAGTTTTTTGCATCGAATCCTGACCGGCGATGAAAAGTGTATACACTATGACAACCCGGAGCAGAAAAAATCGTGGGGGCTTCCCGGCCATACAACAACTTCAACTTCAATGCTCTGGAATGGAAATTATTTTGAAGAATGAGTATGTAACGAGTTTTTACAATAAAGCCTCAAATCATGAGAAAAAACGGCGGTTTTCTATTTGTACACCCAATATGTCAAGTTCAAAGTTACTCAATTTTAGTTTTGTATTGTTTAACCGCCGACCCACGCATAAAAGTGATGTAGTCGTACTATAAAAATATTCGTTCTATTAAAAAACATAGCTGAAGCGTCGAGTCGCCAGGAACATCGAGGCGCCACCGTGAAAAAAAGGGTTTATAAACCGTCAAAGATTAAATGAGAATTTCGTAATATTTAATAAAGTACACATTTAGTGTTTATAAGCGAAAAAAACTATTCCGATTTCTAAGTATTTTATATTATTTGTAAAATACTTTCATTAAATTACGAAATTTAAAAAATTACCTTTAATACATACAATTTAAAAAAAAAATTAAGCATTCCCAAAGTTTATTTAAGTTATTTGCAGTGTGTGTCTAAGAACATTTAAAGCAAATATTTGCTATAGTGTGTTACCATAACCTACCCTCAGCACCAATATTTAGGCAAATAATTTATGTAACTAGGCAAATATTTGCTACCTGAATTGCAAATTAGGAGTATATGCATCGAATAAATTGCTTTGAGTGAATATATTCAAGTGCTATTCTTCAAGAAACTTATTCAAGTTTAGAAAGATAGACTTGTGTGACTTGTTCTTTTCTTGGTAAACCTAGATATATAAGAGAAACTTAGTCATAACCAATTCCAATAAATTTATACTTGGAGCAGCTATCTACATTAAAATCAAAAATCACGCCAAAACGTATATCCTTTCAAATCGAACTCCTTCGTAATTTGTATATCATGGAAAGATAGCAAACTCTAATTAAAAGGCAGTCCCTTTGGGAGCTTCTCCTATTGCTGACGTACAATAATTACAGCCCAAATGACATAAATGCAGTTATACATATTAAATTTATATAAATATTTAAATTCTTGGAATCCAATAGTCAATTATTTCGCTACAATTAAGGCCTAGTTCTATATTTAATTGTTCAAGAAACGGTTTCGTTGCAATTAAAAGTGTACAAAGACATCCCCTAAAATTAAAACCCAATCAAGATGCAACAACCGTAAACTTTTCCCACAACTTTAAACGCTTTTCTGTGGTTTACTAATTTTAGTTCTTTTTTTAAATACTAACTTTTTTGTGGGCGTTGTACTGACAACCCAAACAAAGCAAACTTTCCTAGCTGGCAATTAGTTTAATTTTAGTTACCAGGATTTGTGAATCCCAGCCAAACCAACCAAATCAAAGCCAGCGCACTTGAAGCAAATGCCTGGGCTTCGATACAATAAACAAATGAGCTATGACTATCGAAAGGCGGGCCTTAAACATAAGGTGACGTTGTCGACGACGACGTCGTCATCATTTTCATAGATGTCATTGTATTCGAGGAATCTGACACAAGTCGCCTGCAGGCAAAGGCAATTTTTATGTATTTATAATGAAACTTTAACAACAACTAGAAACAACCACACTAAGGCGGGCATCAGGGATTTTCACAAGTGGGAACCAAAACATTTGTTGCAAGATTTTCACGTCAAATGTCAACTCGGGGAGTTGAGGCAACCCATACTTCCCTCCCTCTGCACAATTGTCGTCTGGCAAAGGAAAGTCGTCAGCTTGTGAGGAAATGAACGCTGCAGACACGAACAGGCGGCTGTTGGGGGGAGGGGGGTAGTCACACTGGGTAAGGGGGACCCGGGCGGTTTATGTTCCGGGTACATGCATATCATTAACAGTGTCACATGCGACATAATGAGACGGGGCACAGTAGTATGCCCCAAAGGCAGCCAGACGCAAACACGCACAGTCGTCGTCGTCGAGGAAGACGCAGAGAGCAGCAGGCTTAAGAGCTGTGCTCTGTGACGTAGCACTCAAAAATCTACGCTCCCTTTACTCGACGCTCGCTCTCTCCACTCTCTCTCTCTCTGCAGTTGCTTCCTTACATTTGCTGCAGTTGCCAGTTGGCGCTTAAGTAGTTTACATTTTATATGCACCCATAAAAGGAAACATTCGCTCCATTAATGGAACATAATTTTTCGTTTTCTGTTCGACGATGTTGTCGTCACCAATGTCGACATTGGCAGCTTGGGATTTTTGTCAAGCTCATGAAGATTGAAACGGTAGCATAAAAGAGAGCAGCATGAGCTGCGGGTTCGGGCTATACTTACGACGCTACTCTATATGTGTACTACGCTGGGGTGGCATGCATCATAAAAGAGTGCATCAAATGGGATTTTAAGTTGTTGCATTTAACAGACAGCAGACGACTGGGAGAGACCCAGTCAATGCACTACAAATAGATCTATCAAATTCGTTATAGCAGTTTGAGTGGAGGAAATCATCTGCGAGGGGGAATATGGAATAGTATCTTATGCAGCATATTTTTAAAGGTTTTGTCATTATTGTTTTTTTTTTTTTGGCATTAAAAAACTTGAGATAGTTTATGATGGTGCTGCAGGGAATGATGCTGTGTGCGTCATTTTGTCATAGTTTGTTTTTGTAAACCTTTCAGGTCATAACTCATTAGTTGAGCTGTCTTGGGTGAAGTTTGCTTTTCTAGAATTGTTAAGTGTCATAAGCGTTAATAGCTATGAAATATCTTTGAAACAGTTGCATCTGTTGAGTCAGATAGATGCAATGGCTGGGAATCTAAGTGGCTTTTTACGGAAAGAAAAGTCTTCTTTAAGTAGCTAGCTGGGAGTGACAAATAGCCAATAAAGCGCGGCGGATATGATTTGGTATAACGCTAACTAACTGGTGATGTATCACTTGTTTAAAACCAAAAGGTAAAAAAAGTTCAAGTTATTCTAGAACGGAGTAAATAGAGGTTCGAAGGGAAGGTACATTCGGAACGAAAAATTAAAACTTAAGCAATTTGCGTCATACATAAAAATCTACTTTTGTACCCAGAGGTCAGACCATAATTTTACCTTCTCTGATTCTGCATAACTTGCAAAATAACTCGTTTTATCGGGTTCAAAATTGTTGGGGTCGGAGATGAGACCATGTTTACTACTTGTTTTTGGGAACACTGATTGCGAGTCTGATGTCCAAAAACTATAGCACGTTCTGACATAACCTCATAAAATCACTTAAAATCAGACACCTGTCGTGCAGGAGGTTTTTAGTTTTCGGCTTCGAATTCACCGAATCACAAAACCATCACTGAACAACGTGTCTCTGGGGTCATGGTCTAACCTTTGGGCCCAGAAGTATTTATAAGCTGAGTAAGATCCAACGGACCGCGGAAATGACTATCAGCGGAGCAGTGTGCGTGACGCCAGATGAGGTACTAGAAGCTATCTCAAACCTCTTACCTCTGGATAAGACGGATAAACAATATGCCATTTTACTAACTCTTTTTATAAGAGAGGGAATGATCTAGACTTCGGACACTGAACGACTTTAAAAGAAAACCCCGTTATTTCCGAGAGTGCGGACTAATGTGCACTTCAGGAAGATTTCATAATAAATTTCGAAATCCACATTCAAAACAACGAGGAGTGGATTATTGGTATACCAGGCCGAACTGGTAGAATCAGCAGCGTTGAGGACTTGAACGTTAGGACATCTTTCCGACTCCCGCTCCACTGCAGTGTCGTTTAGGTGGAGGTCATGCGAAACCAGGGGGCTCTAATAAGAATAAAAAAGTTGCAGGTAGGTAACAAGAACATCTGTATTTACTTCGATAGCCATGAGGCTATAAGGTCTGTCGCTTCGTTGATAACGTACATGAAGTCAGTGAGCAATAGTCGCTCGTCTCCGGGGGAGATTGCTAAGCAGTTTCCAATCAACCTCATCTGGGTTTCAGGACATAGTGAAATTGGGGGAAATTGTATTGCGGATGAACCCGCTAGACAAAGCTGAACAGTTTCAACCAACCTCATCTGGTTTCCAGGACATGGGCAAATCGATGGAAAATGCATTGAATGAACTGGCAAGACAAGGAAATACCAGACAAGGAGATCCTGCGTACGAAACCATTTCGCCCTTACAACCAACCAAATGTGGAATCGATCATCGAACAAATTCAAAGTGTTACGACAAACTTGGACGACTTTTGGAACTTTGCTATCAAAGCACAGGTCAATGCTAGACCGAAATCCGATTTATCAATGGACACTGGCTGTTGGGAATCCTCGCAACCAGGCTTAACGCTGGAGCTACAGACAGTGGTGCCCTAGACAGTGCAGGTCAAGGTTTCGCTTTGTCAAGTCACTGTCTTATCCCAGCTGTCAGAACAGAGTCCAAAAAAATTCGAAGTTCCATCAGGCCGCCGGATGGGCGTGACTTTTGTATCATATAATAGACCTCCTGAATGGGGAAAGGGTAGTGAAAGGTCCACCCTTGCGGTAACAAAATGGGCCTATTCTTGACAGTACGCCAACTGACGCCCTAACTTAACCTAACTTAAGTAACGTGACGCCAGGGTAAAAAATTTGGAAAAACTTGTATCCATTTAAAACTTCCCAAATCTACCTAATCTTTTTTTTCTTGAAATTGGTAAGAAAATGCCACTTCTAAAACCGATAAAAACCACCAAGATTGTTAAAAATTTTGTGATTGTTTAAAGGCGTCTTTTAAATTGGTAGAAAAAAGATTCTACGGATGGCAGAGTGAGGCAAACAAGCATTTTTTTAAAAAGGGTATTTACTTAAATTTTTCCAATTTGCCACAAACTTTTGAAATTCATCAATAAACATGAAAAGTATATTGCTTTCCATATAACAATGCATGCAGTTAAAGTTCCAAGTTCTGGGCGATGAACCCTCGTCACTAAGCCCACACATTCTGTTTCATCTTAGCAGCTGGATCTGCCCAAAAGTCTTTATATAGCTGCTTAACAGCTTTCCAGTTCATAGAAAACGTAGCAGCTGCTTACCAGTTTTGACTTCCTGAATGCTTCCTGCACAATTTCCAAGAATTTGTTCTACAGCTTCAATTCAAATAAAACTTTAAGAGCAACATAAAAGTCATTCATTAAAAGGAAAAAATTTCGTTGACAACTTTAATGTCCGGCAAATATTTACATTACATTATTTCACTATGGTCCAGGCAAAGGAAACTTTTCGCGCACTTTTCTTTCAAGGCATATTACGGAATACCTGCCTGATATATGGGACTTTGGGTGCAGAGTCCGTTCCAACTACAACTGACAATAAATCAAAACTCAGCTAATTACGCAACAAAGAGAAAAGTCCTTGCCTGCTGAATGCTAATTAAAAGCAAGCTTCTTTGACATTTGCAACCCCACCTTGAGTAGCAAGGACGACACCAACTGTCCCAAGGACTGGCAGATTGCCTTTTAGCTGCTTTGCTACTTAGTGCTGCTCCGTTTGTAGGTAGGTAGGTTTCTTTATGCAAAGTCAGCAAAAGTCCAACAGCCGGGCGCATACAAAACTTGGCCATTAACAATAATCCGAAAATCAGTGGGCAATGAAACGCAGCTGAATCGCAAATTTATGTGGCCCCATGGACTAGCACCTACCTAGTAGACATCCAGAGTGCTTCGCTCCAGTTGTATTGGCGTTGAACGTAATTAATTCGATTATATTTCATTGATTTGAGCGCGATCTGGTCCTGGTCCGGCAGAGCTTATAGAAAATGAAATTTAATTGAAATGCCGTGAAGCTGCAACGTGAATCAAGCTACGGCCAGTGGGTTAGGATGGCGGGGAAGTCTCCTTGTTTCCTTGGAGTGGGCTGGATTCCTCTGCTTGCTGTCGTCGCAAAAATGGTAAACAAAAAATCAACGTGACAGGAAAGAAAATTAGCAAAGTTCTTGTCCATGTTGTTGTTGTTGCAGTCCTTGTCGTCGTCGTCCAGGGATGTCCTTTTTGTTTTTTGGGTGTCGCTGCCAAAGTGGCCGCGGTCGCTTTCAAAGCGTAAGCTGCTTTGCCTGCTCCGCTTCATGTCCTGCTTGCTGTCCTGCATTCCTAACACGGGGGGAGGCCCTATAACTCACGTGCCAAAAGTCTAAGAATTTGGAGCAGCCGCAAACACGCGACAGAATTCGGAGGCTGTCAAAGACATGAAGATTTTTTTTTTTCTACAAACACTCTGGAAAATGGTATATAACATTTGGCAGGCTGTTTGGAATGTAATGGGGGAATTAGGTTTCTAGTCTTTCGTGGAATAAAATTGCTACATTTTGATTATATCGCTATCGTTTCGGTATCTTAGAGATACGAGGTGTGCTCAAAAAGTACCTCGTATTTTAGCAGTCTATCGATTCCGTCTACCGTATCGAATGAAAGTCGATAGAACATTTTTCGTAATACTACTTGCAGAGCATTCCACTGTCGGTATCCGGCCTAACAGCTTTCATCCTATTTTTTTTCATCTACATCTTTTTATTTTTGGACATTGATTAATAATGTTTTTATACTCTCGTATATTACAGTATTTTTTGTCTTCCTGTTTTCGGGTCTACGCACGAATGCGTTTTGTTGTTGTAGCTCCTGTGATATTTGGCGCGTTGATTTTAATGACCAACATAAAAAAATTGTTTTTGCCAAAACTTGAAGCTGCTGCAGATTGCCCTTTTTTCGAAGGAATCTTTTTAATTGGGAATTTGTTGACATAAATCATGAAAAATCTTTCAAGCATAATTTACAATTTTCGTAAATAGCCAACATCCAATAAAATTTTGGTTGTTGCCTAAATTAAAGCCTATTTAAAGACTGGCTTATTAATTAGTAGACAGCTGCTGCAATGCTTTTGGCCAAATTAAAAGGACTCGTTTGAACGTTCGTTCTCATCGGTGATTTCATTATAATCAATAAGTGCATTAGTCCAAAGCCTACAAAATCCAAACTCTATATGCAATCTCTAATTAATACGCACATTCCAAAAAGCAAATTGTCCTAATAATTAGGCATGCACAAGTGCTCTAAATGCCCGCCAGCCGCCACCACGACAGTGCAGCCTGCCCAGCAACGTCGTCCACCTTCATTTGCATTAATTGCCGTTAAGTCGTCGTTGTCGTCCAGACAACCCATTCCCGCCACATGGTCGGGATGGGGTGCAGTGGAAACAACTGCACTTGCATTTAGTGCAAATTTATTGAGGTACACCCCACCATGAGCTCACTTGTCCACTGTTTTCCAGTGTTCATCATCGTGTTGACATCAAACTTGCGTCCGAGTATTAACAACATTGGTTACTCTCTGGTTATGACTGAGCTGGGTGCAGTTACGCTTAGGTTTGGTCTATTAATTGGCCTTTGGGCGTTATTGGAAATATTAACAGACGTCGTATATATTGGGTCACACAAAGTGGGGTTAGGGTTGGTCGACATATGCAGCTCGTAATTCTTATGTGTGGGATCCAAGCAGTTGTTAGCTTATGCAATCAAGCATTTGTAATTGATATTAAAGTTGATATCCAGAAGCGATGTAATTACTGTAGTAAAAGGACATGTTGGCAAACTACAACTGTTTGAAGTCCATATATAATTAAATTGTCAAATCTAATTTATGGACAGCATAATTGAAATGTAGAATTTTGAAATAACAAATTTTTTTCTCTTAGTACTCCTCCAGGGAGCTTAGGGACTCGGACTCTGTTTGGCGCAGTTTGCTTTGCTGTGTCCCAGCTGATGTTGGGTAGGGTCTCTTTGCTTCCTTGAGGGTTTCATTCTAGAGACATCCTGACAATGATGGGTCGTTGTTTTCTAAGAGCATTGGGCAACCCAATGCCACTTGCGTATTCTTATGTCAGTACATATAGGAACTTCACTTGTACAGTGCCATGGTTCTGCGTATGATATCCAGTTGGGCCAGAATATCTTGGGTTTAGAATTTACAAATTCCCCGTTAAAAGTACTTTCAATACCACCTATTTTCGGTTCAATTGTAAAAAAGGCAGGTGAACTTTGTTACAACCAATTATTTTTAAAAGCTATGTAAAAATTAACGTGAACACTTAAAAAAAAAGATTTGGAAATATATCAAGCGGGATAGAGGTGCATTTTAGGCAATAGTAAGCACTAATTTTCTATATTGTATAAATAAATCCATTCTTCTCGCAACTTGGATTACGTTGTTTTCTTTGGCAAGTCCATAGGCAATTATCTTCCAGAAAATTACTCAGTTCAAAATGTTTTTTTTTGGCTCAGATAGAAAGATTTTGCTGTATGGAAAAGATTCTACCGAATCGAATATGACATTCAAATATTAAACGGAATCAATTCGATTTGTTATTTAACGATTTACAAAATTTATGTTGATCAAAAAGTTCCCGGAATGATCACCGTGTGGCGCTGTCAATTAAACCATTTGATGTCTCCCTTTTTTTTAAATTGTTACATCTGTCATTGATATTCTAGGAAATTTGTATTGAGAAAATATGCGATTGCTTTATCGATTTTTTACAATTTTAGAGTTTGTATTAAATTTTGTGTTTTATTAAAGAAACTCTCCTTATATGTGCCACTGAGATGATTTGAACTCTCGCCTCTTATATATGATCTTGCCATGATGCCACCAATTTTTAGAAGGCGCCGCAAAAAACTGTTTTAATTTTTGTATGGTAGCTATATGAAATATTAAACCGATTTCGACCATACTTCACACAACTGTTCTGTGCAACTGACAAAAACTCTAGTCCCTATATTTTAAAAATAATTAAAACATTTCTGTGCTCTCTTTTTAAGAGAAACAGGAATAGCAATTATCCCACATATTTATGACCTGATTATAATGGAAGTATAGTGTTAATTGAAAAACCTTTTTTTTTACATTTTATAAGTTGAAAGTAAGCGTGGTAGAAGGAAAGGAAAATTTGATATGGAGTCAAAATATCAAGTTTGAATATCCCAGCTCTTCTAGTCTTCAAAATCGAAAAATTCATACAGACAGATAGGTGGGTAGACAGACGAATGGTCTGATTCAGAGAGACAGATGGACGAGCATATAGAGAGCAGTTTGTTTTATTCTTCGGATCATATTGGAGTTGTTCTTGGGAACCCACTTATATTTAATTCCAACAACCATAGAATTCACCTGATTTTGCTCCCGGCGAGTTTTCCTAATCGGTCGACTAAAAAATGAAAACATCGAAGATGGATCTGCTGGCCGTACCGAAAACCGAATGTAAAAAATGTTTCGAGGATTAGATCATAAGTCTAAGTGCGTTGCAGTCGATGGGGAATACATTGAAAGGGACAACACCAATTTTGATGAATAATCCTATATTTTGAATTTTCTAAATGAATTCCTGAATTTTGAGCAAGGTACCAGAAAGACAATCAAAATTTGTAAAAATTTACAAAACTTGAGCTTATAAATATTTTCGATATTTATTTCGAGAAATTTTTGGCAGCAAGTTTAGTTTTGAGATCTTTTACCTTTTTCTCAAATTTCTTATGATTTATTCTTCTTTCTATCAAGTAAGTTTTTTAAGCTAAAACTCGTTATTTTTACAAAAAAATTAGCTAGATAAATCTTTTTGCTGTAAAGGTGCAGTAAAAAAATCATTGTAATTCGTCAGACTATAAACCTAAATAGCAAAAAAAAATGGGCATTAATTAAAATTAATTTCAGCTAGATGAATTAAAATAATTTATGAGCTACCCATATTCTAAATTTTAATTTAAACAAAATACAGATTTTCGCATTAAATGCTTCCATTATCTTAAACATTTTAGTCCATATTTCGCTGAGATTGCGTTTAATCCGAATACAAAACAGCAACAATGTAATACAACAAACATCCATCCCAACAGGAGCGCGCTGAAATAATCACTAGCTAGCCAAACAGGACCGGCCTTCAAATTAAATAACTGAATCGTTTAAATGCCAGCTGGTCAGAGCTCTGACCAAACACTCACACAGTCAAATTAAATACACGTCATTTACCACACACGCACCATGGACAGACGGACTAGGACTCGTGTGCTCTAGACAGGGCCGGATTACAGCAGAAGGGAAGAGACGCGATGGGGCCGCGGTCACTTTTTAGGGACACTCAAAGAGAAAGTTAAGATATTGTCAGAAATTCTTGGTAGTTATTATTATTCGGTAAAGAGTTCGTCTTTATTTCGTGTAAAAGATTGAATGGTGCAGGTGCGGATCTAGGATTTTATTTTGGAGGGTTCTTCACTTCGAAAAGTATGTACATACATCTATGCTCGCAAAAGACTTTCTTTCCATTTTTCTTACTTTTGGGGAGAGTGGGGTCCGGACCCGAAAACTACCCCCTTGGATGCGCCACTGGATTGGTAGCTTTACTTAGCTTCGTAGCTTATTTGAATCATAAAAAGGTGTTCATATCTGTTACTTCAGTTAGCCAAAGCGATTATTTTACTTTTTCTCACAACTTTTTTAGAATATTTAAAAAAATATTGTATCACACGTAAAATCGAAATCTGGTTTATGAAACCAGACATTTTAATTTAAAATGTATCTTAAAGTGTCAAAACCAGCATTAATATCAAGTTTAAGCTTATTGTTTTTCAATTCCAAGGAGTTATGCCCCGAACGCGCGAGCTGCCATCCCGAAAATTAACATAACTTCTACAATTCTAAGAGTTACTACAGTGAATTTACATTAACACTAGTTCTTATAGTGAAAATAACTTTTAAATTTAAAAATAAAAAAATACATTTAATTTAAATATAAAAAAGTAAAATTTTCTTAAATTAAACAAAAAAATTTTATTTTTACAAGGATTTTTTTTTAAATGAAAAAATTTTTATTATTTAATTTTTTACGTGTTTTTTATTTAAGATATTTAATATTTTTTTTTCAAGTTATATCTCACTTTAACGAGTTTTTTTAATTTAAAAATTTGTATTTTATTAAATCAATATTTTGGTCAATATCTTTTATCATTAAGTAGATATAATTTGTCAAAGAAAGAACTTAAAAGAAAAAAATCCTATATTTAGTTATCGATAGTCCGATAAACAATCGGAAAATGCATAAATATTTAGTTGTTTACTATTTTACTATATAAAAAAATCATCAAAATCGAAGAGTCGCCCAAAAAAGTGGTCCGCTTTAAAGAGAATTCGATGGAACTCGCCCTTTTTTTTTTAAACATATTATTCAAATCGATAATTTCCAAAATACATTTAAATGATATAATAGATTTAAATGATATAATATAATATGAATAGTCAATAGTCAGCTATTGTTTTGCAGGAATCGTTCAAAATTCGATATAACAAAAGGGAGCACCGGCCCTTGGGCGCCTGCCTATGGACCTTACTCCGTCATTGTATTCATCGTTTGTATATATGTGCTATATACGCATAATGTAATATATGGATAGTTAGCTATTGGTTCGTTGCGCCTTGGTCAATCAAAAGCCATGCCACAAAACAAAGGCTACAATTTTGGCATTATTGTTGCCGTGGTTGGGAGTGCTGCGGGGGGCCCCCGAAGGCAAAATCAAATAGGAGTCGTTAGCACAACAAATTGAATCGCATCAAAGCCTTAATGCCTACCGCAGACTCTGCCCTCCGCCCCGACATTCTGCCGGCCACATTTAAATAATAGTCAAAGATTATCAATTAAGCCTTTGTACAAATTGATAGTGCGGTGCATTCGATCGAGGCCTCTGCCGCGCCCTCAAGCCTATTATTGCATTAAAATTATTTAATTATCCGCTGACCAACTGCAGCAGCCGAGATACGAAATTCGCTGACGTCACTGCGTCCCGGAGAGAGAGTAAGAGAGCTGACATAATAGCGTTGGAATTCTCACTCTTCGCTCACGCTTAATAAGATTTTCGTGTTGCCGCGCTTTATAATAATCATAATTTTTTAATCGGTTCTGATTTATATGGAAAAAAAAAGAGTTGAAAACTGTCAGAGAGACAGAGACAGGGCCAAAGGGCGCGTAAGGGCGGGTCTGACAGGCGGCCTACATTACTTCATTACATTAAGTACACAGTATAATTCTTTCTTTTATTATATCATAAAAGTTAATTACGCAAATGTTAAAAAAAAAAATAAAACAGTAAATGCATTTGCATTTGTGAGCGAAAACTTAAATTAAATTTTTAATGCCAAGTTTTATAAGGTTCTTTAAACAAATGAAATATAATATTGTAAATGAAATGGTTTCGGAGTTTATGAAATGCATATTTTCTTTCAAATAAAATAAAATTATCCAAGTGATTAGAATCCGAGATTTGATAACTAAGTTTCTTTAAACGTCTGCTAATTATGATCGAGTTAAAATAAAATTATTTTTTAACGTCGTGTTTTCGTTGTAAAAAATCATTGTGTAAAGCTATTTATTTTTTTTTAAAGAAAACTTAGTTTGAAAGTCATTGTTATTTCAAATTTTTGCCAGTTTTTTGGTACATTGAATAGGCCTTAAGGGACCGCGAAACTAACTCAATCCAAAATTAATAAAGCAAAACTACGTTTGTTGGAAAAAAAAATACTTAATTGATTAAATTTTCAGGAACTGATAGGGTTTCTCTTCTGGGCTTTGTATTCGGGGGAAAACGGCGTCTTAAATAGACATACTTTCTCAAAATTTATCTGCATACAATTTTTGGTCTTACTTCTAAACATTTCGAATTTATGTTAAAAACGATAAATTTGTGCCTAGGCTTATTTTAAGCCCCCAATTAGCTTACCAAGTTTTGCCTGATATAGACTCAAATTTCGTCTAGCTGCAATATAACCGATCTGGCCGATTATGGGAAACTTCACGACTTTTAATATCCGTTGATTTATTTGTACACATACTATATTTTGAGTGTTAAGGGAATATTTGGATTTCTTACACAAAAAACTCTAAAATGTTTAAAAAGTCTCCAAAAATCATATAAAAAATTTGGTATATTGGGAGCTCCAAAAAACTTACGATTGGCCAATTCGGTTCGATATCTTCACAAACACAACGAATTTTGTGAAAATAACGTTTTTTTCTTTTTAAACGATCTGTCCTAGCTATATATTGGAAACTCTTAAAAATTTCCGAGAGCCAAATTTGGTTACAATATTTTCAGAAACAAACCAATTATCCATCAAAAAAATTTCCGATTTTATTCAAGGTCCTCCCATCACCCTTATCCCTATATAATGTAAGCCCGATATTAAAAATATAATATTTAATATAAACTTGCCTTTCCTGATATTATAGCGCATCTAATCTGAAAATTTGGTTGCTCTAGCTCATACCATCTATGAGACTTGAGATCACTGTACCATATGGTACAGGGTATAACATTTTTGTGCTTGTTCGAGGAAGTCAGGAGCGGATTCTGGGGATGGTTAACTAAAAATATACTAGTTTCCTTCGAAACAAAACAGCATGCTCTAAAGTCAAAAAGAACTGAAAATTTTCAAATGCTTTAAAATTAAAATCTGTTCTCAAGGTAAAAGTCTTCTATACGTAAGAGACCACGAGCGCATTAAGGGGATTCTTACTTAAAAATACTTAAGAAAAACAAAAAAAAGGGCTTCAAAGATTTAAAAATCGCAAAAAAGTGTGCTTTTCAGGCAAAAACTCGTTTTTTAAACAACCAGGAGCACATCGAGGGTAATTTTCTGAGAAATAATATTCTGCAATCATTTAGAACTCCTCATCAAAAACTGGCCATAGGCAAAAGTATTCTTATTATAAGAACTCAGGAGCGGACTTTGATATTGATTACTGAAAATCCGATCAACATCTCCAAAATATCCAGATTTTTCATTTATTGTAAACATCCTTGCTTCCTATGTTAATAAAAACCGAAAGCCTTTAAGATCTGTTTTTCAACAGCCAGGAGCGCATCGAGGCTAGGCTACTGAGGATCGAGACACCCTACAAAATATCTATTCTAAATTTATTTAAATAAAATCATGTTCTACAATAATCAGTAATACAACATTTCCAAATGCATCAATTTTAAGATCAAAAACGTGCAAAAGTCTTTTAATTCGAAGAAGTCAGGAGCAGATTTTGGTTTTGATTACTGCGCAACCAATCATTCTCCCCAAAATATTCGGGTTTCTCATTAATTTTAAACATCTTAGTTAGAAACCAATATGATAGTATAAATATATAGTATACGAGTATATAGTATTGTCCTATTCGAAAATAATATGAACAACAAATTTGTATCTTCACATTACACATCCATTATCCCGAACATTTTTAATACTTCACAATATAGAATTTCACAAATTTTCTAGATACGTTTGCCCCTGGTTAAGTGGTATACAAAAAGCTTAAAGAGCTAATGCTATCTGTATTCCGTCCTCCACCTTCCCACTTAATTCCATTTAAATTTTAGCCAATAATAATATTTCTCTTACGAAAACTTTAATTCGAAAATTTGCCTCAGCTTTGTTGCTCCGTAACCAACCAAAAGCTGACCCCAAAAAAAAGTGCACCAAGTATTATACCTAGTATTTACCGAGCTGCCTGCAAAAGTGCGCTTAGTCTTTTGTAGCCGTTTGTGTTTTAGCCATGGCTTAGAGGCTTTCATGCCGTTATACAAATAACCAACTAAGCGCAAAGCAGGCAGAAGGCCAAAGGCAAACCGCAGTTTGGATAACATTTTTCAAGGCTGTCCGTTGCGGAAAATGCATTCAGTACAAATAAAACAAGCTAATTAAATTAAAAGCAAATTTTCCAGCAGAGCAACAAAAGAGCAAAGGCGCCAACATCAACTTTTGTTTTTACATAATACATTATATAGGGTCACTTTTTATGCATTTGTTAATTTTCAAATAAAATCGCATTCAATTAAATTTTATGTGCCTTTGGTAGGAAACGCTGTCTATGTGCTACAATATATAAAATTTATTTCTAAAAGTCTTTAGTTTATGGATTGGATGGTTGTTGGGGTGGACAACGTTTTTTTTTGTTTCTCTCTTTTATTTGCCTACAAATTGCGTGCAAGATACAAAAAGAGAGTTTCAGATACCGAGGGGGATACAAGTGGCATAAAATAAAGCCCGCTGGGGAACATATGGCAGTGCAGAATTTTATTGCGCCGTTTATGGCTTTGCAGCGTTATGATGACAGCACAGCACAGTTTATAGAGCGAAATGGGTAACTGCCGGCATGCGGGGAGGAGGTGTAGCTCTACTAGGTACACAAAACTCCCACAAGTCCCTCACACACATCAATGGTGGCGGGCGGGTCCGTTGCGCGACCGTGCGCGAATATTTATTGATGTCAACAATACGCAGCACCCGCTTGGGCGTTGCCACGTAGTCGGGCTTTGGGAGAGAGCCCACTAGATCCGGGAGTGCTGAATACGTGCCGGCATTTAGCATTAAAACGCGCTTGTCTGATATCAGCGAGTTACCATCTATACTAAGCAGTGCCTCCTTCAACTGCTTGACACGCTTCACTGCTTGGCCCCTGGGTGACATATGTCGCGAGACAAGGGAACTGTCTCTCAACCCTTTTTGCCAAAGATAAGCATCTACTTGAGGCATAAGAAAATTACTTAATTTTTTTTTTATGATTATATGCCCCTCTGAATGTTAGTTGAGTTGTAAAATATTCTATGCCGCACATTACTTTTGAGCTCCGGCGGGCAGTTATAATAACTACAAGGCGTTAGAGTTGTGACGTTGAGGGGTTTCAACTTTGAAATACTCTGTAGAAACCTTTTGAGAATAAAGTAAAGTTGTAATACAATTGTAAAGCCTAAAATATTGGACTAGCTATATATGTAAGAGAAATGTGGAGAAATAGGTGGAGAATGAAGTCAAAGGTTGCGCTTATCGTTGAGTTTAAACAAAGGTGGCGCCGATCGCGACGATATATTTTTAGCATCCCAGAATTCATATAATTTATGATATACTCGTACACAGCCACATCACAAAATTTTTTACAGCGGTCGATACTTTTACGTTGGACGTCACCTGTGCTGATACGACCACAATAGAATTGGGTATACCCCAAAAAATAGGAGAGGAGAGCAAAGGAGTAGCAAAGAAGAGGAATTCATAAAGAACATTCAATATCTATGATTTTTAGGGTAGGTAGGAAGGTTAAGGCAGCAGATGGATAATGGGAATAAGTGATAAGGATATTAAATAGTCAGGAAAAATTATGAAAACGGAAAAGTGAAAAGTGCAGGAGCATGTTTAACGTGGGATTGGAGCCCAGTGCACATCCTCCAGGCTATCGAGACCGCTCCATGTTGAAGGTAATTCCAAATCCTGTCCTCCCGGAACAGAGTCATGGTATGTTGGACCTAGACATTTGGAGTTGATTGAACATCTCCTGCGCCGTTCTGTGGTATTGGTTGATCTACAATTAAGATCATGGTAAACAAATGGCCTGCAGCAGAACATAGGAGATTCTCGCTTCCCATGGTTGCGACAAGCAAAAGCGCTTCTCAAACCTCCGGATATGAGGTCAAAAGATTTTAACAGAGCGGACTGGGTACGGTTCATAAGAGTGAACTACATATTTGTGAGGAACCCATGCAAGGTAAGGAAAGGATAGGAAATATATCAGATCAAGCAAACTGAAAAACAACATAGTCTTTAAAGATGTCTCACGTAACATATGACTTTATGTTAGCGATAAGCTGGTCTTCAAAAATTTGGTATAAAAATAAAGTTTTAATTAATTTTTGAAAGAAGCAGAAAGTTTATGTATTATGAAGCTCTTGTAATCCGGTGCCACTTAGGACTATCTAGTCTGTATATGACTCTTCCCAGGAGTCAACCGGTGCAACCTAACCTTACCTAAATATCTTGCAGAATCCAGTAATGCAATAGAATTGCCATCGATTAATAAGTTCTTTTAGGGAATTTCAAAATCAAATTTATCATCTAAGAATATTAGTGAAAGCCAGCCAGTCGTACTATCTTAGATAATCAAGTCCATCCCCTTTCCATAAAACGCAACTACCTCTTTAACCCCTTTTAAAGGGTATCGCACGGACAACAATAACAAAAATTTGCGTGAGAAATGTAGTTGGTAAAAATTTTGTGGATTTACTTTATGACACATTGCTCGGGCCGTTTGCTTTGGTAAACTTATCTGACGGTGAAAATCGCGGCATATAAAATGCGGCCAAATGGCATCTCGACGACGCACGTAGCAAACATCCTGACGCCGTCGTCAACGTCATCGTCATCGTCCCTATGGCTCTCTGTCTTTCTGTCTCTATTTTTGTCGTGGTTTTTCCTTCTACTTGTTCTGCTTTTTGCTTGAGGTTTTCTTTTTGAAAATTTGTTTATTGCGGCACTTAAACAAAAGTGGCATCATCTACCCCCGCCCACCCATCTACTCCATTACGCGCCACTGACAGCCAGAGCGGCAACGTGCCTGCGCCATTTTACGTTATCCTTCATAGCCCCTCTTCGGTCACCGCTTCCCTTAGCCACTCCATCCCCGCAACTTTTGCTTTGCTTTTCAGAAATCCTTAAAGAAATGACAAATACGGCAAGCATCTGTGCTCAGCGCTTCACTTCACTCTCTGCGCTCTCGAGGCTCTCTGCGTTCGCTCTGGCTGTCAACAGTTTGACGCCGCTGCTGCTGCCTCTGCTGCTAAAAGTAAACTAATATTTCATTTGAGAAAAATATATACCAGCAATGTCTTTTGTACATTTATTTTTTGACATGTTGTCCTCTTTCTTCCTCTTCTGCTGCTCTTCTTCGTCCTTATGGCATAACGCGCTCACGTTCTCAATGATAAAGCTGTCGAGCAACAACAACAAAAGCACAAAACAAAACGAAAAACCAAAAAGAGGAAGAAAATTTGAACCAGGCAGGTCCTTAACTGAACAGATTTGTAACAAAACGTTTCAATTTGAATTAGAAGCGCAAAAGGAATTGAGACAAAGGAAATGCTAGCTCTGCTTCTTCTGCCTCTTCTTCATCTGTGTGGCTTGACTTGTGGTTTCAGGATAGAGATCTAATCAAAGCAAAAAATTCCGTGGGAGAGACAAAAAATATTAAGACTTTAAATTTTCTATTCAAATAGTAAATATTTTTCAGTAGAATTTTAATTAGAGAGGACAGGATTTTGGGAAATATTAAATGTTTCATGTCCACTTAGCACGCATCGCTTTGAATTAGAGAATAAAAAAAATAAAAAAAAAAAATGGAAATGCTAGTTTTTTCTTGCAGTGCTCCAGGAAAAGGATCTAGCAAATTTTATAAAATTATTGAGTTTTGAAGGAAGACGAAGGGGACGACCACCACTCCGAAGGAAAGATCAAGTAGAGGAGAACCTATTCTCCGTTGGTATTTCTAATTGGAGAAGGCGCACGCAAAGCAGAGGCGCCTGGCGAAAGCTGTTTAGGTCATAGTAACCCAAGAACGGGTTGGCATGGCCACACAATAATAAATAATTTAATTTTGAAACTCTTATTTTTCTTTTAAATAAGTAAACAGCTTTCAGCTTTTAAGGGATCAGCTGAATATGGCGGATATAAAAAGTGTGGGGTTTTTTTATACACTTGGTGATATGCTTACATGATAAGATAAAAAGATATCGATCTAAGAAAAAGGACGTAGAGAAACCATAAATTAATTCCTATTTCTTCAAGTCCAAGAATTATAATAACAAAGTAATACTAGTATTACTAGCCGAGCCTCTCAACTGAACTATGTTTGTTGACCGTTTTGCCAAAAATTTATATTCTTATTGTGATACTGAATAAAATTTACACTGGGTATAAAATCAAAGTTATTGACCAGATTTAATATCTGGGTTCGTATATCGGCTCCACGAACGACTGCTTAAGTAATATCAGAGAAAGAATTAAACCTGCGAACTCGACATTTTTGTCGCTTTCAAAGTTCCTCAAGTCACGCCTTCTAAATAGAACCCTCGAGCGCTCGATATATTAAACAATGATCCGACCAATACTAACGTACAGATGTGAGACGTGGACTCTGAGGATATCAGATATAGGTCTTCCAGAGAGAACACGCAGAATTCTTCGTTCGATAAGCGTATTTATTAAGCCTTGTTCGGCATCAGAGATTTCGAACTGCCTCTATAAGGGTCATAAGCTATCCACAAGCAGTATCCATTGTTTTCTTCGTAGAGCTGTCCCCCTAAGCTTATATTGTCTAAGTGTCCGATAAGGATACATCCCAATCAATAACATCGAGCACGTTGGATAGGAGTGAAAGATGATGTATGTATTTTTTTTTTTGGATCAGCAATAGAGATTAAAATAAAGTAAAGGTGGGAAACTATCGAGTTCCAGAATTGCTCTCTGTAGGAAGAAGAAGAATTGAAAAGCTTTTATGGTGTAGTGGTATAAGCAGCGAAATTATTCTACAAGTGAAGGGGATTTTTGGAAAAAATCACTAGAGCATGATAACTGGAATGTTATATGTTAATCATAGATATGTTTCGTTTAATCGATGTTTTATTAATTGTTTTTTGATTTGATTTTTATTATTTTATAAATGAGCTATGCTATTTTATTTTATTATTTTTTTTATAACTTATTGAAATCGTCATCAGTTTTTGATGAGCCCTTGAACAATGCAAACGAATTATTTTCAAACTCCGCTGTTTTCGGGGATTCTATTGTTAATATCCCTAACAGTGGTTAACACTCGTTTCGAGTTTACCAACATTAAGTGCACCTTATATGATTCAGAATTTTGTGATTTTGAATATTGCTTTCTAAAATCCGTGAATCGCAGTTACAAATATTTATCGGTAAAAGTTCGTCTTCACAAGTTACCCGTAACGAATGTGACGGTAAATATACTAAAAACTTCCCGAATAATTATTATCGTATTTTTATGAAATTTGATTTTTAGATTTCATTTGCGCTTTTGAGGCGTGAAAACGTTTATAAAAGGTTTGGTTTTTTTGAAATCACTGAAGATGGTTGCAAGATGATAAAAAACTTACATGTTCCGATTTATGCGGTATTTTTCAATATTTTTAAAAACTATTCCAATATTAATCATACCTGTCCCTATGAGGTAAGATAATTTCTAAATTGATTTGCATTTATTTTATACTATAAAACTTACAGCACGACCTCATAGTGGAAAAGCTGCCCATCAGCCATTTAAATAACAGACTAACGAAATTTTTATCACTACCACATGGTGATTATCTACTTAATACTACCTGGTATGCCTATAATGTACTACGTGCAAATTTTGGAGTGTTTTTTACAGTTTAATACGATTTTTTAAAGTCTTTTCAAAAAGAATCATTTTATTTTTTAAGAACTGATAAATGATCTGTAAGTACTAGAACCAGAACAAGATTAATTTTTTAACATGTACTTGTTTCGCTACAAAATGTTATTTTATAAAGAAATATTTAAAATTCATTAAACTAAAAATGTTTAAATTATGAGTTATTTATTCAAAATTTTATAAACTCAAAGTCGGTAAGAGTTTCATTGAGTATTAAAAAAGAATTATAAATTTGAGTCCAGATTTCTATAACGTTTAACAGCGACTATTTAGTAATTAGAAAAAAATATTAATAAAATATTAGTCCCACATCATTAAGTTAGTTATGTTGATAGTATTTATGGTAATAGTATTTATATTCAGATTTTTATTTTTGGAACAACATTAGTTGGCTATACACTTTTCTAAACTATTATTAAATTTGTACACCCTTTAACACAATATCTTATCTTCAATACAGAATCAGACGTAGAAGATTCATCAAAGTTATCTATTTTATGATCACCCAGATCTCATAGAGCAGTCAATATAATGCCTTAATGAAAAAAATGGCGTACGTAAAGTCGGGCGCGGACGACTTTGGGATACCCTGTATCACCAGCTTGCAATAAAATCCGATTCCTTCATAAAAAACCAAAAACAGAAGAAATTTTAGCAAAAAATTTTCCTATAGGTGCTATATGATACAGTTAACCGATTTCGATCAAGTTTGCCACAGTGCTTTAATACCTTAAAAAAGATCTGAATGCCGAATTTAGTTCAAATATCTTTACAAACCAACGAAACACAACGAATTTTGTATAAAAAACGTTTTTTTTGAGCGATTCGTCCTATGGGAGCTATATGATATAGTCTACCGATTTTAATAAAATTTGGTGCAATGCTTAAGATCTATAAAAAACTTACAAGAGCCAAATTTAATTCCAATATCTTCACAAACAAACGAAACACAACAAATTTTATTCAAAACACAATTTTTTGGAAAATCGGCCCTATGGGATTTATATGATACAACCGATTTTGTTCAAATGTGTCACAATGCTTGGGTACGATATCTTTAGTAGAAAATTAAATATAGCGAATTTTGTAAAAAAAATATTATTTTGGCAGAATAGGTGCTATATGATATAGTCAACCGATTTTGATCAAATTTGGTACAGTGCTTGGGAACTATAAAAAACTTTCGAATGCCAAATGTAGTTACGATGTCTTTATAAACGAGTTATTCATCTAAAACTTTTTTTTGAGGTTGTCCGAAACACCCATATGGGAGCTATATAATTTAACCCCGATATCAAAAAAATTAAATAAACTTGTCTCCTATAGAATAATATGAGATCTAATGTGAAAGTTAGGTTACTCTAGCTCTTATCATCTCTGACATCTAGGCGTTCCAAAGGACGGATGGACGGGCAGACCGACATGGGTATATCGACTTTTCTAGTCACCCTGATCATATTTTAGGTAACTTTGGGGTGTCTCCTTTATGTTACATACATTTTCTGCTTGAACAAACTTAATATAACCTTTGTAACATACGGTAGAGGGTATAATGAGCCTAATATGATAGACTAAATCTCAGTGATGATAAGACCTAGAGCAAGCATTAGATTAGATTCCTTATTATATGACGGGAAGCATGTTCATATTACTTTTTCGATATCGGTGTAAATGGCTTCCAAATATTGCTTTAAGCTTTCAATTTCCAGAAGAAACTTCTAAATTATCTTCAACTATAATATTCGGTATCATTATCCTTGGCGGTACAGCTATAATTTAGCTTAGGGCTTTCGAACAATATTTCAAAGTGAAATCGCAAAAAGGAAAAATTTATCTTCGGACATAGTTCAAAAGAAAACGAGTAATAAAAAAAAAAGGACTAAAAAAAAGTAAAGTAGTAGAAAGTTTTGAGCCCGATCAAAGTGGAAATTGTAGAAAGTAAAAGTGGGAAAAACACAAACGGATGATAAAAGCTTTATTGCAGCGGACAAAAATCCCAACACCCTGAAATAGGGGTAAAAATTTCGGTATGGGAAATGAACAGAAAAACGAACAGGTAGCAAAGCCCCTTAATTTTATATGAATAAATGTAACCGCTAGTAGAAAATATTTCAAGAACTTCAGTGTTTCCCAACTATTTGCAAGATTTTTGGCACTCGTTTGGATTAAGCTGTTTCAGAGGCTACTTCTCCCCACAAGCTCTCTCTGCCCGCACCATAAAAGCATATACCATATGTGTAATTATTTATGATCCAGTCATTCCCAAATGTAAGCTCATTAATTGTTCATAAGTAAAACAATACGAGCGCAATTAGTCGCTTGACATAGTTGGTTTTTCAAATAGCCTAAATTTTTTATAAAGAATAAACTACCAGAAAAATATACGCTCCAAAGCACTTGACGCTTTTATTTTTGTTAGCTCTTTTTTCTTTGCTCTTAATGGCTAAAACATTTATATGTATTTCTTTTACATAAAATATAAATATAATTTTTTTATTGCGGCGACGGGGCTCATAATAAACCTACTAAAGTCTATTTAGCTTTGCTCGCATTTCAAAGCAAACGGATGCAAATTTTTTATTTATTTATTTTTTGTGTGCATAGTTAAAAAAAAAAATAATAAAATGGAGGAATTTTTAAAAAAGGTTCCTAACAAACAAAATGCGGGTAAAATGTGCTGGGGGTAACACATGTGGCCAAAAGCTTTTGAGCGAAAATGTGTGAATTAGTAAGGAGAGTGCAACGACCTTGGAATGCACTATAATAACTTTTACGAAGTGTGAGCTTTACAGCACTTTGGCAAGAAACAGTACGGCAATCTGAACCAAAAGAGCTTTTTAAATGGAGTAAGAGTGAGCTTAATAATACATTTGGGGTGTTTACTTAGTCTAGCAAATATGCAAAATGGTAAAAAGGCAACTAAGATTAAAAAAATGGGCACTTATGCCCAACTCAGCACCTTGGCTTCAATCAGTACGATATTGTGGCCCAAAAGAGCTCTTTAAATGGAGCAAGAGTGTGCTTAATAATACAATTGGGGTATTCACTTTGTCTAGAAAATATGCAAAATGGTAAAAAGGCAACTTTCCCTAAAAAAAAATGGGCACTTTTGCCCGACTCAGCGCCTTGGCTACAAACAGTTCTAGTCCAAAAGAGTTTGACCATATTTTGCATTTTTTGTTAGAAAACTCTGTCTGCTTCCGCCTGTTACAAAAATCGTGAATACCCCTAGCGCCCCACACGATTAGTGTATCATAAAAAGCCAGTAAAAAATATTTAATAAAATTATGTGTGCTGTTAAATGAAAAACGAAATGCTAAAAATTTTGCACACACCAATTTGTGCGCTAAATTAAACAAAGAGTGGGTTGCATTGGGCGTGCAGTCTCGGGGATCAGAGACCCACCCATACACTTGCCACCGGGTCCAGTAAGATTCATTAATTTCTGAAATGTCAACAACTAATCTGCCAAATTGTTATTTTTTTTTTCCCCGCATATGTAAACTTGTTGTTTTTGTTGTATTTGTTGGCACTATCGGCAGACGCTCGAGGCGGTGGAGGGTGGCGCATCCTCCAGTATCTGGCTTACCAAATTGCTTGTATGCTATAGCACCAAATCCTGTTTACTTTGTCAACATGTGTTAATGCCTTGAATAAGCCAAGCCAAATCGAAGCCCAGCCAAAGCAAAACAGCCAAGGTAATGAGACTGATAAGGGGTGAGGGTGAACAACCAGCTACACGACTTTGCGCATTTTTCCAACACTAATTTTCCTACTTTTGCGCGATTTTCTTGTCGTCGTTCTGCTAACTTGATGCTGTCTGGCCTGGGCGATTAATATGTCACGAAAATATCAAAGCTAATTGATCAGCAGGCGAAACAGGATTCCGGAAACACACACACTCTTACCGAGAATTGGCTGTAATTAGAGAGCTGCCACAATTGGGTAACACGAAGTGTCCAGCAAATGGAAATGACTGGGACAACTGGGGCAATAGCCTCCAGCTGTACCTGTCCTTTTGACTAATTATGCAAGCTTTGTCTTTTCTTTGGGAAAGCTGAAATTGTCGAACTGATTTGTCAACGGAGTGGGATGGGGGAATTGGGAGAAAAATGGGAGTGAAAAGATAAAAATAGGTTTATATAACAAAATTGTGCCAAAATCGAATTTTAAGAATATTCGATTTTGGCACAATTTTTAACGTTTTGGAAATATTATTAAATAAAGTCTGCAGTAATTAATTTATTTTGCCAAATTTTATGTCAAAAATTAAGCCGTTTTTATAGGAAGCTTCAATAAAATCCATATATTTTTAGAAGGCTACAGTCAAAAAAATCCCCCAGGCAGCCGCAATAGGGGCCGACTTAAGACTAAAGCAACTCGACGAACTTGGTAAATCGTGGAACGAAATAAAAATATAAGCTAACAGCCGGACCAGAGGAAAATGCTTTATTGAAGCCCTATGTACCAATGTGATATAAAGGAAATGATGACAGTCATAAAAATGGGTTCTTTAATTGTACACAACCCAAGTGCCGCAAAAAATTTTCATTGTTTTTACACATGAATTTTTAGGAATAAATTATTAGTTCAAAAATTTTTAATATATTTTGAAATCCATTCTTTTCTTCTTCCGAAAACTTCAGAAAAACCTTTTCTAAAAACCGATTTTTAAGACGTAAAAAATTTTGCGATTGAATGAAAAAGGAAAATAAAAAAAATTCTTTTTTTCTTTAAACCAACACACCCACATAAAATAAATTTTATCTAGAGATGAAACAAGTTTTTTTATATGTAATTCGAAGCGCTGAGTCTGAAACATCTAACAGAATATTCCCAACGGTTCCACGCTCCATTCTAACCTGAAAAACACAATGTTTTATATAATAATCGATAATCTCAAAAAAAAACTTTTTATGGTACTTTTTGGGATTGTGCCAGAACTTAGTCATACTAAGTTTTTTGGAACTTGGATTTCAGCTCAGTGACCCTAAACACAAATAACCTGAAAATAACACTTAAGATAATTCTTAAGTCGCAATGTCCAAGAATGATGTTTACAGGGTCCGGCACTCGAAGTGTAACCAAATTCAGACCGCTCGCGCAGCTGACGCTCGGGCATCCGTCGCATACTGAAAAATGATCTCAAGGTCAAGCCTTACAAGATCCAAAAGGCACATGATCTCACACCGAAGCAGCAACAAGTCTGACTTGAGAGAGCGAAGGAGTTGCTTCGCTTGGCCGAAAGCGGTCAATTGCCGAACATTGTGTTTTCTGACGAGAAAATTTTTACAATTGAGCAATTCGTAAACTCTCAAAACGATAGGGTTTACTTGAGGGACCGTCATCGATTGGCCACCAGGAGGCAGCACCCGCCACAGATAATGGTTTGGGCCGCTGTAACCGCAAATGGGCGCTCTCCAATCGTTTTCATCGAGCCTGTCGTCAAGGTTAATGCGCAATATTATCGGGAAAGTATTCTGGAGGTTGCTTTGCTTTCCCTTTGGCAGACCATGGACGTTTTAACAGGACTCGGCACCGTCTCACAAAGCTCGAGTGAACCAAGAATGGCTGAAAAACAACGTTCCGAAATTCATAACGTCCACACAATGGCTCTCGAATTCACCAGATGGATTATTCTCTTTGGGCCATTTTGGAGAGCAAGGTCCGAACTAAAAGATACAACAGTCTCGAGGCGCTGAAAAAAGCCATTGTCCACGAGTGGGCCAAAATACCTGCAAGTCACATTCGGGCAGCTTGCGATTCATTTTTGGACCGTCTCAAGGCCATAGTGAAGGCAAAAGGTGGCCATATTGAGCGAAAGTAAATTGTTTCTAAATTTCGTATTATTTTTACACATTTTGTACCTTGAATTGAGTAAAGATAATTTTCCAAAATGAATTTATGGCCTTTTTAATTGGTTACACTTCGAGTGCCGGACCCTGTATATGTATTTAGGGTCAGTACATCTGAGTTCTAGTTCCAAAAAGCCTAGTTATATCGGTATACTGATGTGCTGTGGCTTATGTAATTGACGTAGGATTTGGAATCGGTAAGCTCTAAAACATTAGGAAATCATTGTCCCATCTCTGGATGCTAAAGTAATTTTTTGTGTTTATTTACAATTGTCGAATTATGAAGAATAATTTGATATAAAATGTGTAAAATCGCACAAATGGCGATATAATTAATTACCTACTGATAAATCGGTCTAGATATTGTTTGGATAAGATAAATTAAAAAAAAGTTTTTTTCGAGAGAAAAACAAAATCGTAGCAGTCACGTCATTTGCATCTGAAGAACAGCTGAACCGATTTTTATGATTTTTTACCAAATAAAAATTCGCCTTCGTTGGAATAGCGGAAAATCTTTTAAAACATTGAAATTCTCAAAATAAATATTATACAGAAAATCAATTTTCTTACTTACTTTTTCTAAAAAACAGCTCGAGATCGATTTGAAAGATTTTGATAAATTTTTGTTGAGCAACATCAAGTTTTTAATAAAAGAAATATCTTTGCAAAAATTGAAAGAAACGCAGTTTTTTTGCCTTTGTTTAGTTATTAACTTTTTAGGAATTTACACTTCATTATCGGCATTTAAATTCGATTTTAAAGAGAATATCACTTATATAAAATATCGATCTATAAAAGTTTTTTTATCGGCCAGAATTTTGTCTCACCATGTGAAAAGACGGGTGGGACGGAATATTAATTCGATATTTTATCCTAATATAAGCCTCGATATATCGATCATGTTTGGAATCATTGGAATATCGAACTTCCATATAAGTTTTTTTTTTCCGCAGTTTTCATCTCCCAATTTAAATAGACAGCAGAATACTAATAATAATATTATATTATCTTATTGAATCACACATTGACTGTGCGAGTATAAATTTTTTTGGAAAAAAATGCTTAATTTCTAAATGTAGTTTATTGTATAACAATTTGGAGAGTTCATCGTCTATTGGGTCTTTAATTAAAATTAATATCCGCAGTTTATATTTATTAGAATTTTCTGATATCAACACAATTTCATATTTCCTATTAAAGTGCATTTTAATTAGCTGACTTGATGAGTGTTTAACGTAACTAAAGTACTTCCATCCAACTCTCTCTATGATTGCCTTTCCCTTTGAAGTCACCCGCTTATTTGACAACAACCAAAACCCATTGCTAACCCCTAAGCACATAATACTGCACCTCTTTAATTAGGGGTAGTTGTGAAGTCCCTATCATCTATTCTATTTATATGCACAAGTCCTTGAACTCGCAACACTTTTATCAACCCCAACCAGACGGCATAAATAGTGCCCGGAGAGATAAGTGCTATATGGTTACACGCAACACACCCAAGTCACCCGCATATCTAGTACCTACTATGTGTGCCCTGATAAACCCAATCATACAGATTGAAATAACTATGGGATGGTTTATAACGCACACTGCTGCGGTTATTTCTAAGCAATATCCTTTCGGCTATTGGTATGGTTGGGTGCTCCTGCGCTATGCGCAATGTGTTAAGTGAACTGTAAATACAATTCCCACATATGATCCCGGGGACTCTCTACTTGACTGTATCGTCGTCGATTGCATTGGGCGGCAATAATTTCAATTTATGCGATATAACCGATAGCTCCTTTTTTTTTGGAGGGAGCGGCGGTCTGAGCAGGGTCGTTTACATACGCAAAAATTGCAGTGTGCAGAGGCAATCGTTGACGCGTGCATGTACCAGTACCAGATTCCTGACCCCCGGATAATGGTGTGCAGACCTTGATCCAATTTTCACTCGGTGCTCCATGTTGTTGTTGTTGCAGCAGGCGGGCGTCTGCCTTTAAAATAACATATTTCTATTAAATTCAATACTTCAACTCTGACGCGACGCCAGAGCGTTGTGTTGGGGTCTGCCCCGTGTGGCATGTCTGGCTGGATGTCCCGTCTCCCTTTTTTTTACGACTATATGTATGAGTAGACGACGACGCTGCTTGTATTTTATTTCATGGGTGTTTAAATTTTAAAATAACAAGCGCAGTCGACATTTACAGCAACAACAACAACAATAATGATCACTGACACGTGGCAGTCAATGTGGAAGTGATGCGGCGACCTGGTGCCGGGGTAGCCGGAGCACTTGCCAGCCAGGAGGGGGTTAAAGTGTAGCCCCGACGGTGCTGCTCATAAAGCTCGCATTACAAAGCGCCGGTAACGTTGACTTGTTGTTGTTATTGTAAGGCGGAAGGTGTCTGCTGGGGGCAGGCCAGGGCCAGGGGCAGGGGCAGGTGGCAAGTGTATTTGTTTATTGGCATCATTGCCGGTTCTACAATTGCATTTGCCATGGGCAACTAACTTGGCGATGTTGTTTTTGGCCTGTAGTAAAATATTTGCCACTTGCCTCCTGCCATTTTGGCACTTGGCGGCTTGAACTTTATGTGCTTAGGCTTTTAGTCCGAGTGGTGGGTACTACGAAGCGATGAGGCGTGGTAAGGGGAAGTTGTTTAGGAAGTTGAAACTTCGGCAGAAAGTTTTGAAGTTAAAGCGATTGTCGCCCAGGTAAGCCATATGAATACAAAATGGCGAAAATATGGGTATTTGAAGTTTAAGAAAGCGTTTGTAACAGCAGAAAATGGTGAAAGAGATTGAGGAGGCTTGAGTAGTGTATCAAAGGAAGGTGTAAGAATTTGGCGATAAATGCAACAAGCGAGAGATGGGATAATGGGACAAATTAATTGAAAAAGTTTTGTGAATTGTAATAGAATTTTAAAATAATAAAAATGAGATTAAAAAATAGTTCAAATTGTGACGTATAATCTGTACCGACAAACCACAGTCGTCAATACCAAGCCTCAAGAACGAAACCCCCAAATTGCTTTGGAGATTGTTTTGCTGGAATTCATATATTTCGTGAAAAATCAAAAAACTTTTAGAATTTTGAATATTTTGCAGTATAGAAGAATAATATCTCCATAAATTGTATTTAATTTTTTTAAACTGTCTTAAATTGTCCTAACCTGTATATTAGGGTGGCCGCCGATACTACAGCAAATCGTAACGCCTCAAAAGTTTCCTTTTTATGATGGACATGCAAAAACAACTTTCGAAAATTTGAAAAAAAAAATTGAAATCTCAATTTGCCCTAAATTGTCATAATCTTGACTTTTTATTTAATTAATAATAAAATTTTTATTTTTTTTATCGAATATCTTATATATAAAATTCTCGTGTCACCATGTTATGTTCCTTCTAAGCTTAGGGACTCACGAACGGCTGAACCGATTTGGCTAATTTTGGTCTTGAAATGTTCGTGGAAGTCCAAGGATTGTTTAGGGTTGAGAAAATATAACAAAATTGCGACGCAAATACTAAAAAGGACAATTTGATTTTCCAATACAACATTTTTTTTTAATTTAGGTTGGCATTGTGTACATTGTCAGATTAACTAATATTTTTTAGCAAATTGTTTTTGTCGAAAGGAAACACAAAAATTATAAACGTTATAAATTTTATTTTATTGAAGCACACAAAATTTCATGAAAATCGGTCCAGCCGTTTCGGAGGAGTATGGTAACTAACATTTTGATACTAGAATTTTACATATAAGAAGAAACTTATGTTTTACGTGCTATCGGTGTTCTCATGAACGAGTCGATGAATTTCAAATCTGATTTTTGCGTGTGTTAGAGGTCAATGCGGAGGTTTTAAGCCTATTGGGATGTGTTTGTGTGAATTGGTTCGTGAGATATACGCATTTTTGTGAATATTGGTTTTTGTGTGAACATACTCCTCCGAAGCGGCTAGACCGATCCTCATGAAATTTTATGTGTTTATTGGGCAGGTCTGAGAATCGGTCAACATCTATTTTTCATACCCCTAAGCGATAAGGGTTGCCACTCCTAACATTCCTGGCAAATCAAGTGAATTTAAAAACTCGGTAGGATAATTTACAATTTCATCAATTTTAGAAATTAATATTGATTTAGTTATTCCTTTCCAAGAAAGTTTTCTTAAGAAGAAAGGAATTCTGCGATTTTTGTTTACAATTCATGTTTTGATTTCTGTATAAAATACATATGATCAGATCAATATTTGCACATTATGCAATTTCGTGAATTCGCCACAAAAATAAATCATTGGAAGAAAATAAAGATCTAGACGAGCGAGCGAAGCGAGCGTGCCGAAGGCCGGCTAGTTTGAATATAAAAACCTTGCCTGAGACCACTAACAGAAGATAAGCCAACGTTTGGGCAGAATAACGTCTGTTATAATGAGATGATAAGGACGAATTCATTTTATTAAGAGATTAGATCATATAAAATAAGACAATATGAAATAATACTATATAGGACCAAAAAGTTGAAAAGATGATAGAAATTTTGCATATTTATTATTAAACTTAAAATCTTTTGGGCAGAATAACGTCTGATATAAAGAGATGATAAGGATTAATTCATTTTATTAAGAGATTAGATCATTTAAAGTAAGACAATATGAAATAATACTATATAGGACCAAAAAATTGAAAAGATGATAGAAATTCTGCATATTTACTATTAAACTTAAAATCTTTTGGGCAGAATAACGTCTGATATAAAGATAAATAAAAATAAATACCAAAATAATTCATAATTATTTACAGAAAAAAACTTAATAATTTCATAAAGAAGAAAATATTTATATTTGAAACCAAGTTGATAACAAGACCCCTAAAAGTCTATTCAAAGTCAACTGTTTCTTCGATACTACAAAAACAAAACAAGGCCATGACGTTTGAATAAGAGTTTAAAATAGATGAGACTTAAGCGTAAAATAAAATTGAATGACACATTCATTACTAATTAATGAGATGATACGAGATGATACAATTTTAGCTGGGTATATTAATATAAAATAGAATGATACGAAATGACAAACAAGATGACACATTCTGAAAAAAAACACATAGATAGTAGTAGTAGTAGATTAACAATTAAATTAAATATATCATTAAATAATGAGATGAAACAAAATAATAATGCACGTGAAAGAAAAAAAAAAGATGATGTGAGATGACAAAGAAAAAAATTGGTGGGAGATTATGAACAGATATGCCGCAAAGCTAAGTCGAAATAGATTATAGTTAATATTTTAAAATCTTTTGTTTATAAATAAGTTAATTTTAAATATTGATAAAAAATGAGTTAATACGAGATATAGAAAGCATAAGGCTGAGTAAGAGAAATATGAAATGAGATGACCAAAGAAGAAAAGAGATGAGATATAATGAAGAGATACAATACAATACTACAATACTATGTAGTAGTAGATTTATAATCAAATTAAATATATATCTCACAATAATGAGATGATACCAAAAAATAATATAAAATGAAGATGATGGGAGATGAAAAAAGAGAAAAACAGGTGGAAGATTATAAATAGATTTTATTTTACGTGGTATAGACTTCTGTTTATAAATAAATTAATTTAAAATATAATTTAAAATGAGATAGAATATTAACCAAAATGAGTCTAGACAGTTAAAAGTGGATTAAACAAAATGTGAAATGAGATGACCAAACAGGAAGAGACATTATAAAAGAATACACCATAAAACTAAGTTTCAGTATGAGCTACGATGGTGTTGTCTTCTTTTTATAGAGTTTGAAAGTAAAATCTTAAATTCAGCAATCCAAGATCTTGAACCAAAATATATATATTCAAAAAATCATCAAATCTTCCATTGAAACAGTCTACTGGTGGAACATTGGGCGTCTGAACAATGATTTCAATAAACAGACACGGAGAAAATTCAAGTAAATATTGCTAAAATCAGTTGATTTCAAATCGTTTCCAACTCAAGTACAAAACGTATAAATTATTTGCAATAATCTTTGTTTTTTGAAAATTTCTTTCAGCGTATCTCGCAGTCAGTATTTTGTCAGACTTGTCTTTTTTTTGTTGTTGCCTTAGCCAAGTTTAAAAGCTTGCGCTTCATATATCAAAAGGAATCTTAGCCTTACTTTTTTCTTCTTGGCTTTGACTGAGCGACCTTTTATGTAAATTTTGTCGTTTCGACTGTATTTTGTATAAACAAAAAGGAGAGCATATGCATTTGGTTGTAAATCCGCAGCTGTTGTCAGTGGCAGTGTCCATTACTCAAAACCAGAGGCACAACAAACAGCGGCAATCCAAAGCATAAGAGAAAGACATCCAAAAAAAAAACAAAAAAAAAAAGAAAGTACCAAATAAAAACAGAAGTGATAAGGGAGTACCCCCCGGATTGAGCCGACGCGACATCGCTTGAGCCCATTAAATGCAACAGCTCAAAGTGAATTCCCTGCGCTTAGCAAACGCCTCGTTGACTTTGGCTTAGGTTGTTTGGAGGGTGTGCAGCAGTCCTGGGGGATGGGGAGCATTTTGGGCATCATGTGCATGCCTAAACGGAAATGCTTGCACAATTCAAATGCCGACACGCGCACAGGATTTGCCGGGAGTCAGTGCCTGACAGAGAGAGCTCACCCTCTGCCAAGTCAAGATAAACCCAAACACTACCACCAGAAGATGCCAGACCAGGTCGTCCATTGCATAATTATCACTGTACGCACTAATGAAGCTGGCGTAGTTGTATGCGTGAAATATGACAGACGACGCTCCAGACTTATAGAGGGGTTCCACAATTTGCTTATATGTCTGCCCAGGCAGGCGTCTGCCAAAATTTGACGCTTTTACGCAATTTTTCTTGGACCATTATAGTTATTATTGTCTTAGACTTGCATTGACCAAACAACTTGGCTACTGGGGGTGGTTGCTTGCATTATGCTTATTACTTGGCCTTGCTGGCTTTTGTGCCGCCCAACCCCCCAAATCCTGTCTAGTGTATTTGCACACAAGCGCGTTTATGGCCACAGCTTTTAGAGGTCGACGTCTGGCTGTCACTGTTAGGATTCATAATCCTAATGGAATTGATTTTCGGGCCTGATCTTTGTCTTGAATAGCAGATAATGTTGGAAAATTGCTTTTACTGCGGTTAGTCAGCAAAGCTGTCTTTATAAGCCTAACCCCATCCTAGGCAGAAAACTTTAGCGCAGCAAATGTTGCCGACCATATGCCAAAAACTTTGTCCACAACCAAGTCGGGCATGCGTGTGTGGGGTAAGGACATTGTTCTGGGGTCTGCACGAGCTCCCTGCAATAAATGCGCGCTTATAAATCAAACGAAAATTTTATTCATGCACTTTTAATGAGTTTTTCCAACTAATGCATGCTGCGCTCATGTGTGTGTGTGTTTCGGGTTGGGAGCGCCAGACGACGCATAATTGGTTATCCTTTTTGAATCAGCTGAGCGCCGAGGTCATTGACTTGCGTGGGCAATGTTTAGACGCACATAGGCGAGAGGGTAGGAACTAGAGAGCTGTTTAAGTCAAAGAGACGCAATAGTAGTCTTTTAAGGTAGTAGTGTTGGATAGATTTAAAAGTAGAATTGGAATTGAAAAAAGTGGGAGGGAACTGATTTAAGGATGAAATATTTATCTTAGCTCGAAGCTATTGGGTTGATATGACCGAACGAAAGTTCAAAATAGGAAAGTGAGACCGAACGAAACAAACGATTGCTATCGATAATTGTCGAAGTAGTTGACGGTTTATGCATTCAAAAATCTAGAACGAATCTCCAAAGCGGCGGGGCAAACAATCAACATTGATAAGACAAAATATATGGTTCAATCCAGCTCTAATCCTGACTCTAGCAATGAAGCCATTGACTAATATATTTTTGAGAGGAAACAATACAGGCCGGGAACAAAGCTACTATGCTAATCTAAGTCTTTTCCGACTAAAGATTCTTTCAAACACTAATAAGACCAGTTCTCATATATGCCTGCGAACAGTAGGTCCTGAACAGCACAGAGGTAACTCAACTGTGGAGCTTCCAGAGAAAATTATGGCGAAAAATATATGCCTTTGTCAGACTATCGGATGGCACCTACCGAATAAGATACAACCATCAACTAGATTCGGTGGCAGGACATGAAACATTTGTAAGATTTGTTAAGGCACGGAGAATAAGGTGGCTGGGTCATGTACTAAGAATGTCCACTTAATAGTATAATTCGAAAAGCCTTTGTATTGAAACCGATTGGAGGAAGAAGAGGGGCGGCCAGGAATCGATGTCTAGATGACGTAGAAGCCGAGCTTGGATAAATAGGAATCCTACACTGAAGATATGTCGTTGTAGAAATGGACAGATGGAGAGAGATTGTTGCCAACCAGAGACTATAACGGTAAGATGAAGAAGAATTATTTATCGACAACGATCTGACAAGTAACCAGACCATCATTGCAGAGGGAAACAGTCTAGACTTTCGACTCGGCTCAAACCTAGTTGACGAACCGGCAAAGCTTTCGCTGGGAATACCGCACATTCTGTCCCTGAGGGCGATAAGGAGGGAGCTCCCAACGCCTCATCAAAGCTTACGCCTGCTCATACCCCGGAACCTATTGAGCAGTGTGAAGTGGAAGTGTTAACACTAACATTTAGCTGCAGGAGCAACTGTTCCCTAAGGCACACGGACGGAACGCGGCTATTCGGACCAACCCAATTGGAGGCGTCGAGTTTCGATGCAGATGCGACAGTTGGTTTGGGAAATCTTACCCACTAATGGTACATATTATTTACTCTATGTCAATCTCGATGCAGCTATCTCAAATAATTAAGTTTTGAGATTTTAAATGGAAGGAATAGCAACGAGCAAGGTAGATCCTTAGGGTCGCAATGTAAGCTTAGCCGACAACATTATAATCACAGACTAAGCCGAAAAGCAACCGATGGCTGGAGTTATTGCCTTAATCAAAAACTCCCCAGAATTTATTCAGGAAATCCAAAATACAAGAAGATTCGACCAAATCGATATTGTCGCCTTCTAAGAATCCTCCCTAGACTGCAACGCATTTATGCCAGCGCTTGATAAAATCCTCGAATTTTTATAATCGGTTTGTGGTATGGCCATCAGGGACGTGTTCGATTTATCGATGAACTTATCTCGCGTGCTGCACCGCGTCCCATGGAGCGGTTTGTTGAGTCAACAGAATAGGAAAGACTCGCAGGAAGCAAAGCCAGGTTGAGTTCAGTGATTGTTGGGTGGTATTCATTCCGATTTTTTGGTCTTGGAAATCATATCGTTTGCGTGGAATTTTTTTGCATGAAATTCAGTTCATTTGGCACCAGCTTTGTTGCGACGCGTCTGAGGCTCCAATCTTTAACCAAAATGTCTTGAACGGATCCGAAAGCAATGCCCAACTTCTCTGCCAAATCTCTAATGGTCAATTTGTGGTTTACAGTAATTATTTTTTTGATTGTGTTGATGTTTGCGTCGGTTTTCGATGTCGATGGCCATCCACTGCGTTCATCATTTTCGTTGAAGGACTCCGAGCCACTTCGTCCCAGAAAAATTTCATAGGATGTCAATAACAGACGTGGATATTAAAAAAAGATACATCGAAATGGGTGCCTCTACATGGTGATGATTCCGGGAACTTTTTAATCAAGGTAGTATACCACAAAAATTCTTTTGTTCTGTGCGTCTTCTGAACATTAAAGGAAGGAAATAAGGAACTTAAAGAAACATTTTTTGACTTCTAATGAACTTATAATTAAAATAGTTTCAAGAAAATTTCCCAACTGGCTACTAAGGAAGCTCTGCAGGCTCAGAAGGACACACCTAAGCATAGCATGTGTAGACTCTGAAAGAATAAAGTGTGACTCTCTTGTAAGGATATATTTTCTAATTTTGTTTGGATCATTCTAGAACTCAGGATCCGATTAGAGCTGTATAAAGGAGAGTGTTCTAAGTAAGTACAAGAATTCCTAAGCTTCACTATTTCAACTTTTAGGTATTATATTTAATCAATTTTTATCACATACGAATGTTTAAAAGTTATTTCTCTAATTTTACATACATTAAATTTTCTTTACTCTCAAACTAAACCTAAGGTCGTGGTTTAGGTAAGTTCCTTAAAATTAGGAAAAAACGCAGTTTATATTAAATTCAAATATCTCAAAATCCTGACGTGATAGTCGAATTCTCACCGCGGATTTAAATTCTACCTGTGTTATATTTGATTAAAAATAACAAAATAGTGTTAAAATACTTTTCTAATCCTCCTAGCTGAAGAAACTTTCATGTTTTTAGCACACAACTATCAACAATTCCTAAACAGATATAAAAGTTTAAACAGCTTTTAGTTACGAAAAAATATTTCAAAACCATGCTTAACCAAAAAACCCACAACTTGGAAAGTTACTTTAACTTATAACCAACAAAAAATACCAAACTATGCTGAAGCCAAGGCATTGCCATTTTGGCAGCTTTTAATTAACAACTTTTGAGTAAACAATTCCAGACAGAGCTCGTTGAAGGTATCTCAACTTAACCATGTGGTCCACTAATTTGTTTAATGACCAAAAAATCAACAATAGTCAGACTGCCATAGAATTATGTCCTAAGAACAAGGATTTTGGAAAACCAACAAGATTATCTTGGTAAGACACATTCCGAATGCCAGAGTTGTCAACTAAGTATGCATAAATACAATAATTTGCTTTTAATTTGGGATTTTCTAATTAAAATGAAGGACCACAGACAAAGGACTAAAACCAGCAATAATTCTGGTCGAAAATGTGTTAAAATTCTATGAGTTGGTAAATGAAACTTTCAGGCCCCATAGACAACATATCAATGAAGGTTTTCAGTGTTTTCAGTGTTCCAAAATGCAAACATAAACAGAGTGTGTGGGCCTTCGTCATTAGCAGTAACCGAATCCACAACCAAATGTGCTTAGGCCTGTCCAAAACGCTTCAATGAATGAAATGCTAACCCAATGCCTGGGTCGGAGCGGACAGGATTGTAGTCTAGTTTTGTCATTCACTTGCGGTTTAGGCTCGTCCTATGCAGGATAACGACAGACAACAACATTACTGGAGTTGCTAACAGGACGACTTTGGTGGGAATTTGTAGAGAGTTGGCAGCAACAGCAAGCCTAAAAATATTTCAAAGCCCTTTGCCTTGGTGACAATTGAAAATCCAATAAAGGTCGCCTGGCTGCTCGTCGGCATGAGTCCAAACCGCTCCACATCCCTTTCTGACTGCTATTTTAATTTAAACGATGTTGCCTCTGCCTAATCACAAACCGGCGCCATTTTGAATTCAAAAAATGCTCCCGTGGGTTTTGGGAGGGGGCTCCAAAATATTGAAGTAATGAACTGACTAGGCCGGCTGACAACTGCCCGAACTCTATCAAAGTGCCACAACATTTTTGTTGTATAGTTTGGGGTCGTACTTTGAGTTAATGGCACATAAATCTACTTGTGTGCCATAATTTTTGATTACTTGGGCGTGGTTCAGGCCAAGGGCAACCCAAAATTTATGGAATTGTTGCAAATGCGAACTTTAAGCATTTAGTTGGCGCTTTTTGTCACAGTGTACAACACTCATTAGGCTTGCGGCCAGGCCAGTGTTGGCTAACATACAAAACACATGCACATTGTTTGAGGCAGTTGGCAGTGCTGAGAAATTGGATTTCTGCTCTGACACAACAATTGAAATGAGGCCCATCAACGAGGCAACGATGCCTCTCATGCACATGTCACCATGTGCTTCAACAGCTTTTTGGTTCCTTGCCCAGTATCTCAGTAACAAGTCGAGGACAACAGGGACAACAGGGACACACAACACAACAACATGCCACAAAACAAGTGTCGAGCAGTTAAGTTTTTGCCCCAAGTATGTGCGTTAGTTACAAACTTTTGCAACCCACTGTGTGAGTGCAAAGCAGACGTGGACTGGTGTCAAAAGCAAAACCGGATGCGGAAATGCAGGCCAAAACACAGACTAGACCAGGCCGAGAGTATTGCAGCCAAAAGCCAGTCAAGCGTCCAGGCAAATCAGCTTTACACAGACACACATACAGTTGAGTGATTTTTCGATTATCATTTGCACGCCTTGGGTGACAAATCAAATGCTGAGCAAGTGCATTTGTAATCCCTGCCACATCCCATGCCCTGCTGCCTCTGGAAACCAATCTGGTTAACTGCCTCACTAGCCGGCTGTTGTTATTCGACCAGAGTTGCCTGCTAAAATTTACAGGTGTTTGGTACACTTTATAAGTAAAATTTTCCTTATGGGAATTCAGTTTGGAGCTTAGCATATTTGTGGCCAGTTGCAGACAATCAGTTTGTAGGCACACATTACGTATACGTAATGTTATGTACCAAGTGTAGCAACAGACGTGTTATTTATGCACTCTTTGGAAGTGGGTTTATTCTGTTTGTAGCAAGTCGTTCATTTTGGAAAATTTTTTAAAAATTGCAAATTACGATTTTTGTGTTTAAATTTTTTTACAATTGGGTTTATTGTTTTTACTCTGCGTTATTCTGAAGTTAAGGTATGTGTGGGAATTGATTCAGAATTATTATTCTTCATCACATGCAGTAGAAAGATTTGTGAAAATTTGTTGAAATAAATCAAATTGCATGTACGTATTGAACTGGTTCTATTCGCACTAGTTCATAAATAAGGTTTTAACAATTGAACTAGATCATAGATTCTATGGCAGTAACACAAGAACTAGCAAAAAAGTAGCACTCATAAAAATTAGAGGGCGACAGGCTCGGACTCACTCAACCAATTCTCATAAAAAAATGCAATGTAATCGATTAATCGTAATAAAACATAAAAAGGACATCTATAAAGAAAAAAAATCAAGCCTGTTCTATTTCGACTCGTTTTGAAAAGACATATCGAGTACAATCCGACAAATGCTGTTCTTAATTTCGACTGAACTCGAGTCGACTTCGAATCGTTTTCATTTCGAGTGCTATCGATAACCATTTGTATAGAACAGCCGGCTAGCTATCGATAAGTTTACTTGCAGAGTTACCACAAGTGTTTAGAACATGCCTAATTTATACAAAATTCATCAAATTTATTTCCATAACTAAAAATAACGCAAACAAAAATCAAAACTTGATAAAAAAACACAAACAAATAAATAACACAGGTCTACAAATACAGGGGTCATGTGAGTTGTTGGAAAGCTAAGGGTTATTTCCGAAGTAATTTGGTGCGTAGAATCCTAATCCGGCGTCAGAACCATCTCACGATTTTGAGATATTTGAGGTTATGTACCCAAAAAACGGCGTTTTTTCCTACTTTTGAGGTTATGTACAGGCGCAAAAAATTTTTGCGGTCTTTCCTCCAGTTACATCATTTAGTACAACTCTTACCCTTTAATTTAAGGGTTCAAGAGATCAACTTACGATTTTTTCGCAGTTATGGCTTTTCGACACCGGATTCGGATTCTACGCACCAAATTACTTCGGAAATGACTCTTAGCTTTCCAACAACTGAACCATGTTGCCCTGTGTAATTCGTTTGATTCAAAACTTAATAAAAGAAAATATAAAAATTAAGAAACAATTAACATAATTCTTTTGTATTTTTTGTCAATTAATTTTTGAATTTAAAAAACGGCGCCTAAAAATATATGTAAAAATTGATTCCTCAACCTCAAAAACCACCAAATACACTTTTTTCTAGTCGAAAAATAACTATTTACGGCCTAGTAAATGGAAGGTCTAAAGCGATTTTTGAATATTTTAAAAAGTTTATATTTTGAAAATGTGGACGACTCGAAATTCATGTTAGACCCATAATTTCTCGAACAAAAGTGCTTGAAATGACCAAAAGTATCAAAATCGCTTAGAGTCCCAAAACATTTTTTCTACTCCATAAAAATTGATCCGCCCTTATGTGCATGCATATATCGCGAAGTTGTATGACTCAAAAATATCGAATCTCAATAAATAAAAATCGATTTTATTATCTGAAAAAAAGAATCGATTAAATTGATTTAAATTCGAAATTGATGTACTAGCTCTAATAAAGTCTTCAAACCATATAAAATATGGTCAGCTCCGGAAAACGAAAAAAAACAAATCGAACAATTTTATTCGGATTCGTTTTTGCATATTCAGGAAAACTAATTGTTTTGTCGAAATTTGCTTTTTATTTTCGATAAATTCGTATTTTACCGATAAGCTCGCCTGTTGAGTTGGTGCGAAATTATTTTTACCACAATTTTGGATGTTTTTATTACTATTAAATATATTATAAAATTTGACACCGATATTACTTATCAACTATATTTATTAAAATTAAGCTCCACTTAGCAATTTTTGTTACAAGGGAAATTTTATTTGGGTAACGCGGCAACCCTGTCACAACAATTAAGCATCCTGTATGATACGATACGGTTGGGTCAAAAAAAAATTTTAAAAAATGTTTGTGAGCAAATATCAAACAAGAAGTTGGCATAAAAATAATCTCCAAATTTCAGGGAATTTATAAAAAATTATTTCAGTATGAAAAATTCACTTTTTTGATATCTATTTTGATGATTCGGGGAGGTTCTTTCAATTTTGGTGCAGAAAATCGATTTTTTTCAACTTTCAACGCGTTTTTCTTGGAACCCTGTTTTTTATGAGAGTTTCAAGCACATCTCTTGATATATTGTTCCAATTTTCTTCATTTAAAGCATATTTGAAAGGATATAATTTTTTTGTATGGCTTATACTAACCATATACATGAAAAATGGTTAAATTGTTGTTTTTAAGAAAGGTCAAAAAACTTTTTTTTTTTCGAACGTCCACAATTCAATGAATTTTTCATCAAAACTCATTCTTCATTCATTTACTACAAGATGCTGGAGAAATGAAATTTATGCCATTTTGAATTTCGTCGATATAAAAATGTCCAATTATTTTACAATAAAAAGATGAAGTTTGACTGTCTTTTCATTATGCCACAAATAAACTTCGCCCTGTTTTCGGCCGAATAAAATGTTTGGATTCGTTTTGCAGAGCACGGCCGAATATTGACAAAATCTGTTCCAAAGCGATTCTGAAACTGATTATTTAGGATCCCATCACTTTACATATGAAATTTTATGAATATCGATTATCGGCTTAAAAGTTCCAAAAGAATCGAATTATTATAATTTTTGAATTAATTCGTATTCCCTATGAGAATATATTCGATAACGATAAAAGTCAATATCAAAAACATAAAATTAACTTGTCTTCTACGGCCTGAAAAGGGATTTAATCAGAAAGTTTGATTGCTCTATCCCTAAGAAGGTTCTCTAGATTTCTTTGGGCAAGTTCTTTAGAGTTCCTGAGCATCATACCGAGCTTTATCAAAATCGGTTGACAATAAAAATCCAAGTTTATTTGTGCCTAAATAATATTCTATATCTTTTCATACCAAGCTTAATCAAAATCGGTTGACTGTCAAAATCAATAAAAATCGTTTAGAAAAATTATATAGTACAGGTAAATATTCAAAACTGTATCTTTTATTCTTTTAAATGGAGTTTCTCTCAACAAAAAAAACTCTTCCTAACAAAAACATACAAAACAAGTAAACTGCTGATTGTTGTTATTCAGTAGGATCGGGCATTTCTGCTTTTTTGCCTTTTTTCGATGGTTGCTCAAGTCCTTACTCGAGCATTCTTGCATTTATGCCAGACAAATGATATGGACAATTTTGAATCCATTGGCTTAACCATCAATTTTTCTACATTTTAATAGAAATTTGATAAATTCGCTTCTACACGGAAGGAAAAAGAAATGTGCAAATTAAAAAGTTCAAGTATAACTAGTTAAGAAAAATTTACATTCTGTATTATTTACAATAATCTTTTTCCAATTTTTATTTACAAACTGCTAAAAATCATCAATAAATTATATCAAATTCTTTATACAATGTAGTCTTCATTGAGACTAGGTGTTATATGCGAACTAGTAGCTTTTATAAGTATCTATATCAAAATAAAAAAATTTCGAATTGAAATCTACTTGAGAGATCATGGACATGAAATCTTTTCAGTCTTTTTTAGGTTTGACTATTATCTGTTAAATTAAGGTTTACATTTTTTCTGTGGTCCACTAATCTTTCCATGTATCTAATGCTATATTAGCTGACTACTTCTTTTACAAAACAAATGTTTAGATCTATATTAATTTCGGCATTTGGCACACGGAGTGCTAATAATATTTCTCAAACTTTTTGATTGGAATTTAAAATTAATTAAAATATTTCCCAAATATTACTTTCATCAGCAACATATTTTTAAAACGTAATCCCTTTGACTGCTCTTGAGCTGAAACAAATGTCGACGGGTTGTTCTTTGTTATCCTGAGCACAACGCACAATATGCATCATTTGCACTTTTGCCTACAGTACCATAAATATTAAAAATCCTTTTTTTTTTCAAATATTTATTTAAGTAAATTTAAAGTTTATGTTATGGCATGTAAGCTTTTTGCAATGGCCGCCCCGAGGCTTAACAATTTCGCATGTCTCTCTATGGTTTGGAAAGTGCTTGTACAACATGACGCATGAGCAATATCGAATGCCGATGCAAGGATACATGGAAATGCAATTTATATGCGCATTTTATGAAAACACATATAAACAAATATGCTGGTGTATAAGTGCGTGTGTGTGTGCGTCGACTTTAATTACAACCACATAAGTGTATGACAGAGTCCTTCGCATTTTAATTGTTACATACTAACAATACTTTGGAAGAGCTACTCATCGATTTCTGATGGATGGATGGATGGATGGAATTTGTTGATTGTAGTATGCAGGAATGATTGACAAATTAAATTGCTTATTGATGAGCGTTATGCACATTCAAGAGCAAACATTCAATGAGGACTAGGATGAGGATGTGGATGAGGATATGGATGAGGAAGTTGCATACGTTGCATGCTTTGAGGCGTCTCGGCTGTCACCGAAATGAAATAAGTGCATAATGGGAAATTTGCAAAAGCCAATTTAGTAATAATTTAAATTGAATATTTATGTTATGTTCTGCTCTATAAATGTCAATGTAAGTGTGTGTGTTTGAGTGTATCTGTGTGTGTGTAAAGCACTTCATTTATAATCGACTGCAGGCATTTATAGAGTTATCAGCGTATGTGTGTATATAGTATATATGTAGTGTATGTATTTCTATAGAGCTATGCATAGTACATTAGTTTTGAGTGCCCTGCACTGCCTATTTGCATATGTATATTTGTCTTTTACCAATGAATTTCTAAAACTCACACACATACATGCACACACATTTATTCGGGCCTAAACCATAATAACCCCACTTACCCCCACTCCATATGAACCATGTCAAAACTTCAACTGTCATAACATGATGAAATATGGTTGGGAAAAGCCGATGATTGGCTCTTTTTGGAAATGGCAGCCATTTAAATTGGACTCTTGTTTATATTGCATTAAGCTTACGCAAATATGAAATATGCTATGAAATACAATTTGCTTTTACAAACACTCATTCACAGATACAATATGTAGTATAGTGCACTTTAGAAGCACTTCTCTTCTCGTTTTGGAATTCCCAAAAACACATATATCTATAAAGTGTGACAGTCTTAATCGAAAAGAAACATGAGCAAATAATAAATCATATGACATATGCCTAAACTATCATATTTAAGTCCTTGAACCAATACTTTATAGTAATGTCAATGAAGGAATACACTATCCAACAGCTCAAAAGTTCCTACTATGAGGAAAATAAAATGTTTCAATAAATTTTGAAATATGTTTCATAAGTTACTTTGTACTCTTGTAAATTCTCTTTGAAATTAAAGCTTTTCAAACTACACTGCAAAACTAAGCGTTACAAGAAAAAATATGTTATAATAAGTAAAAAATAGGGGCTCCACCCCTGCATGCTTCGCTCGCTAACTAGGAGAAAAATCTTACCTATCTGAAAAAAATTTGTGTTTTTACAAAATCCTTTTATAAAAAAGTAAAATTGCAAAGCAGAACAGAATTCAAAAAATATCAAGATGGTATAAAAATACGAGGGTGGATTGATAAGTTTCCGGCCTGACCAAGAGATGGCGCCACTAGGCCTACCTTGAGGTGGCGTTCTATAGTACCATCCTTAGATAGCTTGTAGCTATAGTTTCAGCCCGATCGCCATGTTAGTTTAGATTTGAGAGCACACTGAACAAGACGCCTCTGTGTTTTTCTTGAAAATGGAAAAGCTGAAAAAACATTTCTACCGCCAATTTGACGTTGTATTAGCGTAATCCAAGCGAATTTTTGCGTCGATTCATAACCGTTGACGAAACTTGGGTCCACCATTGCACTCCTGAAACCAAAGAACAGTCTAAACAGTGGATTGGACCAGGGGAACCAACTCCGAAGAAGGCAAAAACAATTTTTTCAGCGAACAAGGTTATGGCTACTGTTTTTTTGGATGCAAGAGGTATTATATACATTGATTACCTTGAAGGGTAAAACTATCACTGGTCAATACTACGCAGACTTATTGCAACGTTTGAACCACGAGGTGAAAATTAAACGACCTCATCTGGCGAAGAAAAGAATCTTGTCTCATCACGACAACGCACCAGCGCACAAGTCAATCGTTGCGATGGCTAAAATCAACGATCTGAAGTTTGAATTGATGCCGCACCCTCCCTACTCTCCAGACCTAGCCCCGAGTGACTATTATCTGTTTCCTAACCTCAAAAAATGGCTTGGCGGTAAGAGATTTGCGGACAATGAAGAAGTAATCGAAGCTGTAAATGGGTATTTTGAGAAGCTTGACGAATCAGTCTATAGAGATGGCATAACTAGACTAGAACACCGCTATGAGAAATGTATCAGCCTTGGAGGAGATTATGTTGAGAAATAAAAAAAAACTCTTAAAAACGTTGTTTTTCTTGGTCAGGCCGGAAACTTATCAATCCACCCTCGTATAACATCCCACAGAGTATCTAACTCCCAGTTCTTAGCAAAATGTTAGGTGCTTTCTACTGAATACCAAAATTGCTTAATTTTGTGAAGAAGGTCTCCCCGCACCACATACTATATTTAAAGGGTTGGTTCCAATGAATACCTGCTGAAAAGCAATTACAGATATTACAATCTAGACCTTCCCTTCACATCATCTTTATTCTGCAATCTTAATTCCAAATATCATGAAATTATAATAAATTTCTGTGAATGGGCAGACGTCGAACTTTTATTCATTTCATCCTTATTACTAAATATTAGTTCTAAATATCATACAATTATACAATAGTAAATTGCTGTAAATGGATCTAGACCTTCCATTCATATCATCTTTTTTATAGAGTTCTAGTTCTAAACATAATACAAATTTCAATGAACTGTTCTAAATAGCCACGAAAAATAAATTTAATAATTGTCCAGTCCTAAGGAGACCATGAATAAAATATTTGATTTAAAAAAAATATATATTTTACGATTTTACAATAATGTTTGTTTGTCTTTCTCTTTGGACAATTTTTACTTCTTTCGACTCCAATTTTTAAAACTTTAAGAAAATAGTTGACACGTCCCAAAATTTATAATTTTCTTTAGAACAATAACTTTCAAGAAATACACAATTTATGATAGTTTCTCTAGCTTTTACTTAAGGATTTAAATGCAGATTAGAAAGATTTGTGAACTAAATACAAATACACAAAATGGGTCAAAAAAGATTTGAAATGCATCTTCATATTATGGTCGCTTAAAATTGATCCTTTAAGGACCAGCGAAGTTCAACAGAAAGCATATAGATAAACCAACTTATGTATTCAAAAATTAGGCTAAAAAATATTTGAAATAAGTCTTTATTTGAAATTTATGAATAAAAATTGAGAATTAATTATTTCTATTTACTTGCAAATAAAAATTGAAGAAAACTTGATTTACTTTTGTAATTAAAAGAATTAAAGGTCTAGAGAGTTCAGGTACCAAAAATTTTCATAGCTATTTTTAAAAACTAAATCTACAGATTGATTCATAGGTCAAAAAAAATAAATGTTTCACAAAATTCATGTTATTAAACTTCAAGCTTAATTAAAACTTGTTTGAACTTGTGAATAAATTACTAAAATTTTTTTTAGCTATGGTGTAAAAAAAAATGTAACAATTTTTTACTAATTTTTTTTTAAATTTTAAAATTTTTTAATTATTATATGCATATATTCCCCAAATATTTTTATCACAATTTTTGCTTTTAATTCGTCTTTATTTCTTTTGGTTTTACGTAAATACATTACTAAATATTTTTTTATTGTAAGTTTTTAAAAGCTTAAAAAAATACTATTGCTTATGTATTTATATATATTTTTTTAATTTTAAAATCGTACAATTTTTTTTTTAATATTTATTCCCCAAATATTTCAATGACTATTTTTGTTTTTGATACAATTTTATGTTTTTTTTTTGTCAAAAGACATTAAATTTTATAAAATATTTGTATAATATCAATTTTAAATTTTATTGGCTAGCATTTAAGGAAAAATGATATATTATTATGTAAATATAAAGCAAATTGTTAAACTTTAAATTATATACTGTACATATAATGAAAAAATTGGTTAAATTTGTCGATAAATAGCAAAAAATTAACAATGCTATAGAAATGCATTTTTAATTACGTTAAAATATATTAAAAATGAATACTTAAATATTTTCATAAAAAATCATAGAAATGATAAAATTAAAAATATAATAGTTCCCCATTAGCCATATACATAATTACTTTTATGAAAATCATGTTTTATTTTTGTATTATAAACTTTTTACTTTAAAAATTTAAAACTAAAGATTTATATATAAATAAATGTGCAAATTATTTAATTCACTTTAACAATTTGCTTTATTCGCCGAAATGTTAACTTATTCATATACTATAAATTTTAACACAGCATCAAAAATTCTTTCAAATATTATTCATACGCCATTTTGCATTTAGAAACTAAGATGGACGTTATGGCAAAACAAAAAGCTGCAAATAAATGCAAAATACTTCAATTCTGCTGTTGGCAAAAATCTTTTTGAATTTATATCTAATGAAGCCACGAGAGCTTTTAATCTGTACATATTTGAACGTGTCTCAAGTTGATACATTATGTATTATATACATATATACATACTATATATAGCACTAGGATATGTGTGAAAAAGGCAAATGGCTTTTAATGTAGTTCAAATATGCATTCGACCCAAACATCAATAGAAGATTGGAGCTTAAATTTGGTTCATGTGTAGAAAACGGAAAGAGAATACTGAATAGGCTTAAAATTGGAATAGCTTAAAGGAATCGGAATTGAATTTGGAGAAAAAAAATATGCACTTTTCACAGCTTAAGAAGTTTGGAATTTGAATTTAGGTTTTCTGGAGAATTTTTTAATGCTCCATAATAGAATAATATTTATACAGTGTATGAGGTTGCCAAATTCTATAAGATAACAATAAAATACCTATTATATCTATTTCAATATAAAATGATTTTATTTAATCGTAATACTCGAATTTTTCAATACAAACGTATGCAAAACTGCTTAAAAACTTTATTTTGAGCAAATTTAGAAGTTTAGGCTCATTTGTTAGGTATTTTTAAAGAAGGGATAATGCAGATCGGTTTATAGATGAATAAATTGTTCATCCTGTAACTATTTAATAAACAACTACCAATTTTATAAAAAATTTCAGTGTTCCAACATAACAAGCTACCGATTAATTATAACAAAAAAATATTTTTTAAACCATTTCAGAACAGTTACTATGTTAATAACTTTTTTTAAAACAATTATTCTACAAAATTATTTTTTCGTAACTTTTTTCTAAGAAAAATTTTGGAAAATTTCTAATCTTTTTTTTAAATTTGTGGCTTAAATATTATATAAAATTAATTACAACAATAAAATATTTTTTAAACCATTTTTGTACAGTTAATATTAACTTATTCTGAAACAAATTTTTTACAAAAATTATTTTGTAAATCATTTTTGTACAATTAATAACTTGTTTTAAAACAAATTTTCTAAAATTTATATTCTTTTTTAAATATGTGACTTAAATATGTCAATCAATTTGCTGCGGAAAACGATAAATCCAAACCAAACAATTTTGTTTGGATTCGGTTTTGCGTGATCCTGAAAACGTTTGTTTTTTCCTATAACTTCCCTTGATATTTAAGATAAATTCGTAAATTTCCCCCATTTTTCGATACACCCTTCTAATTTTTGGGTTGGGTCAGAAAAAAAATTGATAAAAATAATTTACCATAAATATTCAACTTAATGTAAGCATAAATACAATCTAAGCATATCAAAGCATATTTAAAAAATTATTTCAGTTCCCTCATTTTTCGATAAATTCTTCTAACTTTTGGATTAAGTCAAAAAAATATAATGAAAAATAATTGTCAATAAATATTCAACTAAAAGTCAGGATAAAAAACATCTTAGATTATTAAAAAAAAAATAGTTCATTCAAAAACTTGTGCTTTTTAATCGCTATTTTGACGATTCGCTTTAATTATTCTTGCAGCATTCGAAATGAAAAATTCGTTTTGGTGAAATTGGAAATACCGAAAATTCGTTTTCAAAATTAATCTAGATAAATTGTTCGTATTCGTTTTCAGGAGCAGGTTTTGGATATTCTGGATATTCAAGAAAATAGTTATAATAGTGTAAGGAATCAAATCGACTTGGGGGAATATATTATAATAAAAACAAAATCAAACGAAAAATTCTCAGTATTTTTTTTTACGATTTTTTAAAGATTTTACAGTTTTCGATAACTTTTTGTAAAATAATAAATATAATAACATCATATAATTTATAAATTTATTACCCTGGGCCACAAAAAGTGATTTGAACTTTACTTGTAACTAGGTTACCCATATGGATTTCGAGCCGTGAAAGCCGAATCCGGTTTTGAAATCACGTCAAAAAACCCCTAAAGCGTGCTACTATTTTAGAACAACCTGAAACGCTTTGGTCTTGTGAACACAGATTGGATTCGGCAAGAACACATGAACCATATAGAAAAATTGAGCCAACTAATCTTGAAAAAATGTATAATTTTTTTAAATTATAATATAGCACAGCCTCTCAAAAAAATTTCGTTTTTGGTCTCGTTGAATGTGAATCCGAAGCCCAAGGCTTCGTCATAACATTAAAAAACTTCCTTTGACGATATGCGTACAGGACTTGCAAAAACGTAAACATATAAAAAATTGTACCGGACATCTAATCTTGAAAAAAAATTATTTTATTTTAAGTTATTATAGTCATAAAAAAAATTTTTACTTCAAAATAAGTTTTTGGTGTCGCTGAATGTAAGTCCGAGGCTCAAGGTTTCGACATAACCTCCAAAAAAAAAAAAATACCTTTGACCAGGGCTTACAAAAAAGGAATAGCATTGGGAAATTTGTTTCAATATAATTTATTTAAATATTGCCTCTTTGTTTATATTTTTGTTATAGCTCTTATGAATAGATTAACGCCATCTACAGTAGAATTCGTCGTAGCAATCCGTTTGTGTGAAGACTCTTTTCCCATAAACCGCAAAAGTTAGGACAAAAATTTTATAAAAAGATACTTTTTCATTACTCATAAGAAGCTTCTTTATTAATGTCGACACGTAGGAGATTTAAAATGCCAAGGACAACATTTGGCATTCAAACTTATGCGAACTTAATCCACAATGAAACGTTGAACTTTTCACAAAATTTCCCACATACTCAAAGTACCCACTTAAAATTTGTGCAATGTTTTTTTCGGAAAAGTTGAGTGCAGTCTTTACCGCCTATTCTAATTCATATTTTTAACATTCAGAGTCCGTAGGCGGCTCATTATCCGAGTCTCAACTTATAAAGCATTTTAAAGTTCCCAAACCCAAGAAAAATCAATCAACACGGCATATTTTAGCCAATAAAGCCCACCCAAATCCAAAGCCAATTAGTTTTGCCACTTAAGATTGCTTTCATTCGATGATTATCGCCCAACACCTGGCAGTGAATAGAAAATGTACTCAAAAGAATTTTAGCTTCTGGTCCATTTGCGTTTGGATATTACAAATTCTAAGCAATTTCCTTATCTGCTTAGTTTAATCCTGGCCGCAAGTTGCTTCCTTTGTTGTTGTTGTTGTGCACAAACAAAAATAATTACCATAGAGTGAGTCCGGGAAGGTCAGTTCAGGTCCACAATATTTCGAAATATTAAACACTGCAAACTCATTTTGAATCAAATATCAGCGACTGGACTGGACAAGAGTGTCCTTATGGACCCTCCTGACAGCAGCTTTTATTGAAAAACGTTGGAGGAGCATTTATCTTTTTCGAGTACGAAACGAAACGTATTGCGGCGCATACGAATTCATAACTTTTTGAATATATTATTAAAATGTGAAGCCGTCAACGTCTGGCTACTGTCAATGACTCCGTTTGGAGATTACGAGGCGGCGCGGAGGGGACTGGACTGCAGCAAGGCCAATGTTGGCAATTGTTCAGCTGGAAGCAATCAGATATGTTGATAAAATAATTTAAAATTCCATTTATATCCTTAAGGACAATTTGGCATTCACCGGTACTAATAATATTATCAACAACCAAAACCCGATGTCGCCATCAACTCTACAACAACATTTGGCATTCATCGTTGTCCAAGCGCATTTGTGGAACCTGTCCGTCGTCCTGTCCTGGCCCGGCCCGCAGGCAAACTAACTCCATAGACTTTGCCGCGTTTACTTCGTTTCCTTGTCGCTGGCGTTTTCACAATTTGTCAGCAATTGAAATTCACCAAACATTTTTGAATTTGTTTGCCTCGGCATACTTTGGCCAACTGCAGGGGGAAGGGGGACTGGCGAATGGCTACCAACTCGCTGGGTTCTGGTCTGGTCTGGTTCTCAGTGTCATCTGCCCAGCGGGCACACATTTTGTATTTCTGTATGCCATTCATCGATTGCTACGCCGTTTGTCGCCGTCGTCATCCTCGTTTTCCATGTCGTTGTCATTGCAGCAATCGTTGCCGTTCCACAGTTCCACCGTCCCACCCTCTCCAGCGGCAACGTTTCGCTTTGGACCTGGTCTAAAGCAGCAGCAGCGGGCACCACGTTCATGGCTCCCACTGTTTTGATTTTTATCCACAGCGTGAATATGCAAATTGGTAGTAGGCAACAACAACAACACCAACAACAACAACAGCAACCTGAACAAGGCAGGGCAGCAATCTACATCAACTAGTAGGTCTTCTGGTCTATAAGCATTTGGCCAAATGTTTTTGGCAAGCCAATCAAACTTGACTGGTTACGTTGCCAAAGTGTATGATTTGGTCGAGGTTAACTACTCCACACTTTGCTCTTGAGGCACACACTCTATAATTGTCCAAGTGGAGTAGCAGCAGTAAATATGAACGTCGGAAGACCTACCGGGAAATTTAATCTAAATGGAAATTTTACCAAATTGTAATAAGGAAAACATTATCAAATTAAGAGCGGATTGTAGAAAGAGTGCGTTGGAAGACGGATAGTGTACGATAGAAACAATTATTTGAAAATATGTGCACGCCTTTTGAATAGCTTTATGAGTTTTCGAAAGTAAATAAAATCCATCAATTAATACCTATAGGCAAGAAATTCGAAGATCAAATTAAATCATCAACCTAAGATGCTATAAAGGTTAACAAAAATAAACATTTTAATACTATTGGGAAATTTTAGAAAAAATTGTATTTCGATTTGATTTCTTGATTAAAGCGAATATCCAAAAAATAAATTCTTACAATATCTCCATATCTTTAGAAAAGAGAACATAGAATTAAATTATTGAGTACTTTACATCATCTTTGAAGCAAGTATGTTTGAATGTTTAATTATTATTCGGAAAATCATATTTTAATAAGTATGACATTTACATTTCGGTTTGATAACCAAAAAATAAATTCCGGCAATATCTCAAGACAGTGAGCTTATATACCATTTTTTTTCGGTGATATTGTCCAATTAAAATCAAAATAACGAAATTAAATAAAACGATTGACATTCGATAAATTAGTTAACATATAAACCTAAAACAGTCGGATTGTTCCATAGTTATATTCGAGCTTTACACAATTTCGTTCAAGATTATAAAAAGCATATTTTTTTCTTGGATAAACAGTAGTATATTTATCACAAAAATAAAGAATTTCTTGCAGAATTTTATGAGTTAAAGAAGCTCTGATAAAAATACTTTTATTTTTGAGCTATACAAATTTTGGAAATCAAAAATATCGGATTTAAACATAATCATAATTATAAAAAAATTAAATTTTGAATAGATAATATCTAGGTAAGGTAAAAAATTGTTATTTCAAAATTTAAAAAAAAGTTCTAAATATTTTCTTTCTTAAAAATTCCAGTCTCTATTTTTGTACAATTCCGATGAAAATCCAAGCATCCTCTATTTGGACCACTTTTAGTGAAAAAAAAATTACTCAAAAAATGGGTTATGTAAAATAACACGGATTCGATAATAACCATAATTTAAAAAAATATATTTGTAACAGAAAAAAAGTTCAGTAAGTACAAAAAATTGTATTTCAAATTTTGCATTATCTCAGTATTCCAAAAAATTGTTTTTGAAAAAATTTTGTTCGATGTTTTTATAAACAAACGAGTTATGCCCTGAAAAGGTTTTTGTAACCAATCGGTCACAGCGGAGCCATATGATATAACCAATAAAATTCGATAAAATTGAAAAGAGCGCATGAAAACTCTACCAAACATCAAATATGCTTGCGATATCTTCAAAACAAATTTCGCGATTTTTTCGAGGTGCTCTCTAATATCTTAAGGTCTGATATTGGAAAAATAAAACGTTTCCCGTGACATAATAAGAGATCAGACACAAAAGTTGAGTTGCCCAGTTCTTAAAATCTTTACGATCTACACATTCAGTTTTTTTTTCTTCAAAAATCTTCCTATTTCTATTTTTTATATTTTTAATGAAAATCCTAGCATACTATATTGGGACCATTTTTATTCCAAGAAAAAAAATTGGCTACGACATTTTTATAAAAACAAATTATACCCTAAACATTTTTTTGCGACCGGTCGATCCCAGCGGAAACATATGATAGACCCTACAGATTTTAATAAAATTTAATAGAGCGATCTGGAACTTTTTAAAATTTTCGAACATCGAATTTGCATAAGATATCTCAAAAAAATATTTTCGAGGCGCTCTCCAATATCATAGGTACTTATATTGGAAAAAAATGCTTTTCGTGACGTTATAATAGATATAACATGTAAGTTGAGTTGCTTGAGTTCTTAACATTTTCCCGATTTAGGCGTTTACATGACGGACTGATGAACGGACATCAACAATTGCAATTCTTTTGTTCTACTGATCATATTTGAAGTACATTTGGGGAGTCCCCGATGCCTTCTTTGGTATGTTACATACATTTGCGCAAACTTAATATACTCCTTACATTTGATAGAAAGTATAAAAATATATTGATATTAAAAGAAATATTATTGTTAACATTTTTTAAAATTTCTATATCTCTTGGAGACTTCTTTATACATCGCAAAATAGATGAAACACGATTTTCGCAACATTTTGTAAAAAAAAAAAATTTAATTAATCAAAACAAAATTAAAAAAATGGCGGACGTAAAGTCGGGCGCGGACGACTTTAGGATACCCTGTACCACTAGCTTGTAATAAAGTCCGATTTCTTCACAAAAAACCAAAAACAGAAGAATTTTTAAGCAAAAATTTTTTTTTGACCGATCGTTCCTATGGGAGCTATATGATATAGTCAACCGATTTCAATAAAATTTGACACGGTGCTTAAATACCTTAAAAAAGATATGAACGCCAAAGTTATTTCAAATATCTTTACAAACAAACAAAACACATCGAATTTTGTATAAAAAACGTGTTTTTGGACCGATTGGTCCTATGGGAGCTATATGATCTAGTCAAACGATTTGGATTAAATTTGGTACAGTGCTTAGGAACTATAAAATACTCACGAATGTCAAATTTGGTCCCAATATCTTAACAAACAAACGAAACACAACAAATTTTGTTAAAAAATCGATGTTTTGGAAGATCGGACCTATGGGAGCTATATGATATAGTCCACCGATTTTGTTCAAATTTGGCACATTGCTTAAGTGGTCTAAAAAATTTCCAAACGCCAAATCTGGTTAGGATATCTTTATTAAAAAACGAAATATAGCCAATTTTTCTTTAAAAAAGTTATTTTGGCCGATCGGTCCTATGGGAGCTATATGATATAGTCAACCGATTTTGATCAAATTTGGTACAGTGATTGGGAACTATAAAAACTTTCGATTGCCAAATTTCGTTACGATATCTTCATAAACAAACGAATTATTCATCTAAAACGCTTTTTTTTTCGAGGTCGTCTCAAACACCCCCATGGGAGCTATATAATTTATCCCCGATATCAAAAAAATAAAATAAACTTGCCTCCTATGGAATAATATGGGATCTAATGTGAAAGTTTGGTAACTCTAGCTCTTACCATCTCTGAGATCTAGGCGTTCACACGGACGGACGGACGGACAGACGGACGGACGGACAGACGGACGGACGGACAGACGGACATGGGTATATCGACTTCTCTATTCACCCTGATCATATTTTAGGTAACTTTGGGGTGTCTCCGACGTCTCCTTCTATATGTTACATACATTTTCGGCTTGCACAAACTTAATATACCCTTGGACCATACGGTACAGGGTATAAATAGATGTCAAAAATGGATCCCTTGACCCCAAAAACCCTCAAATACACATTTAGCTAGAGAAAAAATAAGGTTTTTGGGCCTTGGAATGCAATGTCTAGGTCGATTTTCGAATATTTAAGAAAAACGTAATTTGAGAAAGTGGGCGACGGGAAATTTATTTTAGGCCCAAAGTTTCTTGAGCAAACTTGCTTAGAATGACCAAAAGTATCAAAATCGCTAAGAGCCCTTAGCCGAAAAAAATTGACCCACCCTAACGGACATATTTAGAGCTCGCAAAAGACTGTCATCCCATTTTTCCAACTTTGGTGGGTTCCAGACCCAAAACCGCTCGTGGAGCCTCTATTGGTACAGAGGTCTAAGCAATATTTTAAAATTGTAAAAGTCTATAAATGAGATCTTTCTAAACAATATTCTCAAAAAAATTCAAAACATCGTTTTTAAAAATTCGCCTTTTTATGATTTCAGTGGAAATTTATTTATTCAAACCGGTCTTCAAGAATAGCCAATATATTCATTACAGAGCCCAATTATCAGCTAGTGATAATAGTTAATAAGCTAAAAATTAAAAAAAATCAAATAATAATGAGCTTAATTATAATAATAATATGAGAAAAGATCTCATTAATTCCGTGGGGAAACGACTCTTATAATTTCAGATCCATATTACAAAGTTATTTACTTGCAACTCCATAATGATCCAAAAAGTTACTAACTCCGTTCAACAAATCGCGCATTCACTGTACTACCCAACAAAAGACTGCATCTTGCCTAAGCCTAAGCTGCGGTTTGAAGAACTTCTCCGGCTCTATCAACAATTTCGAACAGCAGCAGCTACAGTGAAAAAAACGTGCAAAAATTCAATTGCATATTCAAGTTTTGCACTTGAAATTCAGAGATTTGTATCGGGGAGCGCTCATATGACTACCAAATAAATAAAAAAAACGGAGAGAAATGAATCTCAGGCAGCAGCAGCAGCCAAAGGCACAGCAGGACGCTTGAAACGGAAGCAGACGTAGCCAAAAAAAAGAATACACACAAAAAAATACAGTGGGAGAACCACAGGGTGTCCAACGTACAACAAGTTTGAGATAAATCTTTAGCCTTTAAACAAATGTTTGCGCATATTTGAACTCACGGTCCAAAAGCCAATTTAAAATTTGCAAGAGGTTAAGCCAAAAGACCAACACAAAGTGGGGTAGCCCAAAAAGGTGCCTGGACTTATGATTTGGAACGTTGTTGGCATGCCTAATTAGTTAGTTAGGGAAACGCCAAAAATGTATCCATAAGCTATTTACAATTCCATTGAACCCTTTTGAAGTGCTTTCGTCTGGTCTGGTCCTGGCCAGGACAATCATAAGGATAAACTCAAATTGGCTGCTAATGTGTCCTCAACGGGAATTTGCTGCATGTGTTTGACCAGCTCATTAAATTTCATTCAGATTAACCCGACGTGGGTACACACAAATTGACATAAAATGAGCTTTTTGTGTTCCAAAAGAGAAAAATACTCAAAGGAGTGAATGGAATGAGCTCAACAAAAAAAAAAAAAACAACAACCAGGAGCAGGAATATTCCTGTGCGGCGCTCATTCATGTTGCCGTAGTCCATACATGATATGTACGTCCGCTTTCCCATTCCCAAATTTGTTGCTTTTTGTATTGTGACTGTCGTTGTCATCCACATCATCATCAACATCATCATCGCCATCAGATGCCAATCGTGCAAGCTTTCATCCGTTTTTCATTGACCTGACCAAGAGACTGGACTGCATGACCAAACTGCTGTTGCTCATTGCTGTTTGGCATCGGTCAATAATTCTCTGATTTTCTGGGATACGAAAGATTGACGCACATATGCAACTAATTGATATTATGTGAATGATATGTTAAATACAAATGATGGAAACTGGCTGAAAAGACAATGGGATTGAGAGTCAACCAGAGCAAGGATATGTTTTCGACAAACAGTATAAAAAATAATGGCCATGCATTTTTAATTAAGGAATTTTTGCAAATTAAACTCAAGTTGAATTGAAATCGAGATGCACAATACAGTTCTAGGCAGTTTGGTTAAAAGTTTTTATACTCTACTTTCCATTTGCGTAAAGAGTATGCTGGTTTTGATGGTCAGTAATGAAAGAATACGTTCAGAAGTAAGGCAGAAGAAGTCGATTATATCATACAAGAAATCGAGGAGAGACAGCTAAAATGGTTCGGACATCTATATCGGATGGACCAGTCAAGAAAAGCCAAACAGGTACTGGAAATGAGAACGGAAGGCAATGCACCAAGAGGAAGACCCAGAAAAACTTGGGAAAAGTCGCATCCACGATGTGGGAAGGAACCCTTGCAGAGATGAGAAGAGAGAGCCGAGACTGAGACCGACCTAATTGGAGAAGATGGATATACCGAGGCTACCCCAACGCCTAAAAGCAAATGGGGATTGAAGAAGAAGAAGTATGTTGGGTTTGTGCAGACTAAAAGTTTCTGATGTCAAAATGTGTTGCTGTATGGAATCTAAAAACTTTCAATTGTTTTTACTAAGTCACTGTGTTCTAAAGCGTCAAAAAGTTTTTAAGCATACATACGGAAACATAGCAATCTCTGTAATCTGTCAAACTGTCGTTGGCATTTCAACTGAGAAAGCACGAAATAGTATATTTTGTATTTAAACTTTCTATTTTGTAACTAAAGAAATTTTTCGAATATAATAACAAAATGCCGCCTGTCCGACGCAGCCAGCGTATCCGCCGAATGCAGGAGAGAAATTCTGTAGTACCGGAAACAGTTTCTTCCTCTGAACGTGCCAATACTGGTCCTGAAAATTCGGCAGTAGCCATAGCAGCTTTCAGACACAGCCAGCGTATCCGCCGAATGCAGGAGAGAAATGCTGTAGTACCAGAAACAGTTTCTTCTTCTGAACGTGCTCCTGAAAATTGGGCAGACGCAATAACAGCTTTCAGACACAGTCAACATATTCGCCGAATGCAAGAGAGAATGTCCGTACTAGAAGCAGAACTCTCTTCCGTTGAACGTGCCAATATTGCTCCTGTAAATTCGGCAGATGCAATAGCAGATCTTAGTCGCAGTCAACGTATTCGCCGAATGCAGGAGAGAGAATCCGTAGTACAAGAAGCATTAGACTCTTTCGTTGAACGCGCCAATATAAATTCTGCAGTTCCAGTAGCAGCTGTCAGTCGCAGTCAACGTATTCACAGATTGCACGAGAGAGTTTCCGAAGTACCAGAAGCTGTAGACTCAATAAATTCTGCAGTAGTAGTAGCAGCTCTCAGACGCGGTCAGCGTCTCCGGCGAATGCTATACGGACTTTCCGAAATGGCAGACTCTTCTTCTGAACGTGGAAATAGTAGTACAGAAAATTTGGCTGCAGCCGCTGTGGCTACTCCGGCAGTCATTCCACAAGCAGCTAGAGTTTCCACGAACATACCAATTGGCCGTATTACGACTACGCCGCTTTCAGAAAATCGTTCTCACGCTGCATTCAGAAGGCTTCAAGCCGAGTTGCTCCAAATTAGACGTACACCGTTGGTTGGTTGTTCTCTTGAACCCGATGACAACATGTTCTGCTGGAAAGGCTCAATTATTGGACCACCCGATACGCCATATGCAGATGGCGTTTTTCGCTTGCATATGTACTTCACAGGACAATATCCTTTTAGGCCACCCTTAGTAATATTTGATACACGTATTTATCATTGTAATATACACCGAGATGGATCTGTGTGCTTAAACATATTGGACGATATGTGGACACCGGCTATTACCATGTCGAGTATATTGGTAGCTCTGCAAGTGCTATTAGCAAATCCAAATCCAGATGACCCATTGGATCCCGATGTGGCTTGGGAGTACAAGGATGATCGGGCTAAGCATGATGCAGAGGCACGTAGGTGGACGCTTGAATATGCAAAGCCATAGACATGAGCTATTCCGTACACTTATTACATAAATTTTACGTAATTATCAATATTTCTAAACGAAGTCGATGTTGGGTTGTTGTCAATTTCAAGACACTAAACAGAAACTAAGAATTTTACCGCACCAAGAACAAATAAATGTTGACGACGAGCACGAGGACGAACAAAAGTGGTGTATATATTAAATAGCTCATTTTTTGGGAAGTAAGCTTATCAAAAAACAAAATATTAAAAATAAATGTTGGCGACGAGTACGATAGGGCAAAAAAAATTCTGTATATAATAAAAAGCTCGTTTTTTCCACTGGCTGTACACTGCCATTGTTAGACCCATACTCATATATGGAGTCTCGATCTGGTGGCCTACCTTAAATAAGGGGACCAACCTTAAAAAGTTAAGTTAAGTTCACCGAACCGCCGAACTTACAATTAGTGGTGCTCTGCAAAAAAACGAAGCTTTAGATGCTATTTTAAACCTCCTACGATTGCGCAAGGTAGGGAAACAACAAGCCATTCTATTTGCTTTACGCATGAGAGAGGCGAAAAAATGGAATGATCAAGATTTTGGTCATGCAAAGATTCTTAAAAGGAACTCACTTATCCCCGAAAGTACAGACTACTGCATACCGCAGTAACATTTTGCAACTCACTTCAGAGCCTATATTCCAACCAGAGAGGGGGTGCCAGGCCCAGCAGGCTCTATAAAGGTTTACACCGACGGTTCCAAGCTAAACGACCGTGGGGAGGCGTCTACGTTGAGGATTTCGACATTAGAATTGCTTTTCGGCTCCCGGACCACTGCAGCATCTTTCAGGCAGAGGTCACAGCAATCCGGGAGGCTTTAACAACAATAAAAAACCTGCAAGCTCAAGATAAGAACATCTATATATATTCGGGCAGCCAAGCGGCTATTAAGTCCCTAGTTTCGATGACTTCGTGTATGAAGTCAGTGAATTACTGCCGCTTGTCTCTAGGGGAGATGGCTGAGCAGCTATGTACCAGGACATAGGGACTTTGAGGGAAACTGCATTGCCGATGAACTGGTTAGAAAAGGAACTACCAGCATCCTCCTTCAAGACAAGGAGGGCCTGGGTATACACATGGCCAGATGTAAACTAAAAATACGAAACTTTTTCGCTCTCTCTGCAAATAAAACGTGGAATTGGATATCGAAAACGTGTAAGATCTCGCGGCAAACTTGACCGACATACTGCAGTAAAAGAACCAAAAAACTTTGCTCTCTGAATAGAGCCCAGTGCTCTCTGTTCTCCGTGTCATCACGGGACACTGGCTGACTACGCATCCAGGTAGAATGGTCCCCACCATGACTTCTGTAGAGGCTGTGGCGACGAGGAGGAGCTGGAGACGGTGGAACACTTCTTCTGTCACTGCCCTGAACTGGGCAGTAAGAGATTTAGGTTCCTACAGTCACACTTTCTAGACGATTTATCTCAGCTCTCTAAACAGAGTCAAAAATGATTTTTTTCCAGGCATTCGGATGACTTCCTTACCTTTTATAGGGGGACCTCTCAAGTGGGGAAGAGCGGTGAACTAGCTCACTCTAGCGGTACCGCAACGTGCCTATCCTTGGCCTAAGTGAGTTGGGACGTCAGTCCTAACTGCAGCCCTAACCTAACCTAGACGTTACAAAAACAATTATATTTTCCAATTTCAAGTATCGGTTGGCTTTGAGTACTGCAAAGAGAAGACTCAAAAGGTGCAATCCATTGGATCTCCCTATGAGATTCCTATAAATAAGTTCAAACGTCTTTAAGCCACCTACAAATTCATGTAAATGTCATATTTTCCGAATGTAGAACCCCCTTAGATTGAAATTGATTTTTATATTATTATTTTATGTACATCTAGGTTAAGCTGCAAACTTAAAAAAAAATAAAAATTTCAATTATACCGAGTGAAAGAAAGGTATCCCACTGTCGGATACAGACTCGACTCAGTCACTTTTTGAAAACAACCAATTTTGGTGAAATAAGATAAAGAGATAATAAAATTAATGAAAAATTCGCAGAAAAGAAATTCAATTAATTTCGGAATAGTATTGAAAAAATCTTATCATACATTGCATTGAAACAAAAGAAGCGAAAGTCCTGCCAATAAATACTGGAAATACCGGATTCTATGATCTTTGCACAGATGAAGTTTGCTACGGCTTATATATATCTTTTAGCATTCCCCGTAGTAGAATCAAATATAATCCAGCCTACGTCATAGCCTACAAGAACTGGAAATAGCGAATTCTAGCAAACGATACGCATTATCTCTACCCAGATGAAGTTTGTCCCTGCTTATATGTATATATCTTGAAGCATTCCCCGTAGTAAAATAATGTCTAAACCAACACTTTCCTACGTCATAGCCTATACGAAATGAAAATACCGAATTCGAACAAAAGATAAGAAATAACTCCGTGCATCTGAAGTTTGCTCCTGCTTATATATATCTTGGAGCATTCCCGGTAGTAGAATTAAATGTAAACCAGCACTTACCCAGTTTTTTAGACGAATCCATAAAATGTGTATTTATCCTTATAAAGATTTGTTCCCTTGCAGAACTTCTGTACATTAAGGAAAAAAAAATTTGTTAGAGTATTTGCCTTGAATTCGAAAGTTTGTAACAAATTAGCTACATTTCCCAAGCATAGCTAGGAAATTTGGCAGGATCTTGATAATGTTATACAAAAAAAAAAAACAGAAAGAAAACTGAATTAAACGTTGCTGCACTTACCACGTTCTTGTAATGGTTGAAAAACCTTCTCAGCAGTTTCCGATTACTTTTGCATTCAACTTAACATCTTCTAAGAGGCAGGCGGCTCCTCCATTTGCTACTTTAAATTCCCATTACTTAAGCGTAGCTCAACTTAATTTGCATATCGCACCTACAACTTGCCGGAGCTCTATCTGGCCCAAAGAGCAAACTTAAAACATGATCTAGCCATTTTAAAGTGCATTTACACAGTTGCCGACTGGCAACTTAAATGCCAATTAGTTTCCATTTAGGCAACAATCTAAGCCATGCCAGCGGCCAGCTAACGGGCCACTCATTAACAATGCCAATTCAAAAGTCTGGCCAAATCCAAATGCAAAGCCAATCGGCTACAATGACGCGTCTAATTAGTCATGTTGAGAGTCGTCGTTGTTGTTGTAGTTGGAACGTTCGAAATCCCAGCACGTTTTGGCCGACGACGTTGTTCCCAACTTCTCTGGAGGTATGAACATTCACACTACAAAGTGGGTCGACGTCGGCATTATACAATATTTCTCGCTGGCGCGTTCACGTCGAGTGGGAATTAAACAAATTTATTTGTAAATCGAGCAACATGGAGCAAAGTTTGCGACGACGACGATGACGACGGCGTAACTTAATTTGGGCAACGCCACATTGGCGACGACTTTGTTGCTTTGGGCCAGTTGCATATAGACGTATAGCTGGCTAGCTGGATAGCTGTCTAGTTCAGTGTCTTGTAATTTTGTAATGTAATTTTGTTGCTGCAATTTTAAGCATGCGAACGCGGCACGAATGTTTGCAACTGCAACTTGGCTGATGTTTGTTGTTGTGGTGCAAGCAACGCGTCTGCTTGCTTGTTTTTAATTAAAAAAGGTCAAGCTGGAGTTCAATGCAACTGCAAGAAATTGTAAATTAAATTGTTTTGTGACTAAACTTTTAAAGACACATACTTAACAAAATTTTAAATGAACCCGGCTAAAATGCATGCGCTTCAGTTGGCTCTAAGCTCAACCCGGCTCCGGCACTGCTCTGAGGTTTATTTTTGTGACACATTGACAAATGCTTTTACACGTCGCAAATCGTTAATATCCAGGCAAACAACATTCCAAATGGCCAGCCAATTAAACGCTTGACAAGAACACGCACACACAACAGTCCCGTCCTCGGTCGTATACAAACGACAGCTCCAATTCCAGCAACTACTACAAACAGCTGCTGCTGCTCTTTGTGCGCCAACCATGCCGGCCGCTGCCTGCCAATGACATGATGATTTTGGGCAACAATTTTTTGGTACACTGCAGCTCCAATTGCTGCTCCAGCTTTGGCTACGGCTACGGCTAACAATTCATACAGCAAACACCGTGTGCATGTTTTGTTAACCTAATTGACAATCACCCCCAATGGCTATGGTTAGTTGCATGTAGTGTGTGTGCACCAAAAGCGGCTGCTCCTACTGTCATTGCATTTGTTGTTGTTGGTGTCGTCGTCATCATTATCCTGCAGGCAATGCACACAATACGAACAATATAAAAACAACAACAAAAAAATGTTAAAACTCTGCCTTTTAACGCCGCCATCATCTGTTGACCACCTGCGGCGTCACATTCTAAACATTTTCATTTTGGTCAACAATGTGGTCTGCACAATGTTGGCATCTGCAAAATATGTTGACTGCAACTCCGCAACTTGCACAAAATCAATTGTATTGTTTTATTTATTAATTTCTTGTTGTTGACAACAGCATTTAGCGTTAAAATCAAATTGCAAATGAATTGCCACAAAAGCCAATTGTCGGCCGTGTTAAAACAGCTGTGTGCACTGCTTGCACTGCATGCAGTCACTGCATTCACTCGCTGTGCATTGCGAATTGCGTGTTTTGCAACACTAAAACACAAAAGTGGATCTCGATAGACCAAATGTCGACGATAAAAATATTCTAATTATTGCTGCAGCCAAAGCGCCATTCTATTTGCAAATTGTTTTGCGGTTTTGTGTATTTAGTTTTTCTTTTAAAGCAATTTGTTTAAAATTAAAGCAAAAGTGCGCTATTAACCAGCTAATTGTGTGAGATTTGATCTTTGAGTAAATCAAAGGAATTAATACGGAATTGGCAGCAATTGCGATGCTTTTTGCGATAGTGCGCAGTATTTATTAAAGGAACTTTATGTGTTTATGCATGTTGCATGTACTACAAGTGAGTGATTGTTTTTTTTATTTATTGTTTTGTTTTTTGTTCATTTACTTTATTGGTGATTATTCAAATTATAATAATATAAGACAGCATGTAAATTAATATTACTTTGTCAATCATGCAGAAATATGTATGTATGTATATATAATATAGCATACATATGTGGAAAACTACAAATACACATATGTATGCATACATAATATGTATTACTTACATTCATATGTATTGTTGCGCATGGCCGTAAATGTTTTGAAATAAATTTCGAAAGTAATTTTTTACAAAATTTTCATTTCTAAGCCAAGTACAGTATTTATATTAAAATATATATATTTATAAAAAATATCATAAAAATCATAAGGGCATTAGAGACAGTCGGGGAAAAATTACAAAAACCCTTGAATACGAGAGACTTACATACATAGAAACAGCAGCTCTCGAGTGGCGCCTGGTTTTCCATTTCATTGGAATCGCCTCAGGTTGAAACTTAATTTTCGAAACCGGCTGACTGACCACCCCCTACCATAAGTCGTAAAAGGCATGTTGTGCTCTCTAATCGTTTTGTGATCTAAGTTTCTAAATTTTTGTATCTTCTATTTCACACAGAAATTATCAGGTGTAGTAGATCCCTGTGTGTGTGTTTTTGTGTCTCTGCTGTAGGCTTTATAGGTCGGACGAACTGCTATGAGTCACAGTTCAATGGAAAAGAAAAGTGTGGGCTGGATGCTGGATGATATGACTATAGAAGTTAGAAATGGGCGGACTTTAAATTAGAAAGTGACTGTTTGAAATAGCTCGTAATATGCCCATCGATATTGATATAGGATGCTGGCCTATGGAAACTGCTTTCCATTTCAATCAATCAAACAGAGTGCAAAAGAGCTAAAAAGTTTTCTCCCCATTATATACAGCATTTTTTCCCTTGTCATGCTCGTCGTCAACATTTACTTTGAATATTTTGGTTTTTAATAAGCTTAGTTCCAAGAAAAAATGCGCTATTTATTATATACAGCATTTTTTTTTCGTCCTCGTGCTCGTCGTCAACATTTATTTGTGTTACTTCTTCTTGGTGCGCTAAAATTCTTGGTTTCTGTTTAGTTTCTTGAAATTGACAACAACCCAACATCGACTTCGTTTAGGAATATAGATAATTACGTAATGAGTGTACGGAATAGCTCATGTCTATGGCTTTGCATATTCAAGCGTCCACCTACGTGCCTCTGCATCATGCTTAGCCCGATCATCCTTGTACTCCCAAGCCACATTGGGATCCAATGGGTCATCTGGATTTGGATTTGCTAATAGCACTTGCAGAGCTACCAATATACTCGACATGGTAATAGCCGGTGTCCACATATCGTCCAATATGTTTAAGCACACAGATCCATCTCGGTGTATATTACAATGATAAATACGCGTATCAAATATTACTAAGGGTGGCCTAAAAGGATATTGTCCTGTGAAGTACATATGCAAGCGAAAAACGCCATCAGCATATGGCGTATCGGGTGGTCCAATAATTGAGCCTTTCCAGCAGAACATGTTGTCATCGGGTTCAAGAGAACAACCAACCAACGGTGTACGTCTAATTTGGAGCAACTCGGCTTGAAGCCTTCTGAATGCAGCGTGAGAACGATTTTCTGAAAACGGCGTAGTCGTAATACGGCCAATTGGTATGTTCGTGGAAACTCTAGCTGCTTGTGGAAAGACTTCCGGAATAGCCACAGCGGCTGCAGCCAAATTTTCTGTACTAATATTTCCACGTTCAGAAGAAGAGTCTGCTGTTTCGGAAAGTCCGTATAGCATTTGGCGGAGACGCTGACCGCGTCTGAGAGCTGCTACTACTACTGCAGAATTTATTGAGTCTACAGCTTCTGGTACTTCGGAAACTCTCTCGTGCAATCGGTGAACACGTTGAGTGCGACTGAGAGCTGCTACTGGAACTGCAGAATTTATATTGGCGCGTTCAACGAAAGAGTCTAATGCTTCTTGTAATACGGAATCTCTCTCCTGCATTCGGCGAATACGTTGACTGGGACTAAGATCTGCTATTGCTTCTGCAGAATTTACAGGAGCAATATTGGCACGTTCAACGGAAGAGAGTTCTGCTTCTAGTACGGACATTCTCTCTTGCATTCGGCGAATATGTTGACTTTGTCTGAAAGCTGCTATTGCGTCTGCCCAATTTTCAGGAGCACGTTCAAAGGAAGAAACTGTTTCTGGTACTAAAGAATTTCTCTCCTGCATTCGGCGGATACGCTGGCTGTGTCTGAAAGCTGCTATGGGTACTGCCGAATTTTCAGGACCAGTGTTGGCACGTTCAGAGGAAGAAACTGTTTCTGGTACTACAGCATTTCTCTCCTGCATTCGGCGGATACGCTGACTGCGTCGGACAGGCGGCATTTTGTTATTATATTCGAAAAATTACTTTAGTTACAAAATAGGAAGTTTTAATACAAAATATACTTTCTCGTGCTTTCTCAGTTGTTATTGTATAATGAAATGCCAATGAAAATTTGACAGATTACAGAGATTGCTATGTTTCCGTTTGTATGCTTAAATATTTTTTGACGCTTTAGAACACAGTGACTTAGTAAATACAATTTAAAGTTTTTAGATTCCATACAGCAAAAGGTTGTTTTTGTCTAACTAGTCCTGAGAATGCTTACTGATTAAGTCCTTATGTAGACCAAGTTTAGTTATATAATCCTGGTCAAAGAATGTGTTCTAGACCCAAAGTTCTCTTTGTAAAAACGATTCGAATTAAAAGTAATATCGAATGATCGACTCTAATGCGTGACGCTCCTAAATACCTAAATTACGGTTATTACTATTTGTTGATATTAATACGTAAAATACATATAAAGGGTTTTTCAATAAGAGCGCTACAAAAGTTTCTTTAATTTAAACAAAAACCGGTTTTGAATATCAATGAAATTCTTAATTACTGTGAAAGTAAATTCGATGCCATTACGTATGGAACTTGATTTCTTTTGCATGGCCACCACGGGCACTCTTGCAGAAGTCTAGACGCTGAACCCAATTTTCGACGGTTTTCAAGAATAAATCGATTTTCGTTCGTTCGATATTTGTACGAAGTTCATCAATCGTCGCTGGCTTGTTGGCACAGACCATACCATGTCCATATCATCCAATTCGGGCCAAAAATATTTGTTTATCATTGAGCTATAGCGATTCCCTTTCACAGTAACGTGCCGGTCCTGATTATCACGGAAGAAGAACGGCCCAATGACGCCGCCGGCCCATAAGCCGCACCAAACCGCAATTTTATCGGGATGCAATGGTGACTCTTGGATTACTTGTGGATTGCTGCCTGACCATTAGCGCATAAGCCATTCAGCCAAAAATGAGCCTCATCGCTGAAGATGATTTTTTAATGAAAATCCGGATCATTTTCAAGTTATTGCTCAGCCCAATTCACAAACATACGACGCTTCTGGTAATCAAGCGGCTTCAGTTCTTGCATCAATTTGATCTTGTAAGAATGTAGGCCAAGATCTTTTCTCGAAATTCGCCACAAAGACGTCATAGAGATGCACAACGCTTGAGAACGACGTGTGAGTGACTGAATTGGGTCTTCCTCAATTGATGCGCTATCGGCAGCAATATTCTCGGGCACTACGGGCAATTTTTTGTCTCACTGGCACGGGAACATTTTGTACTGTGCCTGTGGATTCAAATTTTTCCACTAGACGCTCAATTGTTGATCTGGCAGGACAATTATGACGACCATATATTGCACGTAGCGCTCTTAAAGTTGAGGCCACTGACTCCGAATTTCGGTAGAAAATTGTAATCATTTCGACTTGTTGTTGGATCGTATATCTTTCCTCGATGAAATGGCAACCCTTACTGAAGAGAAATGCCAAGAGAGCGTCATTTGCTGTCCCTATCGGTCTACTTTTGTTGCGTCCTTATTGAAAAACCCGATATTTGTAGGAAAATGAAAAGGTAAACAAAACAAGCAATAACGTCAAGAAACAGCTGATTTTATAACAATCAAAAGCAAAAGTGCAATTAAGGGCAATCCAGCTTTCGCTTCTGATCCCTTTATGTGTTTTTTCGTTCTTTTCTCCTTGAAAATGCTTTCAAAATTTGATTCACTATTTAGAGGTTTTCGATTGTGCACTAAATAGTGTACTCTATGTAAAAATTCAGTGTTCTCCATATCGAGTTGTTCACTATACCGTCTGTTCACTATATCCCACCACGACTGTATATCTAGGACTTATTCTATGACTAAGCTAGGTATTTAATAATAGCAAAATGTTAACAATGTATTTTTTTTTAATTTTAGGATCTGCCGTCTGTTCTTGTCTAGAACTGTTCAAAATTGAACTTCGATTAAAATTTGTGCCACTGTAACTAAGGACACGAAAGGAAAGGAAACATTTGTTGCTGTAAGTTGCCTGTTTATATATGATGGGCCAAAGGCTGGTTTGGTTGTTAAACACTCATAATTCAGAACATACCCGACGAATGGATGCTGTTCTTCTTATATCAAGTTCAAAACTACTCAACTTTTGTCATGGATCATTTTAAAATCGAAGAACACGTAAGAGTGTTACATCTGTACTATAAAAGTTATCGTTCTGTGGAAAAAAAGAACGATGAGGCCAAAGCCGACTAGTAGCCGGGAACATCGCCGTCGTCCACAAGAATTTCATCTTGCTAGGAACATAGCGATCTGCCTTTATACCCTAAAAGATGATACAGACGCAACAATTGAAGCCCAGGAACCATTATCAGGGTCGTTGATTCGTTCAATGGATGGCACATCGTTTAAAAAAAGTTATCGAAAATAGGGCCTTGTAGAGCCAGCCATGGTAGCCATTTGGGCGATATTATTGTTCTTATTTATATGAGAAAATTTGCATTTGCCCCTTTTTTTTATATGTGTAAAATGCAACTAACAGCCAAACCAGCAGATGGTTCAGAAGATGACGTAAATTTTACCTAGAAATTAAAAGAAGCATAATAATTAGTACTATAGTTAAAGAATAGTATGGTCAGTACTTGCTTTGTCTTTATCCGATTTAGATTTATAATTATGCCTGACCGATTCCTAAATACCTCGTATTAGGTGGTAGGTATTTTGAGGTCTGAGAACAGGAAAAAGTCGCTGGGGGCCAGATCTGGGGAATACTATCGATGCGTAAGCAATTCGAAGCCAAATTCATGCAATATTTCTATTGATTTTATGGTCGATTGTGAGTCTGCGGTTCACCCACTTGGCACAGAACTTTCGCATGTCCAAATATTCATGCACGATGTGTCCAAAACATTTCTTTGATATCCTTAGAGTCTCATCTAACTCGATCAACTTTACTTTACGATCACCCAAAATTATTTTGTGGACTTTTTTGATATTTTCCTCCATAACAGTCCCTTTTGGGCGTCCACAGCGTGCAGCGTCTTCGGTTTGATAACTTTGAAACACTTCTCACCGTTGATTTTGCTGGGACAGAGTCCGAATAATGTTTATCAAGTCAAGCCTTGACTTCAACAGTATTTTTTTTTACCCAAATAGCAATGTTTTATCAACACAAAATTCGATTTTAGCCATGTTTTTCATAATAACAAAAGTAGCTTCAGTCAGAATGGTTGTATCTCACAAACTAATAGTCCGACAGCTGTCAAATTTAGACACGAATCTTTTGAAGGATTGTACTAAATATATACTCAAATGGATTTAATTCTAGTAACATCATATATAAGTCAGTCCACGAACTTTTCAGACCACCTAGTACTTGTTTTGTCTTTATCCGAATAAGTACGCTATAATTGTGTCTGACCGATTCCTAAATGCCTTGTACTTGGTAGGGTATATTAGGGAATAGCGTTCGATTGTTGAAAATCAATACCACGATAGTACTTTCGAACATAATAAAGGTAGTTATGTTAGGTAGGTATGTTAAGGCGGCAGTTGGCACTTAGCGTCCCAACTCACTTAGGCCAAGAACAGGCTCTTTGTGATGCTGATAATTGGAGTAAGTGATAAGGATATAGAATAGACAAGAAAAATTAGGGAAATAGGAAAAGTGGAAAGTGCAGACCCATGCTTAACGTGGGATTCTAAACCACAACCTCTGGGATGAAAACTTGAATAGCGAGACTATCGAAGTCGATACGTAATATTTGGTACTAATATTTTCGTTCTCAATTAATCGTCGCTCTGATACCAACTTCCTTAGTATCGGCTTTCAGATAAATTTCGTTTTTCATTTGCCGCTTACAATTTATTTAGCAAAAAGTCCCTTTATGGTGGTTGCCCATGCGATTTTCCCGGTCCGGCTGGCGCTACGTGGAAAAACTATCAGTGAACACCTTAAGTAATTTGAACCATTCTGTGTCCGCCGCTGCAATAATCTATGCGAAAAAAAAACTTAAATAAGAAAATGTTTATATCATTCCAAGTTCTATTTTATAACCCAAATCTGAGTTTATTATAATCATTAGAAAATGTTGATTTATTTGTCTCACAAACGTTCCAATTTGGTTAATTCTTTTTTTAAGAAAACATCAAACAGGTCGACAGCGATAGTGTCTTATATCTTGTTTTTTTGAGGTGATTCAAATCGGTATCGAGTTTTTGGAAATACTCAAAGCTTCGCTTAAAATTGTTTTCGATATCGAGTATCTCTATTGCAATGCGATATTAAGTTTTTATGCTGGCAACACGGAAACAGAAGCACTTGGAATTTTGTCTACTTTACAGTTTGGAAGCTTGGAAAACTTGGTGCTCAGCCAATTGTGAGAGTTTGGAAGCCGACACGTTGGTTAGTTGTCTATTTAAAAAACTAAACAAAATCAACATTACAACAAATTTTACTTTTAGTGCTTACAAAAATGGAAACAATCTTGATGCCACCACCACGTCGCGTTCGGCGTGCTCCTCGTCGCGAATCTTTATCAGAGGAACTTCGTGCTTATTTAATAGAAGGAGCAGCATTAGCTAGTGCAGAATCATCTAGAGCAGAATCATCTAGTGCATCGCCAATCTCAGTTACTGTGGCAGTTGTGGCACCTAATCCCGAAACGAACCCGATTAATCCTGAATCAGCTCGTGTAGCAAAAAAGCGCATAATGACGGAGATCAAAAAGTTTATGAAGGACCCATTAAAAAACTGCACTATAAAGCCGCGAGAGGATAACATTTTCGATTGGGATGCAACTATCGAGGGACCACCAGATACACCCTATGAGGGTGGCATATTCCGTTTAAATATAACTTTTCCTGAGGAATATCCATTTGAGCCACCCATCGTAGCATTTAAAACATTTGTGTATCATTGCAACATCAGCGATGCAGGAGATGTGTGCATGGATTTGCTAAGAGATAAATGGACACCTGTTGTAAGTGTGACGACTATTTTGTTGTCGTTGCAACTTTTGTTGGCCGAACCCAATCCCGATGACCCCATGCAGCCGATCGTTGCAATTCAATATTTCAGAGATCGCAAAGGGCATGATGAAGAAGCACGCTTCTGGACACAACTTGTTGCTAAAGCTGAATTTGCGGATGAAAATTGAGCGTTTAAGCGAAGATTATAATTTTTTTTATAAAACGTAAATAGTATTAAGTTGTTAAAAAAAACGCTATGAATTTTACAGTGTTTTTTGTTATATGAAGTTTTTGTTTTCTAAGAATTTTACGAAACGCTAAGAATTTTTAGAGCGTTTTATTTTAATATGAAGTTTTTGCTTTCTTTTTTTTTTTTGGCACTGCTGCGTTTTAGCATTAGAGATAAAACATGGTACAAATGAATAATATTATATCTTGTAAATTTTGATAGTTTTTTAAGACTTTATGAGTGTCCAAGCATTTGGTCAGATCTCAGATTACTTATTGTCTAACTAAAGACCTTTTGTAAAATTAATTTACTAAATTAAGAAAAATATATGTACGAGCATGTTTTATAATATATCTGCAACTCTGGTACATTCCGCACCAGTAAAAATTTATAATGAACATGAGTGGCGGATTTAATGAAAAGGCCCAGTGGGCAAAATTTCTTCAGGGCCCCCACCCTCCCTTGGAAAATTATGTTGTGTCAGTTATTCCATGGAAAGTGAAAGATATATGTTTTAAGAATTTAATGAATATAAAAATGTTTTCATTTATTCATCGAGCATTATAAAAGTTGTATTTTTTTTTACATAGAGAAAATTTACATATTTTTGAATCCTCTTCTCGCTTTCTTCTCCGCGAAAACTTCGATGGTTGCATCCAGATCAATTTGATTGGCGACTTGCTGTTCTATGAAAAGTATGCTGAAATCGTCCAATGCTTCTGCACTCATTGTAGAACGTTGACGATCTTTGACTCTCTTCAATGAACTCATTGTTCGTTCGGCGCTGGCAGTGCTGACGGGAAGGGTCAAGAATAAACGCAATAAACTGCAGCCCCGGGAAACTGCTGATCAAATTTTTTTCAACGATGAAGTTTAAATATTGCAATGGACTTGCTTGATAGAATCTTGTTCTTGTGAGAAATATATATCCGCAAAACTGATTAACTCATACTTCAGAGCAGTTGTTAAAAAAGGTTGGATATTTCTACATCAAATTGCACAAATTTTTTTCAAATTCTTTCTCTTTCATGTTTTAGAAGGATTACGGCACATTCTGTCCAGAACTTTAAAGTGCCCAATGCGATGTTTCGTTGCCATATCCAGAGAACTGTCCTCTGCTTTCTCGCCTGGCATTTTTTATACCCTGTACCGTATGGTACCAAGGGTATATTAAGTTTGTGCAAGCCGAAAATGTATGTAACATATAGAGGGAGACGTCGGAGACACCCCAAAGTTACCTAAAATATGATCAGGGTGAATAGAGAAGTCGATATACCCATGTCCGTCCGTCCGTGTGAACGCCTAGATCTCAGAGATGGTAAGAGCTAAAGTTACCAAACTTTCACATTAGATCCCATATTAATCCATAGGAGACATGTTTATTTTATTTTTTTGATATCGGGGATAAATTATATAGCTCCCATGGGGGTGTTCGAGACGACCTCGACAAAAAAAGTGTTTTAGATGAATAATTCGTTTGTTTATGAAGATTTCGTAACCAAATTTGGTATTCGAAAGTTTTTTATAGTTCCCAATCATTGTACCAAATTTGATAGAAATCGGTTGACTATATCATATAGCTCCCATAGGAGCGATCGGCCAAAATAACTTTTTTAAAGCAAAATTCGCTATATTTCGTTTTTTAATAAAGATATCGTAACCAGATTTGGCGTTTGGAAATTTTTTAGACCACTTAAGCAATGTGCCAAATTTGAACAAAATCGGTTGACAATGTCATATAGCTCCCATAGGTGCGATCTTCCAAAAAAGCGATTTTTTAACTAAATTTGTTGTGTTTCGTTTGTTTGTTAAGATATTGGGACCAAATTTGACATTCGTGAGTATTTTATAGTTCATAAGCACTGTACTTAATTTAATCCAAATCGTTTGACTAGATCATATAGCTCCCATAGGACCAATCGGTCCAAAAACACGTTTTTTTTACAAAATTCGATGTGTTTTGTTTGTTTGTAAAGATATTTGAAATAAATTTTTTCTTTTTGTTTTTGGATTTTTGTGAAGAAATCGGACTTTATTACAAGCTAGTGGTACAGGGTATCCTAAACTCGTCCGCGCCCGACTTTACGTACGCCATTTTTTTCGTTCGTCGTTGTCTAATGATCGGAAAATCCGGATTCTTCCATCCCATCTTCTTTCATTGAGATTTAGCTTTCGTAACGAAAGGATCATAAAGTTCTTCGTTACATTTTCGAGACAATTTTGGGCCATCAAAAGATCCACATCTTTTTTCTGTAAATGCATTTCAGCTATGTCAATGAATGATAGGACTGAATGCCAGTAAAAAGACACAATTGATTGCCGAAAGTAGATAATTTGCGTCCTTTATATCTTCGCCTGTAGTCTTTTCTCTCGATGTTTCTCGTTCTAAACAGTTGACAACACAGTCAAGATTTTGGATAATTGCTTCTACTGTTGTCAGCCCTGCAGACCAACGAGTATCACTCACTGTGAAGTGGAGTCTTCGTTTCTGTGACAGTGCTTCGCTTTCGATATCTTCCAATGGCACAGCACACTGATCATCTTGTGTCTCCCTTCGACAGGTGAGTTGGTCTCAAAAAGTTCAAGTTTCAATTCTTCTGAAGTTGGATGCCGAAAGATTTTGTATTTTGAGACAGATTTTTGCTTTCTTCCAAAAGGTTTTCCCATCACCGATGAGTCTGCGAGAAGTAGTTGAAAATTCGCTGTAATGTTGCGAAAAAGAGTTTGATTAAAGGGCTGGCAAATTTTTTAGCTGCATGAGACAGAACCAGGTTGAGTTAATGCGCTGTACAATGGATGTAAAGAACGGAAGCCTACTCGCCAACATATCTTCTAATACAGGGTCGTTGAGGTAAATCCGGAAAATTCAATGAAAAATAAATATCAATAATTATGTTTAAATGTTATTTATTCAAGTAATACTTTTTACATAGTAAGTCATATATGGAACATCCTAATTATTGAATATAGCCGCCTTCAGCCACAACAACCCGCTCAAGCCTGGACCCGTTTCACCTCCATTTTGTTCATGTTGGTCATCACATCCATGATTTTGGCCTTCAGGGCGTCCTTTGAGTTGTGAGATGTCTTGTTCACATTTCCTTCAACTACGCCCCACACGTAGTAGTCGAGAGGATTGCAGTCTGGGCTGGACGGTGGCCACAAATCTGGGGACCAGTGGTGATGCATATTCTCGTACAGCCAAGCCTGAGTCTTTCTGGACTTGTGAGCTGGTGCAGAGTCCTGCTGAAACACGTATTCTCTTCCAGCGGTCACTCGGTCAATCCAAGGCTTCACAACTGATCTAACTACTTCGATATATCCTTATATATATCGAAAAAGTGGGGTGGCAAGACGTCCCCATTACTGCTTACGACACCCAAAACCATGACTGAAGCAGGAAATTTCGTGTGCATGACAGTAGGCACTTGTTCTTATTTCATAAACTTGTGTTTTTTTAAATCCAAACCATTGAATTATCTCCTTCGGTGTTTTCCCGGCGCGTAGTGACTCCAGTATCGCTGCCCTGCGGTCCTGTTCTCGGCTCATCGTTGCGTGTTATCAATCAAGTCTACTCTGTAACTGAAAAGGAACACCTAAACATGAAATTCAACGCTATCTTTGCAGATTTATGCTAAGCTGTAATAAAGGAGACCCGCACGAATATATTCCGGCTTTACCTCGACGACCCTGTAAGTGCTTGTAATCCATTCAGCTCTCCTAACATAACGGGCGAGCCATCGAAAGCTTGACCACATAGATGCATTTTTTCGAATCGATATGTTTCAAACAAGACCCCAATAATATCATGAGAAAGCGTGACAGCATCCTCTTTTTTGATTCGGATGAAACATAAAAAACGTTCTTTGATGCATGGCATCTTGGTTCTTCATTTTTTTGGATTGTAACGCAGCGCACCAATATAGCCATTTGGTCCGAGTGAGCAACATCAGTTGTTGAGTCAGCGATCAGGGTGAAAAATTAAGCTTCTTTGCATTCATTAATAATAAAATTTCGGGTTTGATCAGCCAAGATATTCAATAATTCCAATGTAATCGATTTGCTCAAGTACTTTATACGATTCGATTTGATCATGTAGAGTCGAGTTATGTTGGAAGATGAGTTTGATGATAGACAAATATACGAGTATACCAGTATTTTCTTCATCCATTTTTTCACAATGACCTCGCAGCGCGACACCCAAGCCAGACAAAGGCCCAGCGCGCTTTTGCCCACCTGTTAAATCCGCCACTGATGAACATTATAAAATGTTGATTTCTTTGTCGAGCAAACGTCTCTAAAAACGTCAAAAAGGCGATAACCTTCGATATAGATTCCTTTTTTGGGAGAATCATATCGGTATCCCTTCAGCATCCATGGATATTCATTGGCAATGCCGAGAATCAGATTTTGAAACATTTCGTTAATAGAATGCATTCATGATTCAAAGATGTGAAAATTATTTTTGTGTTTTAGTCTGCATAAGTCTGGAGATTGCTTTTGGTGATCATATCTTTAACATATCTATTTTTACCCATATATTCATCTATATACTCGTATATTAGTCTAAAAATCTACAAGCGGGTTTTGTTCATGGAAGCTTTTAAAGTATTACAGGTTCTACTCAAACTGTCTTTAAAGTAGGAAACGAAACTTAATGGTCCCCTTCTGTATTAACCTCTCATATTTTTCCTGACATCTTTCAATTTATCTAGCTTATCCATTCCACTATCATGAAATTAATAAAGTACAATGCTTATTCCACTTGAGCAGGTGTACTCCATCTATCTGTCTGTCCACAGACTGCTCCCAGATTGACATGCATTCGGAGTACTCTCTGTCAGAATATAAGCCCGCTCTTTGCGTAATGAACGAAATATTCTGATTGCTTTCATTTAATATTTTATAACTTGTGCGATAAAAAACAAGCACCTAAAAGGATAAAAAACGAAAATAAATAAATAATAAAAATTCCCGACTTTCATCATCAGAACTCACTGCAGAGTAATTTCATATCGAGGTTGGGATGCGGCGGGGTTATAAAAAGGAATCACATCCATAACATACGAATTCCACTTGGATATCTGGGCAATATGAATAACCATTCAATCAAGCTGAAAAGCAACAACAACGACACCAACAACAAAAGGTTTAAAAATGATTTTCTTCTCCTTGTTGTTGTTGTTGTTGTTGTTCATATGTTTTATGTGTGACTTAAAAAAATATGGCAAGTCATTAATATCGATGGATTAAATGCATGGCACATTTGCTATATGGTTGTTGTTTCAGTTGTTCCAGGGTTGTTCTCATCTTGTTTTTGTTGTTGTCAAAATCAGTTTAAAATATCACTGTTCGTGTTGTTGTTGTTGTTGTTGTTTAAGCCACACTTTACAAATGACCAGGAACGGCAGTTGGCATGCCACATATGCCACACACTCGCAGTAGGATTCGCATCCTGGAGAGGATCGTGTGCATTATATCTGCGACAAAAATCACCTCAATTAATTTAATTAGTCTGCGGTTTTTGGCGGATTTGCTACTTCGATGCCATTGACTTCTTTTTGTATTTTGTTGTTATTGCCACCTCCCTCCACAACAGCAAAAAAGGGCTACAACAAAGTTGTGCCTCTTGGCCACATTTGTTGCATGACAAATTTTTGAACACTGGTCGAGTGGTTCTTAAACGTTATGCGAGGGTTGTCTGAAATATTTTCGGCATTAGACAGAAATTTCTACATTAACTTTTGCTTGAGGTTAAAATAATTTTTGGTTGGATTTTTTTATTTTGAGAGATGTACTAGATGGAACCAACATTGAAGTTTATTTGAAAGAATAAAAGTTGGACATTAAAGGAATTCCTTGCTTGACAGTCGCGTAAATATGGGAAAAGAGAATCAAAGGGGACCAATACACTTTGTTTTAATAAATTTCTTAATTGAGATGTGGGTGGGACCAACTTTGGAGTTTATTGAAAAAAATAAAAGTTGGGCAGAAAGAGAGTTAATGGTTTCATAGTGGCGTAGATATGGTAAGAGGAAATCAAACGAGACCAATGCACCATTTTTTTTTTTTGGTAAGAATGAAAAGTTTTCTAATAAAATTTATTTAAAATTTATTTTAATCCCTAACATTCCCCCTATAAAAAAAACCCAACTACGATTCTGGTGACTAGTCAGCGATTGCACCAAAACTAACAGCCAAAAATCCATCTTTAGCAATTGGTTTATCTTAATTCTTCCCAAACTTCAGCCAAGGATATATTTATCATTCAGAATTGACGTTCCTTTGCTGCTCAAACGGAATAATAGTTATAGATGACTAATTTTTCGGAAAAAATAGGCGACTTTTACAGCGGAAAAATCCTTATGTGAAACCCTGCAGGTCGAGTTGAGTTTTGATTCAGGTATGTACGATGTTACAATAAGTAGGTCAAAGCTTACTTCTTAACCATTTATTTACAGAAATCGATTTCTTTGGAGCTATTTGCGTGATCCAACAAAGACGAATCTTCTTAGTCTTCAGATGACAACTTAATATTGAATATAAGACGATTTTGACGATAATGGATTATTCCCCAACAATTTCCTTGCAAAAAATCGAGGCTATTGAAATTATGCGCTACCCAACGGAGACAAATCTTCTTAGCTTATTCGCTATAAGCTCTCAAACAGCATAAATTTTACCTGGGAACTTTAACTATCTTCAACAAAAAGACAATAATTTTAAGGAAAAAAAAGGCGCTTAATGATATTGACTTTCCGACAGCCCTGGTGCAGATAAAAAAAATGGCGGACGTAAAGTCGGGCGCGGACGACTTTAGGATACCCTGTACCACTAGCTTGTAATAAAGTCCGATTTCTTCACAAAAAAACCAAAAACAGAAGAATTTTAAGCAAAAATTTTTTGACCGATCGTTCCTATGGGAGCTATATGATATAGTCAACCGATTTCAATAAAATTTGACACGGTGCTTAAATACCTTAAAAGATATGAACGCCAAAGTTATTTCAAATATCTTTACAAACAAACAAAACACATCGAATTTTGTATAAAAAACGTGTTTTGGACCGATTGGTCCTATGGGAGCTATATGATCTAGTCAAACGATTTGGATTAAATTTGGTACAGTGCTTAGGAACTATAAAATACTCACGTGTAAAATTTGGTCCAATATCTTAACAAACAAACGAAACACAACAAATTTTGTTAAAAAAATCGATGTTTTGGAAGATCGGACCTATGGGAGCTATATGATATAGTCCACCGATTTTGTTCAAATTTGGCACATTGCTTAAGTGGTCTAAAAAATTTCCAAACGCCAAATCTGGTTAGGATATCTTTATTAAAAAACGAAATATAGCCAATTTTTCTTTAAAAGTTATTTTGGCCGATCGGTCCTATGGGAGCTATATGATATAGTCAACCGATTTTGACTCAAATTTGGTACAGTGATTGGGAACTATAAAAAACTTTCGATTGCCAAATTTCGTTACGATATCTTCATAAACAAACGAATTATTCATCTAAAACGCTTTTTTTTTTCGAGGTCGTCTCAAACACCCCCATGGGAGCTATATAATTTATCCCCGATATCAAAAAATAAAATAAACTTGCCTCCTATGGAAAAATATGGGATCTAATGTGAAAGTTTGGTAACTCTAGCTCTTACCATCTCTGAGATCTAGGCGTTCACACGGACGGACGGACGGACAGACGGACAGACGGACGGACAGACGGACAGACGGACAGACGGACATGGGTATATCGACTTCTCTATTCACCCTGATCATATTTTAGGTAACTTTGGGGTGTCTCCGACGTCTCCTTCTATATGTTACATACATTTTCGGCTTGCACAAACTTAATATACCCTTGGACCATACGGTACAGGGTATAATCATTGCATCAGCTTTTGAACATAATGCTTCATCGCTAAAAAGCAATGTTAAAGGATTAAGGTATTATTGTTTTGAAAGCCCTTGACGATATTTCATTATTCAATCATTTTTACGTATTAATAAAATTTATCTTTTGAGATGCATTTCTTAACTGATTCTAAATAGTATAAAAATATTGAACCCCAAGGTGAAGTTGCGAAACCTGGAACCTTGTAACCTTAGACCTCCAACGCTGCAAGTTTTTATCAATCGCTGTCTCCGAAGGTTTTTACACTTTTCTGGCCTAATACTACCTTAAATGCTGAACTGTGAACTCGCTTCAACCGATGCATCTTGAAATCCTGAAAACGAAATGGGGCTGGCTTGGGAACGTGCCCAAGGCAGCCGTCAAAGAGGCAGACCAGCATTGACCTGGAGGAGGAGTCTGGAAGATGACGTATTCAGAACTAAAAAGCCCTGAAGTGAAGTTAGGAGGTTGGCGCAGGGAAATGTAGGAACCTCGTTGTGGCCCTTTGCGGTCCAGCGGAGCTGCAGGATTACATACTATATATACATGAATAGTCAATACTTTTTCTAATCTTATATAATTCCAAGTTTTTGTTAAAGGTATCTTAATTATTTGCAGTTATCTCATTTTGAGATCGAAAAACCAAACCGCTTAGTTGCAGAGGCGGATGTCAGCGAGAAGAGAGCTTTTGAAGAAGGTGCTAGAGTATGTCGCAAGTTATCGTACCAGGTTATAAAAACTTCGTTTTTGAAGACTTTTAAAATTATCATAAGGGAACTCTTTTGGAAACCTATTACCGTGACTCATTAGTCGTTTGCTAAAAAGATATATTGATCTAGAGATGAACGGCCTTCAGTTTGACGTCATGGCTCACAGTCATATTGCTTACGTAGCATCAACAATCAGTGATAATGATTAAGATCTCATTTTAAAATATCTAATCAATTTTCGGAAGCCATCATAGTCCAAATCTCGTTGGCGGATCTCGAGGTGAGTGACGCATTAATTAATTTTGTATTGATACGTTGAGGATTATTGAAAAATTGAAATAAAAATTAGACGATTTTTTTTTAACTAGCAATAAATATCGGTCGTAAGGATCTTACACGGTATGGATGGCAAAAATTTTTCCTAGAAGGAATACGGCAAGATATCGACGTTAATTGAATAACTTCAATAGCTTACGGAAAAGCGTTGGTTTTTCTAGCTATTATGCTCTTTGAGATTTAGTTTTTTATAAAAACGGGTATAAGTTCGTTTCATAAATTACCTAAACGCTTGACCCAATACTGGTTGAAAAAATTCTGAGCCTGTTTGTGCTAATACACATCCAAATTTTGATAGAAACTATTGCAAATTGAGCAGTGCGTCCACTTTAATATAGCCAGCTTCGGAAATCTCTAAAGCAACCCTCGTTGCTGGACCCATAAATGCTGCAAGCCATCAAAATTGCACAAAGTTTGCACAGCATGACAGTTTCCAAACCCAAACTCATATTAAACAAAAGATATTTACGGCTATTATGATTTATGGGGACTCGTTTTATAATTTCATTTATGAAAACCGCCGATAAACAGTTTGATAAACGATATTGAACGACATTTGACAGTTTTGGAAATTCGATATTGTAGATACTCTCTCTATACATATTCATTGGGAAATATTAAGCATATGCTATATGCATATAGTCAAAACTTGCATTATTTATGAAGTTGGTAGGACTTTGATTTTTTTATTTGGAATTTATAGTTTCAATTTCGGTTTGGTGAGTTCTTCTTGATTGCATTGGATTGATAAAACAAAGTGTTGAAATTTTAGTACGCCTGTTGAGCACTTCTTGCTGAGATTTTTATTACCAATGCTCTCAGGTTTTGTTTAGCACATAAAAATGTAAACAAATCTATGGAGAAGAAACCCGACTAAAACTATGAGATTCAGTTAAGATGCCGACTGCATTTCCTGCCTGTCATTGACATGCATTTTGTTTGGCTTTTGTTTGGTTTATGGCTATTAAATTTCAATTTTTTATTAACTTGGCTAGCAGCTTCTAACGCTTTTTTCTGACTGTTTTTGACAGTTTTTGTTGGCTGTATTTACGACAGACAAAACACTTATCTGCCGGTGAGCGGTGAATTCTAAAAAGAATTTATCAAAGAATTTTCTTATAGAATTGGAAATTTTTGTTTGGGCTTTTTGGGAGCGTGTGAGTTTTTAATTTATGTTTTTATTGTAGAGCGTGTAATATGGTTTATGGAGTCTATTTGCAAAGTCTTGATAAAAAGCTTTTTATTCTCTTTAGTTGGGTTAGCTCTTAAAAATTTCGGGTATTGAACCAAGATGAAGAGTTGGTACTTTTTAGAATAAAGCTTTTGAAATCCAAGTTGAGATATGATATACCCACTCGACCAAAAATGTGATAATAAACCAATGCCTGAAGAGGGGCAGTAACCTAGAGAACCAAAAAAGATGTGATGAAATGAGAAGAAATCAAATGAAATGATATGTAACAAGATGAAATGATTTAGCATGAACAAATCTTTAAATGCCGATGAAACACTTTTTTTATACTTAGTCAAGTTAGCTTTTAAAAAATTTGGGAATTGAACCAGAACCAAAGAGTTCGCACATTTTAGAATATGGTTTTGAAATCCAAGTTGCGATATATGCAACCCACTCGAACAAAAATTCGATAATAAACCAAAAAACTAGAAGAGCAGTAAGCCGGAGTAGTAAAAACGATGAGATGAAGTTTTATGACATAAAATGGCATAACATAAAGTGAGATGAAATGAGAAGAAGTCAGATGAAATTATGTGAAACGAGTTGAACTTAGATCAACTTAGTTGAGATGAAATGAGATAAAAAGATACTAAATGAGATGATATGATGATATTTATTGATTGATAAAGTAAGATGAAATGAGAAGAAATCAGAAGAAATGATATGAAACATGAAGAAATAAGATCAATTATTTGAGATAAACTGAAATGAAAAGAGATTAAATGAGATGATATGATGATATTCATTGATTGATAAAGTTAGATGAAATGAGAAGAAATCAATGAAATAATATGTAACAAGATGTAATGAGATCATTTTAGTTGAGATGAAAAGATATTAAATGAAATGGTATGATCATATTTATTAATAGATAAAGTGAGATAAAATGCCAAGAAATCAGATGAAATGAGATCAATTTAGTCGAGATGAAATGAGACGAAAAGAGGTTAAATGAGATGATATGTTGATATTTATTGCTTGATAAAGTTAGATGAAATAAGAAGAAATCAGACGAAATGATATGAAACGAGATGAAATGAGATCATTTTAGCTGAGAGATGTAATGATGACATTTATTGATGGATAAAGTGAGATGAATGAGAAGAAATAATATGAAATGATATGAAACGAGATGAAATAATGTCAATTTAGTTGAGATGAAATGAAACGAAGAGATTAAATGAGATGATGTTTATTGATTGATAAAATGAAAAGAACGCAGATGAAATGAGATTAAATGAGATGATATGATGATATTTATTGATTGATAAAGTATGATGAAATGCGAAGAAATTAGTTCAGTGAGATCAATTTCGTTGAGATCAAATAAAATTAAATAAGATGATATGATGATATTTATTGATTGATAAAGTCAGATAAAATGAGAAGAAATCGGATAAAATGATTTGAAACGAGATTAAATGAGATCAATTTAGTTGAGATAAAAATCTCTTAAAATTAAATGAGAGGATAAGATGATATTTATTGATTAATAAAGTGAGATAAAATGAGAAGTCAAATGAAATAAAATGAAGCAAGATGAAATGAGATCAATTTAATTGAGATGATGTGAGAGGAAATCAGATGAAATGATATAAATCGAGATGAATTGGGATCAATTTATTATTATTTCCTTGAGTTTACAGATTTATAAAAATTAAATTAAAAAAGTCTGTGTTGTCGCTTTTATTCAGAGTATAGGGCGGGATCAAATTAGTTGAGATGAAAAGAGAAAAAAAGTTAGATAAAATAAGATGATATGATAATAAATATGCCAAATTAAAAGCACTTAGCAGCTTTGTTGGTAAACTAACATCCCACGACCAAATTTTAAGTTTAGTTAATTCAAATTAAAACAGCGGAGATTATCCGGAATTAACAAATTTAGTGTGCGCAGATATTTATGGAAATTCATATACAACAAATGAATTCAACTTAAATTAACTTAACTCAAAACGTTTAACAGAAATTTTCTTATCCGGCCAGCATAAAAATTGTCGGGTATCAATTTTCATATGGCCCAGAAAGTTTTGACAAATCATTTCCAGCCAAGATCTACGATTTCCTCTTGGGCGCCGATAAAATGAAATTAACGTTTATACAAATTTTTTTTCCTCTTATGTGTTGCACTCAATATGTAAATTTTATGTATATATAGGCATGTATATAATGGGCCCTGAAGCTGGCTAAAAGTAAATTCATTTTGTTGTCGATTTTTGATTTATTTTAATTTGTAATAAATTATAACTTTCAATTTGTATATAATATTTATGTGTTCATATCATATGTTTATTGGTTTTTTTTGCCGCTGTTTTATCAACCAAAAGATTGTTAAACTTAATGGTTTTTCAATGTAAATAAACGACAAATACTTTTAGGTCTATGAATGATTATCGAGTAAGCGAAAAAAAGTGAGAGTCTATCGAAAATGAATTATGAAATGTGAGTTGCTTTTGAAATATGTCTGGTTTTTATTTACTATAAGTTGTCCCGAGGGGTTTTTGGTTTGCTAACAACTATAAAAAAATAAAATTCCTAGGGCTATGTAATATTTCAGCAATTAATTGCCGGTTTTGTCAAATTTATTGTGTAATATATTATATACTATAGCTTAACTAAAGTTCTGACAGCTGATCGTTTATTGTAATAATAATTCAATGTTAAGTGTTTTTTTTTATGTTGTACATACGTTTTTTTGTATTCTTTTATTTTTTCTGCTTAATTTTTATTTTATTATTATTTTAGGTAAATTACACACACTAATCTGGCGTATGTATGAATGATATTAAATCTAAAACTAATTATTTTATAAAATTAACGACAATACAATACAAAAATTTTTGTGAGAACTCTTTAAATATTAAACTTACCATTTGCTTCCGGAATTTTTCGGCGCTTTCGATCGAAGGATGTAGTCTTATGCTTTTTTAACGCAATAAGCGACAGATTTAATATCAAATTTAAGGCTTAAAAATGTTCTAATTATTCTTTTATCTAACTTAACTGTTGAATGGTATCTCGCCCGTTGCGCCAACGCGGTTTACATATGACAAGTCCTTTTTATTTACTCAAGTTGTGCCCAGGGAATCAGTGATTCGGGAAACACGGGGAACTGAAATCTTTGTTTCATAATTCATTTAATTTCATCCAATTTCATCAAACGTTATTTTTTACTTACACTTGCGGTTTGCCTACGCCTCGATGCGGTCTTGACCTCCCTCAATAAAGTTCTCTCGCTAACTGATTTGAGCCTGTCGCATGTTTGACTGCAGAAGCTATTGCAGTAGCTGCTACAATCCAGCATGCGGTTGGCTCAAGCTGGATTTCGTGCAGGTGCAAGCGAGACAACACACAGTGCAAAAGATCCGTTACTGGAATTGCTATGACAAGCAACCCAGTAGGAATTATAGGAGCAGTCGTGGCGTACTGCGGAATATTGCTGTTTAGCGACGCAACATAACCATTCGAACTTTTGAAACATTGTCTCAATTTCAGATCCCTTTTCTTAACGAATATAAATTTTTTGTATAATGAAATCAAAATAAGTACTTATTTGAGCCTATGAAACAAGAAAAGGTTGACATTTTCACAAACCCATCCTCTGTATGCCCTACTCAATTTAACTTTCTTTATTAATAAACATTTTTATACCCTGTATTTTATAGTAAAAAGGATATCTTAATGTTGTGCAAGCCAAATTGTATTTGAAATACAGAAGAAGACGTGGAAGACCCCCAAAGATACCCAAAGTATAACCAGCGTGACTAAAAGAGGCGATATAGCCATGTCCATCTATCCGTCAGTCCGTCTGCACGTCTGTCCCTCTATTCGTCCGTATGAACGTCTAGATCTTAGATATGATAACAGCCAGACCAAACTAACGTTCAGATTATGTCCTTTATTACTCTACGGGAGATGAGTATATTTTATTTTTGTGATATTGGGAACGTATTTTAAGCTCCCCTAAGGAAGTTTCAGAGGACCTCGAAAAAAACCAAAAATATATATGAAAAATGTATTTGCTTGTAAAGATATAAAATTTGGCATTTGGAGTTTCTTATAGTATCCAAGTACTGTACCAATTTTAACCAACATCGGTTGACTATATATACTCATATAGCTTCCATAGGACCAATCGACCAAAAAAATTTTTTGTGTCAGATTTCTTTGTGATGCATTTGTAAGATATTGTTACCAAATTTTTTTTATTTGGTAGACTTTTAAAGCCTCCCAGCAGTGTATCAAAATATGATCGTCCAAAAAGAAAAACGTGTTCGATTCAAAATTCGTTTGTTTTTCGCTTGTTTAAGAAGATATGGTAACCACATTTGAGAAATAAAAAACTTTTGGAGTTCTGAAGCAAGTTGCCGTATTTAATTGAAAATTGTTGGATGGTAAAGGGTATACCAAAATCGTCCTGTAACTGACTTTAACTTACGCCTCCTTTTCTTTTTTTTTTACTTATTATAACTAAATTTAGCAATAAAATGGTTTTTTAGAGTTCTTAGCCAATATACCGGATATAATTACAATTTGATGGGTTCTAAAGGTAATCCCAAAGTCGTTGGCGCTCGACTTTAATATATGCCATCTTTTTTCATTAATAAATTTTTGTTTTTTTAAATGGTAACAATGCCAGGCACGTAATTTTATTAATTTTAATACTTTTATAAGGCTTTTCAAATGAGGTCACATTTAATTTTTTTGTCTGTTTTATATTAAAATTAAATATATAAAAATCAAGGTAAAATTTCAAAAATAATAACATAAAATATTACATTAAAATATGCAAAATTATTAATTAATGCAAGCGCTTTTTGTAGCATACATTTTTATGAAAATATATTATCTGTTGATTATTGTTAAACGTAAAACATTAATAAACATTTGTAAGTGTATACTTCATTTAATAATCAACACTGAAAAATATTGGTTTATGCAAAATAAATTACTTTAACAAGCTAGAGCTCGGTCATGGGATCCCTGTCAGAAAAGTAACAATAATATAATTTCCTTATAATTTTTTAGGATAATATTTTTTTGTTCAATTTTTTTTCTGATTTCATATATCTTTTTTCGGTAATAGGTCCCTGTCAAAAACATAGATCAATTTGCCAATTATTTTTCAAGATAAATAATAATGATAATTCTCATTTAATATTTAAGGAATATTTAATTTTTTTTTTTCTGTTTTATACATATGTTGAGCTTCGTTTCTTGGCTTTGCTACTAAAAAGTTCGCCACACACAGCAACACTGGGCATGTTGCTTACACTTCCATAAACCAATACAGTTGCGGAGCTAACAAAAGACACACACGCAAATGCAAAATCTGTTCTATTGCATTGAAACTTTGCTACTTCAATTAGTATAGCAGATAACAGCAGCTTGCAAAACTTTCCTCTTCATGCTGCCCTCTGATAAGCAGATCGCAGAGGCCAAAAGAAATCAAAAAATAAAACAACAACGCAAGCGCAGCTGCTGTTTGTTGTTGTTCTAATTGGCATTATTTTTGGCTATGCATTGATTTAAGCTGCGCTCTGCTCTCTTTGCCCTATTCGTGGACTGCGCTCAGCTTAGACTTGACCTATATTTAAAATTAGATGCAGTTCCAATCGGTCTACCGGCGTGGCGTGATGTTCGCGGGGATAAATAATTTGTGACTCGTGCGCGTGTGTTTGCTTGCGTAATATAAATTATTAAATTTTTATTGTTTTTTATTTTATAAAGTGCGTTTTGATGAATAACCAAATGTTTCGGTTTTGCTAAATGCAGTGTGTTTTAATAAATAAAATTGTGGTATAAAATTAAGGAAATGCTATTTTTTTACTTTTTTTTTGCACGTTTTAAATAAATATTTTCGTTCGCTAAAAAAAAGAAAATATGCGTAAAAATTGGAAGCGAAAGATGCTAAGCAAACTCTGGTAAGTGTGTTTAATATTTTTGGATTTTTTATGGAAACCAGTGCACCATTAGATTTAAGACCATCTAACAAATTGCGGCTGAACTGAATTGGTTTATGACTGCCAATAAAAATATTCCTTTAACACTTTGTCAACTTTGCAATATTTATTCAACAAATTTGAGGATATTAGTCTCAATTTATTTTGGGGAGAATAGAAACAATAGTTCTTTGATAATCGGAACACGATTCGGAATGGGGAAAAATAAGGGCATTTTAATTAATTTTGGCTCAAATTTTTAAGTAAAGGTGTATTATATGAAATTCATAAAAATCAATTTTAAACCGTAACAGTAGAATAATCATTTTTTTTTCGTCCTAATAGGAATTAAAAAAGAGGAATTCAAAAAAAATTCTGAAATGCTGGGTTTGACTCGGGAAGAAATATTACAAGCTTCAAAATAGTTGGACTCACTAATTAGACACAACCAGGTGAGACATAGCCATTCGATGTGAGAAAAATAATCTTTGGCCGATTGGCTTCCAATTAAGCTCCTTTTTGCTCTGAGTCGCTTAGTTTTCGAGATGTAGCCCTTTGAAGTTGGAAAAATAAACTTTGGTTGATGGGCTTCAAATTATGGTCCTTTTCGCTCTTGAGAGGCATTTCACCTTAAAGTGTTTATACATCGGAGCTCGCTAAAGGCCTTTCCACCCATTTTTCCAAAGCCGAAAACCTCCCGTGGATTCGCACTGTTAAGAGCTTCAAACTCACGTACTTTCTTTAATGCGATTTAAATAGGACAAATTTTGTAATTTTCATACCCTGTGCCGTATGGTACAAAGGATATATTAAGTTTGTGCAAGCCCAAAATGTATGTAACATTTAGAAGGTGTAGTCGGAGATATCCCAAATTTACTTAAAATATAATCAGGGTGACTAGAGAAGTCGATATACCCATGTCCGTCTGTCCGTCCGTTTGAACGCCTAGATCTCAGAGATGCTAAGAGCTGGAGTAACCAAACTTTCACATTAGATCCCATATTATTCCATAGACAAGTTTATTTTATTTTTTTGATATCGAGGTTAAATTATATAGCACCCATAGGGCTGTTTCAGACGAGCTCGAAAAAAATTAAAGTTTCATATGAATAACTTGTTTGTTTATGAAGATATCGTAACCAGAATTGGTATTAAGAAGTTTTTCAGAGTACTTAAGTAATGTAAAAAATTTAATCAAAATCAGTTGATCATATTATATAGTTCTCATAGGACAAATCGGTCCAAAACAACTTTTTTATACCCTGTACCGTATGGTACCAAGGGTATATTAAGTTTGTGCAAGCCGAAAATGTATGTAACATATAGAAGGAGTCGTCGGAGACACTCCAAAGTTACCTAAAATATGATCAGGGTGAATAGAGAAGTCGATATACCCATGTCCGTCTGTCAGTCCGTCTGGCCGTCCGTCCGTCCGTCCGTCTGTCCGTTTGAACGCCTAGATCTCAGAGATGGTAAGAGGTAGAGTTACCAAACTTTCACATTAGATCCCATATTATTCTACGGGAGACAAGTTTATTTTATTTTTTTGATATCGGGGATAAATTATATAGTTCCCATAAGGGTGTTTGAGACGACCTAGACAAAAAAAAAATTTTAGATGAAAATTCGTTTGTTTATGAAGATATCGTAACCAAATTTGGTATTCGAAATCCCAATCACTGTACCAAATTTGATTAAAATCGGTTGATTATATCATATAGCTCCCATAGGACCGATCGGCCAAAATAACTTATTTAAAGAAAAATTCTCTATATTTCGTTTTTTAATAAAGATATAGTAACCAGATTTGGCGTTTGGAATTTTTTAGAGCACTTAAGCAATCTGCTTGAACAAAATCGGTTGACTATATCATATAGCTCCCATAGGTCCAATCTTCCAAAAAATCGATTTTTTAACAAAATTTGTTGTGTTTCGTTTGCTTGTTTGTTAAGATATTGGGACCAAAGTTGACATTTGTGAGTATTTGATAGTTCCTAAGCACTGTAATAAATTTAATCCAAATCGGTTGATTAGATCATATAGCTCCCATAGGACCAATCGGTCCAAAAAACGTTTTATATAAAAAATTCGATGTGTTTGGATTGTTTGTAAAGATATTTGAACTAAATTCGGCATTCAGATCTTTTTTAAGGAATTTAATCACTGTGTTTTATTGAAATCGGTTGACTATATCATATAGCTCCCATAGGAACGATTGGTCAAAAAAAATTTTTTTGCTTAAAAATTCTTCTGTTTTTGGTTTTTTGTGAAGGAACCGAATTTTATTGCAAGCTAGTGGTACAGGGTATCCCAAAGTCGTCCATCGTATTTTGCCGAATCGTTTTAATTCCTCTTAACACAAAACATTCGTTTCCAAACCACAGGAAATAATCGGTTTGTTGAAATCGGGAACAGCAAACAGTCGGGCTCAAAACTTATAAAATGTTCGCATTCGTTTTCCGAAGCTCGGTCGAATATTTTTTTTGCCATCATAAAATTTTGTTTTTCCATTATATTTACTTAATTAGAAATAAATAACTAAACTCCAATATCTATTGTTTTTTAAGATCATTAAAACAAAACATTTTTTATCAAAAAATACATATAATAATTAAACGTAAACTTCTGTTAAAAAATTAAGAAATGCAGGGTTTTTTGTTTCTTGTAAAATTTGATTATAAAAATTGTAAAATTTAATTTATTAAATTAATATTATAATTATTTAATAAGAGTAAACATTTAAAGTTCTTAATGTTTTATAAAGCACTAAAAAAGGTGCTAAAAATAATATCTTGAAATTAAAAAAAAATTGTTCAAATATTTTTGGAATACTTTAAAAAATATTTTTCGCTGTGCATTTTTTCTATATTTCTCTTTAAGTCTTTCTGAAAGGTTCGGATTCGTATTCCGGAGCATGGCCGAGTATTTTTATTTTTTTCATTATCATTAATATTTAAAAACCATTATTTTTAGGCCAAAAAATACAAGCTACGGAATAATATTTAAATATCAATTTGTGTTTAAAAATGAAAAAATAGCCTAATTGTTTATTTATTCTTAAAATTTTAAATAACAATTTTTTAAGTAGTTTTTTTAACTCCATTAATACATAAATTAATAAATTTTTCAATACTTGCTTTTTTATTAATTGAAACTAAGTACTAAAAGTTCTTAATATATTTATAAAGTGTTTAAAAACAACTAAAAAAATTTAAAAAAAAATTCAAAAATTAAAGATAAATTTTAAATATTTTTTGGATTACTTTAAAAATATTTTTCATTAGCTCTGTGCCACATATTGTTGCTCTTAAATCATAAGGAAGCGTTAAAACAAAGCAGCTCTTCATAAAGTCACTTTCATAATACCCCGAAAACTGAGGAATTAGTAAAATATTAAAATCGTTGCATTTGTATCGAGTACATTTTAAAATTTCGAAACCCAAAAATGCAGGCTTTAAGTTTATTTTGCCATGTTGTAATGCTGCGCTGAAAAAATTTGCATTTATGCTAATGGCTCCATGAACAGAAATACCGAAATACAGAAATACTAGATGTCCCTCTATTATGCCAGCCAGTCCATAATTTTGCCAGAACCATGACGAAAATTGATTGAAACTGCATTTTTGGATCAACCTCATTCATTAGTTATGCAAATAGAATAGCATAACCCTCTGCATAGCATTTATCGCTCAAAGCGCTGAATCATTTAAGCTGCTTTCCCAAGTCCTCCCAATGGCTCCAACGATACCAACACCATTTGTGGTTTTAACTGTCCAAAATTCATCAAAGCCTATCAAATGCAACACGCACAGCTTCGATGAGGGCGATTTCCAGCCATGATGTTGTTGCTCCAGGGCGCAACATGCGTAATTTATGAAAATGTTGGATGACACCCAAACTCCAACTCCGATTCCAACTCCAAAAAAAATATAAGAGTGAAAGCTAGCGATAACAAACCCATGCTGGGTGCTCGGAGCTGGGCAGTTGAAATATTTTGGGGGCCTAACATTTTTCGACTGGCTGTGCATGTAAATAATTGCCTGCAAAAATTTTCAAACAAAAAATCATAAAAAATGTTTATGCATAAATTTCTGGGCAAGCATGTGCTTGTTTTTTTTTTGTTTTCGGGGTAGGCAAAAACAAATTAAATTAGTTAATTAATGCAGCACAAACCCGAAACAAAAAGCGACAAACGGCAAACGACAAGGCCCCCCCTCGTTGCCGCCGCCACTTTTGGATGAACTTGGACACGCGTCCGTCTGATCATCAATCATGGACAGAGAGTCGGTCAGGGGCTGGGTTGGGTTTTTGGTCGGTCGGACGATTTTCTGTGATGCGTCGTCGTCGTCGTTGTGTCAAAAGTTAAAGTCAAATAACAATTTGTTGTTGTTTTTGTTTGTGTTTATTTGGATAAAAATGCTGCAAACCTTTTTTTTTTGCTTTCCCTCTGACAAGTTGACGCTTTTTTTCTTGGCTATATACCTACCTACAATATCTACAAATTATATATGTATAGTAAGTATATAGGTATGCCCATATGTGTCATTTGGAATGATTAAATGCCTACAACAAAATCGGAGTTATATATAAATACTTCTGACTTTGTGTAATTTCTTGTAATCTATAAAAAGTTTCAGTTTAGGAATTGGTGTATTTTAAAAATTCCATCATAAAAATTTAAAAATATTGTATTATATATATTTGATTAGTTATGATCCAATATTGAGTACAATCAATAAATCGCTACACATAAACTATAATTAAGTGTGTGATAAACCAATAAAATAAATTTTTAAAAGTAAACCGAAATCTAGGAATTTTACTTTGGATGTACCAAAAAAAAAACGCTTTTTCTTTGCCGAAATTTAAAAATACCAATATCATAAAAAAATATTCTCCTAAATTAACATCTAATAAAATTATAAAATTTAATGCAAAAACGATACACAAAAAAACTTTCTTACAAGTTCAATAAACATTAGAATTTCGAAATGATTGCAAAATTTCTTCTTCTAATTACTTCTCCTCTAAGGACTATGCAGTCTATCTGACTCCCCCCAGGGGTCAACCTAACCTACTTCTTCTCTTTATTCCAATTGTAATTAATTCCGTCATATGATAGGTAGTATCAAAAAGTAAAAGGCTTACTTTCTTGAAGCGCGAAAGAATTTTTTCGGGTCTCCTGTAGACAAGCTTCTATTTCCTTGAAACCCGAGAAAAAGGGAAATCATTATCCAAGATGGAGCAAATTCTCAAGCAGGTTCTGGCAGCGCCAGACCTTTTCTATTTCCTTGACTCAAGGGAAACCGATAAAGCACTTTAGAAGACGTCCAAGAGGCCTTGACGGTATAAAAAAATACGTCGCGTTGGGGGACCGCTCCTAAACTAACAATTTAAATACAAATAGTCTAATTAAGCAACAAAGATTAACTTAAAAACAAAATTAAGAAAATACTTCAAAAACTTTCATAGAATTACTTCAAAAAATTTGCATGTAAGATACGACCGTCAACGACGTCTGCCCTCGCGTGTCCCCCACCGCGACGTATTTTTTTTAGAATTATTAATAGATTTTTAGGTACTTTAACATTAAGTTTCTATTTTTATTTTTTACTTTTTAAATGAAAATTCGGGGGTTTTTTAAATTTTTAATTTAATTTTTTATAAATTTATTAATAAATACTATTTTTCTCGGCAATTTAGTTGTTTGCTTTTGCTGTTGGGTAACGTATTTTTTATTGTCTTTATTGGAAATCATCTAGACCAGTGGACGGTATTGCGGCGATAGTGACGTCATCACAAGTGCAGTACCCGTAAAAGTCACATGAACTTGTGTGCGTAGCAGCAAACAAAAGGCTGCAATGCCGATGCTAGTGTCGAAGTGTGGTGACGTCACTGCGTCACTTGCACAAACGCACGCTGCCTTATGAGCGTTTTTCAAGACGCACACACTGTTTTAGATTTTTTCGTTGACTTTCAGACTTTGACCTTAAAAAAAACAAAGTTGAATACGTTCTTCCATCCACGCTTAATACACCTAAACTGACCCTAGTGCATCCTATAACCCTCAGCCGTTTGGGTACGGCAAACTTGCATCTGTTGTTTGCCAAGCTGCTGCATTTCTAAACGCCGACACCCAATGAGAACTAATATAGCTGCCACTGTACACTCCGCCCTAGTAAGAGCCTGCTTCTTAAGAAACCCTCCGAACTGCTGCTCTAACCATCCTGCACTGCTTTTCAGCAATTAAATGCTTGGACCCTCATCAAGTTTTAAGCAAACTATCAAAATTTACAAGATATCATTACATTACTTTTTTTGTATCCTGTTTTATTTATACGGCTAATACGTTCCAGTCTAAAACCACGTTAAACAAAACCAAACTTTATAAAAAAAAAAAAAACGCTAAGAATTTTGACGTTTGTTTTTTATGCAATTTTTGTTTAATTTCACGAGATTTTACACTTCTCCTTTAAAAACAAATTATATAGTATTTACGCGTTTGTTGTTAACACTCATTTTTTTTATCCGGAACTTCAGCTTTGGCATAAAGTTGGGTCCAGCGACGGGCCTCTGCATCATGCATTTTGCGATCTTTCATGTATTGGGCTGCAACGCTTGGATGCATGGGATCCCCAGGATTCGGTTCCGCCAATAAAACTTGAATTGAGAGGAAAATAAAGGTCATACTAAAACTAGATGACCATTTTTTTTTTAGAACGTCCACACAGGTGTACCCTCCTTTACTGATGTTGCAGTGGTAGACTAAAGTTTTAAATACGACTACGGGTGGCCCAAGTGGGTAATTTTCAGGAAAGTGTATTACTAACTGAAAAACGCCGCCTTCGTAGGGTGTGTCGGGTGGGCCTTCGATAGTTGCATCCCACACGAATATATCATCCTCATGCGGAGTGATAGTGCAATTTTTTAAAGTCTTCTATCTCCGCCAATAAGCGCTTCTTTGCATTATGACGATTAGACGAGTTCATTGCTTGAAAAGAATTAGCCACAACTGCCGAAGCTACTGAAAATGGCAGTGACAAAAATTCGTCTGCGGCGGCCAAACTTTGAGCACGCTGTTCCTCTGCTGTAGTCACGCGGGAATTATCTGACTCAATGCGACGTGTTGGTTCCATTACCAATTTCTTGTTGCCACTAAACAAAGTAAATTTGTTGTAATATTTAATATGTTTATTTTTTGTTATATTTATACACACCTAACCAACGTGTCTGCTTCCAAAATCACACAATTTACTGATTTAAATTAATTAATTAATAATTTTTTAACTAATTTTTAATAAATTTTTTGATCAAGCTGCTACAGTCGACAAACTACCATGTGCTATAGTGAGTATTGGTTGCTTCCAAAATCACACAATTTACGGAATGCCAAATTTTTTTTATCACGCTGCTACAGTAGACAAAATCCCATGTGCTGTAGTTTGAGTATTGCCAGCATAAAAACTTAATGTCGCTTTGCAATAGGAATACTCGATACCGAAATTAAATAGAATCGAAGTATTGAGTATTCCAAGAAAACTCGATACGGATACGATTTTAACAAAAAATACATCGATATAGATCGATTTTTTTAAGAAGAATGCTCGATTGGCGGCGTTTGCTCGACAAAGGAGCAAAATTTTCAACGTTCATAATAAACTGATATTGGGGCTATAAAATGAAACTAACTAAACTTTTGTATGTATTATAACTAGCATATATATAAGGCTCAAAATTCAGAAAAGCTAATAAACATTTAGTTGTTCGGGGCGAATGGCAAAAAAGGCGAACGCTGGATACGCCAATTAGAGTGGCCATCTTGCTTAAACTTTTCTCTAGTTTAAATTGTAATAATTATTTTAAATAGCAAGACAATAAATACAGCGCCAGCTTGGAGACGCGTTAGTTTCTAGAAATTTGTGAATATAAATCGTAATTAAATTAAAAATTTAAAAACCCCCGAACTTAAGTAATTTTCATTTAAAAAGTAAAAAATAATAAAAGAAACTTAATGTTAAAGTACCTAAGAATCTATTAATAATTCTAAAAAAAATACGTCGCGTTGGGGGACACGCGAGGGCAGACGTCGTTGACAGTCGTATCTTACATGCAAATTTTTTGAAGTAATTCTATGAAAGTTTTTGAAGTATTTTCTAAATTTGGTTTTTTAGTTAATCTTTGTTGCTTAATTAGACTATTTGTATTTAAATTGTTAGTTTAGGAGCGGTCCCCCAACGCGACGTATTTTTTTTAGAATTATTAATAGATTCTTAGGTACTTTAACGTTTCTTTTATTATTTTTTACTTTTTAAATGAAAATTACTTAAGTTCGGGGGTTTTTTAAATTTTTAATTTAATTTTTTTTTACAAAGTAAAATTAATTCCGTTTTACTACCTTTTGATCCTACCTTAAATTATTTGTTTTTCGTCCCTTTGTGCTTCTCCAGGGAGTTAAGGGCTTCTTTCCAGCGGTCTCTGTTTGGCGCAATTTGCTTTGCTATGTCCCAGCTGATGATGTGTAGGAGACATTTTGTTTAGTATTGTACGTCACTAGAAATGCCAAAGTCCAAGAAGACCAAACAACGATCGTTCCTATGGGAGCTATATGATATAGTAAACCGATTTCAATAAAATTTGATACAGTGCTTAAATACCTTAAAAAAGATATGAATGCCAAATTTATTTCAAATATCTATACAAACAAACAAAACACATCGAATTTGGTATAAAAAATGTGTTTTTGGACCGATTGGTCCTATGGGAGCTATATGATCTAGTCAAACGATTTGGATTAAATTTGGTACAGTACTTAGGAACTATAAAATACTCACGAATGTCAAATTTGGTCCCAATATCTTAACAAACAAACGAAACACAACAAATTTTGTTAAAAAATCGATTTTTTGGAAGATCGGACCTATGGAAGCTATATGATATAGTCAACCGATTTTGTTGAAATTTGGCACATTGCTTAAGTGGTCTAAAAAATTTTCAAACGCCAAATCTGGTTACGATATATTTTTTAAAAAACGAAATATAGCGAATTTTTCTTTAATAAAGTTATTTTGGCCGAACGGTCCTATGGGAGAGTCTTTCCACTCTTCTGCTTTCAATAAAATACGATGAATTTCCAGGCAAGATTAAAAATAAAATTTAAGTGATAATTTTCTTAGAATTTTGCTGGAAATTTTAAGACTTCGCTACTTATAAACTTTTTCGATCGTTTTTAGGTTTATGCAATTAACATTTTTTCGAGACAAAACCAGGTTGATATCAACATTAAACGGTATTAAACAACCTTCGTGACTAAATTTTTAAAATTTTTGAACCTTAAAATGAAAGAATAAATTTTTAAAAATATTGTTATATAAAATAATTTTTTTTAACTGGTATCAGCTTGCACTAGTATACAAATGAAGGGTTCATCGAGTGAACCTTCGTAAAAAAGTTTTTTTGGGCTCATTTTGGATAGAAACACGAAAATTACAACCTTTTTTATGTTAAGCATCGTTTTCATGATTTTTTCGAATTACTCTTCCATATCTCGTCAACAAAATTGTGTACCGGCAAGAAAGACGACTAGATCCTAAAAAAGTTCCCGAACTAAAATTCTTGTATGTATGTATTTGTAAAATCTACTTTCTTTAGATATACATTAAAGCGCATATCTGCTTATAAAGCTATGCTAAGCTTGTTAAGAGAGCATTCAAAATTATCTAAATAAAAATAAAAACGACTCGTATATATATATGTACCTGGCCTAGGTATGGTATCACATTTCGCGTTAAATTTTATTTTTTTGTGGTTTTTAAATTTAAGCCTCTAAGCCAAAATAAACAGCAAACTTCCATTAGGCAATTTAAAATTCTTGGCGCTTAAAATGCTGATTGACATTTCCAAGCGCTCCCCGATGAATAATGCGACAAGTAACCCCCGGTAACCCTTGTGGGCTCAGGTGTATCTGATATTTTATGTTTATCTTTTTTTTGTATATATTTGTCGGTCATATTAAGCCATTAAAATTTGCATAAACCCTTTTTGTAGGAAATACTTGGTTGCTTGCATTTTAAATTAATTAATTAATTTTCGTGTCGCTTGTGTCCACAGATGCAATCGAATAATGAGACTATCAACAGCAATGTCATCATCATCATCATCAACATCATCATCATTGCCCTCATCAGCGTCATCATCAACGTTATTGTCATAATCCAAAGCAAAATGCCAAAAAGCAAATATTTGTACATGGCTTGTAGCTTTTGCTTTTTCTAGAGAGGAGTAGCAGCGGCAACACTTCCCAGAACCCGCCCAGTTTTCCACTTTTTCCCGCTGGCCATGAAGCTATCCAACATTGTGTGTTTGCATATGCATGAACTTAATTTTAATTAATATTTTATTATCTTAATTATGCATCGCTCGCTTGAGCACCTTGCTCAGCTCGTCTGCTAGGTACTGTCCTGGCCTGGTCTCAGCCGCTCGCCTGCGCCCTTTTGGCCCCCGTTTGTCGCCACATTTAGTTTTGACCTTTTGCTTAACAAATTATGACCATAAATAAAGTAAACGAGTTAAAAGTGGTTTTGCGTGTAGACAACGGCAGCCAACGCAAATGGAGGCCGGACCTAGAACTAGTCATTGGTTCCTGTTGAGCCCAAGCCGGAGACCGAGCACCTCTACATACAGACATCCAATTCACCAAGTCTGTTGTTGGTCTAGCCGCGGTCTAGTGGCGCTAATGCCATTTTCATATTGGCCATAGGGCGCGTTGTCTTTTTTACTTTTTGGTACCTACCATTTGGAGCGGGTTACTTCTTGACAAATGTGTGTAGTTCCCTCGGTTAAGGTTGTTTGTTGTTAATGTGTTTTGATTTATGGCCAGTTACTTTGTGGCGCTAATTGGCCAAAGGTTTTGGAATTTAGCAAAGGGCAGCAATGCCAAGTTGTTTGTTCAGTAAAAAATGTTGTTGTGGCAGATCTTAAAAGATTCCAATGGAATTTTTTATTTGAAAATATTCTTTTTAAAAATATTTGTAACTACGATTTCCGATTCCCAATCAGTCTTGACTGGCAAGACTGGTACTGGAGAGCTGTCGTCGGAAGTTGTTGAGTCTGGAGAAGCCAAGGCATAGCTATGATCTTTCAGAGCAGCCATAAATTCTGGAGCTTTATTCACGTGCTGCGCTTTAAAATTTTTGGAGTCTACTGTCTGGTTTATATTGGTTTCTAGGTAAGCTGCAAGCTCGGCTGTCTCGCCCGGATACTGCATCGGATCTAAAATCAAGCCAGGAATGAAAACTTCTTCAAAATTAAAATCAACTGGTTCTGATAAAGTCTCACAGCCATCCACTTGCCCAGGAGCTGCAACTGCCAGAGCAGGCATAACTTCTTCAATTTTATTCTCGTGCTGCGCCTTAAAGTTTTTGGACTCTACTGTCTGCTCTTTTGGAGCTCTGTTTGCGATTGCGGAAGACAACTGTTGAGTATAGGCTTCTAGGTAACCTGCAAGCTCGGCTGTTTCGCATGGGTGCCGCATCGGATTTACAATCAAGCCAGGAATGAAAACTTCTTCAAAAGCAAAATGTGCCTCAACTGGTTCTGATAAAGTCTCACATCCATCCATTTGCCCAGGAGCTGCAACTGCCAGAGCAGGCATAACTTCTATAGTTTTATTCTCGTGCTGCGCCTTAAAGTTTTTGGACTCTACTGTCTGCCCTTCTGGAGCTCTATTTGGCTTCTCCAAATCATCTCTCCCAATTTTATATGAAAAACCGATTGCGGAAGACAACGGATGCGTATTGCTTTCTAGATAAGCTGCAAGCTCGGCTGTCTCACCCGGATGCCGCATCGCATCTACAATAAAGCCAGGAAGCCAAACTTTTTCAAAATTGAATTGGGCAGCAACTGGTTCTGATAAAGTGTCATAGCCATCCACTAGCCCAGGATCAACAACTGCCAGAGTTTCGCTCGAATTTGCTGCAGAAAAAGTGGCTTGGCCAATCTCTGCCTTAGGAGCTGCTAACTCTAGTGGTTCACTCGCATGATGCATCTCATTATTTGTGGCTTCTAGTGCGGAAGACGAGTCATGAGCACTAAATTCCAAGGGATCGGCAACTTCGAGAGCTTCATGCATATTATCAGAGCAGGTTGATGAAGAAGTGGCATGATAATTTTCCAGTAAAACAAATTCCAGGGGAGCCGCAACTTTAAGATCTCCATGCATTTGCTGCTTGTGAATATTAGCAGTGTCTGTTGATGAAGAAGTGGCAAGATCATTTTCCAGTATAAGAGATTCCAGTGTGGGGCTTGTTACAAGCGCACCAATGGGATGTTTTCTCCAAACACGCTTCTTTCGATTACCCATGCGCCAAAACCTCTCAACTCGACTTGGCATTTTATTTAATGTTTTTGAGTTGTCAGTTATAAATGCTGCAAAGACAAAGTTCTGTTTTGATAGTGATACATTGGAAAGGGGGACCTAACTAAATAATCCAAGTAGATGATGATAATGAATAGCATCATCATAGCAGTGCAAGAGAAGTTAAAACTCAAATTTAAGCATTGCAAGTTCGATTATAAAACATATTTCTAGCTTGTATTTAATTGTACGCAGCGTGGTATATGCATAGTCGTCTTATAAATTAAGCGGACTAACAAAAATCTTATTAAATTGATAAAAAAAACTTACCCTGGTTGTCCTTAGAAGATAGTCAAAGCACTTGAGCAATTAAATGTCTTAATTATTTGTTTAGTTTAGCTTATTAACATCAATCTGCATATAAAATTATATTGCCTCCAATTTGCATAAAACACATGTCGCGATCAGGGCATCATATTTAGCGATATCGATTGTTTTAGTATTGTTATCAACACTTTTATTAAGCTTCATTTGCCGTTTGCTTTAGCGCTAAAATTTTATTTTAGCGTTTCGGTTTGTTTACAAACAGTTAAGCTACACAAATGCTTTTTTTTTTTAAATTATATTTACTTACAATCTATGCCTTAGACAACAAGTAAAGGTTTTGGAAATTGGAGAAATAATAAAACTCCAATGAGTAACAACTATTGCTTTTTTAAGTGCTGCAGGCGGGATTTGAATATGATTTGAATATTGCATTATTTTTTATTAACAATGCGATAAATGTAACTTATATTTCTATTTCTGAATTATTAGCTGATAATTTAAGAAAAATATGAATATTCGAGTAATAATTAATGTTGAAGCGCTAATTAGTCTCTAAACGCCACTTAATAGCAATAGGTAATTGATAAAAAATTCCTTTTTTATTATAACGATTTTTCCTAAAAAAGCGGGTTCACATTAAGTTATTGTTCTAGGGTGAAAATAGAAAAGCTGTTCACAAATAAAATTTTTCACACTATTTGCTTTTAAGCATTTCGTTTATCACCGCTTTAAAGTAAAACATTTTATTTTATTTTAAATTGGCAATGCCTGCATTTTAAACAGTAACGTAAGTGAATTCACCTTTCACCACGCATGTAGGAGAGGTGAATATCAATAGGTACATATGAATATTCTTTGTTTATGTTTAGTCAGAAATAAACTTCAATGTTAACACTTACGGCAGTTGATATTATTGTGTTCATTTTGTCTCATCCCTGCTTAGAACTCCTCGACATCTCAACATTTTTAATACCCTATATTATTTATAAAATTTGTATTTTAACTTAGTACAATCCGAAAATGTACTTACGTAGCATAGGAAAAATAGTGAATACCTTCGGGTGGCACGGATTTTCAAGCAAATTTTTCGAAAGAAGATCCAGTATTGCCTAAGCAAATATCATCACAAGATGAATACAATTTTTAATAAAAAGCATCAGAAAAATAGTTTCAAATTATCTATAAGTCTGTAATCGTCTTATAAATTAAAGTTGAATAATAAATTTGTTTGACTTAAGGGGTCCCGGTGGTCTAGAATTTTCGCAAAATCGAATCCATATATTTCGAAAGTATAGGCTTTTAACAATATACTGTCAAATTTTTGGAAGGATATTCCCAGTATTTTCGATTCTACAGCCGTTTTAGCAGGTAGAGTCAGATTCGTCACGCGGCGGCATCAATGGTCGCATTGTTGATCAGTGTAGCTTCAAACAGAATTATCTCAAAACTAATTTTTTTGGTCTGGTGTTGTCGAAAAGATCCAACTGAATCGTCTGAAATTTGGATATGTTGTTCACAACATCAATGGCTATCGCCCGAACTAGAATCATATTATTATTTTAATTTTTTCGTATTTTTATACCCTGTACCGTATGGTACCAAGGGTATATTAAGTTTGTGCAAGCCGAAAATGTATGTAACATATAGAAGGAGACGTCGGAGACACCCTAAAGTTACCTAAAACATGATCAGAGTAAATAGAGAAGTCGATGTACCCATGTCCGTCTGTCCGTCGTCCGTTTGAACGCCTAGATCTCAGAGATGGTAAGAGCTAGGGCTACCAAACTTTCACATTAGATCCCATATTATTCCATAGAAGGCAAGTTTATTTTATTTTTTTGATATCGGGGTTAAATTATATAGCTCCCATGGGGGTGTTTGAGACGACCACGACAAAAAAATAAGTTTTAGATGAATAATTCGTTTGTTTATGAAGATATCGTAACCAAATTTGGTATTCGGAAGTTTTTTATAGTTCCCAATCACTGTACCAAATTTGATCAAAATGGGTTGACTATATCATATAGCTCCCATAGGACCGATCGGCCAAAATAACTTTTTTAAAGAAAAGTTCGCTATATTTCGTTTTTTAATAAAGATATCGTAACCAGATTTGGCGTTTGGAAATTTTTTAGACCACTTAAGCAATGTGCCTAATTTGAACAAAATCGGTTGACTATATCATATAGCTCCCATAGGTCCGATCTTCCAAAAAATCGATTTTTTAACAAAATTTGTTGTGTTTCGTTTGTTTGTTAAGATATTGGGACCACATTTGACATTCGTGAGTATTTTATAGTTCCTAAGCACTGTACTTAATTTAATCCAAATCGGTTGACTATATCATATACAATAGCTTTATAGGACCAATCAGTCCAAAAAAAACGTTTTTTATAAAAAATTCGATGTGTTTCGTTTGTTTGTAAAGATATTTGACCTAAATTCGGCATTCAGATCTTTTTTAAGGTATTTAAGCATATATATATATCATATATAGTCCCATAGGAACGATCGGTCAAAAAAAAATTTTTTTGCTTAAAAATTCCTCTGTTTTTAGTTTTTTGTGAAGGAACCGGACTTTATTGCAAGCTAGTGGTACAGGGTATCCCAAAGTCGTCTGCGCCCGACTTTACGTACGCCATTTTTTGACTTAAAAAATTATTTAAAGTATAATCAAGGAGGCTGTAGAAGTTGATGTAGATATGTCGTAGCTAAATTTAGCGTTTGAAAAATTCCTAATCACTCTACCAAATTTTGTCATAATCGGCTTACTATATCATAGGTATAGCTCACATAGGAAGGATCGGTCACAACCGTTTCTTAGGGCCTGAGTTATAATCGAAGTAGGCCATCCAATCCAAAGTATTTTTGATTATCTAGCCAAAAAGGGTTACCAGATGGTCCAAGTGAAAAAATCGGATATTCTCAAACCGACGAAGTATGTAAAACTTTACAAAGACATTTTTTATAATTTTAAGGGGTTATCTTGGACAAAAAATATGATTTTAAACATTAACAATTTTTAAATGCTCTTATTTGTGTTGGTACAGTAAACCTCAAATCGTTCATATGTTAAAAACTTTTTTTTTTTTAAGCCTTTTCTTTGCTTCGCATTGAATTTTGAGCCTAGAGGAAGAATAAAAATTTGTGATTTTTCTACTCTATGATACGCGGCACTGAGCGATCTTTCTGTACAAAGACTTTTCCCTGATATTTCCGAACATTTGCGTATCTATAAAAATGTATAAGGTGCGCAACTATGCTCTAGCTGTTTTTTTGATGAAAATGTAACTTGATCGTAAAGAATTTTTTTACAAATGACTTATTCAAAGTATTGCCCATCGCTAGCTACAACCCATTTTTCTGGCAGAGCCCGAATACCTTGATGGTAGAAGTGCTCGTCTTTTGAGGCTATCCACGAATCAAGCCATTTTGCGATATCTTGGTATGAGTGGAACCAGACCATGTGCCATATCTGAGAAATATGGCAGGTGGTGCATGACTTTTCATTTGGGCGTTTCCAAGTAGGTTTTAACAGGATTGGCAACGTGATTCCGTAAGTTGTCATGCAGTAGAATCACTTTTTGTGCCTCTGCTCGTATTGTGGCCGTTTTTCGCGCAGTGCTCGGCCCAATCGCATCAATTGAGTTCTCCAGTGATAGTTTCGATCGGTTTAAATACTACTACTACGAATTCTGGACTCCTAAGTGGAGCATAGAGCCTCAACAATCAACTTAAATCTAACTCTAACTTTGTTATGTGCATTAACATTGACGTCATTCCAATGTATAATTGACTTTTCGCATTTCTGCTTCGATTGTACGCCTCCATGCCCTAGCTGGCGCTGCGGGACGTCTAGCACCCTGCGGGTTTCAGCGGAAAGCTTGTTGGGCGATGTTGCTATATGGATTTCAATAGCTCATAATAAATAATCACGACTTGGTCTTAGCTCCAAGTTTTTTTTACTTTTTGGGTTGCTGTAATGAATTAATTTTTCATCATCCTCATGGACCACTTGTTCACAGGCGAAAAAACGATGCTCAACTCTTTTCCACTTCTCAACGGGCCTGGTAATTCATATTTTTAATAAATAAATAACATTCTTATCTCTAACGTATTAAACCTAATCCGAAAGCTTGGCAGCTCTAGCTCTTATTTATCTTGGAGTTCTAGGCCTTTATACGAACGGACTTGTCTACATCGAAATCTCTAGTTCCGTTTATTATATTTAGTTTAATTTGATTACATTTAAAGTTTTTTAAATTATCAAAATGGCAGACCTTAAATTTTCATTTCATTTTTGTCTTAAAGTTCGAGTTAGGTATGGAAATATGGGTTTTTGGGTTCGTTAATCACGAATATGGGAAAACAATCTAAAAATTACAAAATAACGGACCTAGGACACATTTTTTAGGTTTTCGACTATCATCTTAGATTCGCCATTTTTAAATTTTCAAAAATTAAAAATGTACCTATAACCAGCTACCAAAAAAGTGTCTAAATATAGGCAAAAATAAACTTTTCAGATTTTGATGATGATCCCAAAAACGTTGATTTATCTTAAAAATGGAAGTATGAGGAGGGGTTGGCTGCTTTGAGAGTGAATACCGTATATATTAATATCAACAAATAGTAATAACCGTAACTTAGGTATTTAGGAGCGTCACGCATTAGAGTCGATCATTCGATATTACTTTTAATTCGAATCGTTTTTACAAAGAGAACTTTGGGTTTAGAACACATTCCTTGACCAGGATTATATAACAAAACTTGGTCTACATAAGGACTCATTTAGTAAGCATTCTCAGGACTAGTTAGACAAAACAACCTTTTGCTGTATGGAATCTAAAAACTTTAAATTGTATTTACTAAGTCACTGTGTTCTAAAGCGTCAAAAAATATTTATGCATACAAACGGAAACATAGCAATCTCTGTAATCTGTCAAATTGTCGTTGGCATTTCATTATATTTACAATAACAACTGAGAAAGCACGAAATAGTATATTTTGTATTAAAACTTCCTATTTTGTAACTAAAATAATTTTTCGAATATAATTGAGCGCATCAAACGATAGCCACAAAATGCCGCCTATTCGACGCAGCCAGCGTATCCGCCGAATGCAGGAGAGAAATGCTGTAGTACCAGAAACAGTTTCTTCCTCTGAACGTGCCAATAATGGTCCTGAAAATTGGGCAGATGCAATAGCAGCTTTCAGACACAGCCGAATGCAAGAGAGAATGTCCGTACTAGAAGCAGAACTCTCTTCCGTTGAACGTGCCAATATTGCTCCTGTAAATTCGGCAGAAGCAATAGCAGATCTTCGTCGCAGTCAACGTCTTCGCCGAATGCAGGAGAGAGATTCCGTAGTACAAGAAGCAGAACTCTCTTCCGTTGAACGTGCCAATATTGCTCCTGTAAATTCGGCAGAAGCAATAGCAGATCTTCGTCGCAGTCAACGTCTTCGCCGAATGCAGGAGAGAGATTCCGTAGTACAAGAAGCATTAGACTCTTTCGTTGAACGCGCCAATATGAATTCTGCAGTTCCAGTAGCAGCTCTCAGTCGCAGTCAACGTATTCGCCAATTGCAGGCGAGAGTTTCCGTAGTACAAGAAGCAGTAGACAATATAAATTCTGCACTAGTAGTAACAGCTCTCAGACGCGGTCAGCGTCTCCGCCAAATGCTATACGGACTTTCCGAAAGGGCAGACTCTTCTTCTGAACGTGGAAATAGTAGTACAGAAAATTTGGCTGTAGCAGCTGTGGCTATTCCGGCAGTCATTCCACAAGCAGCTAGAGTTTCCACGAACATACCAATTGGCCGTACTACGACTACGCTGCTTTCAGAAAATCGTTCTCACGCTGCATTCAGAAGGCTTCAAGCCGAGTTGCTCCAAATTAGACGTACACCGTTGGTTGGTTGTTCTCTTGAACCCGATGACAACATGTTCTGCTGGAAAGGCTCAATTATTGGACCACCCGATACGCCATATGCAGATGGCGTTTTTCGCTTGCATATGTACTTCACAGGACAATATCCTTTTAGGCCACCCACAGTAATATTTGATACACGTATTTATCATTGTAATATACACCGAGATGGATCTGTGTGCTTAAACATATTGCACGATATGTGGACACCGGCTATTACCATGTCGAGTATATTGGTAGCTCTGCAAGTGCTATTAGCAAATCCAAATCCAGATGACCCATTGGATCCCAATGTGGCTTGGGAGTACAAGGATGATCGGGCTAAGCATGATGCAGAGGCACGTAGGTGGACGCTTGAATATGCAAAGCCATAGACATGAGCTATTCCTCATTACATAATTATCTATGTTCCTAAACGAAGTCGATGTTGGGTTGTTGTCAATTTCAAGACACTAAACAGAAACTAAGAATTTTAGCGCACCAAGAAGAAGTAACACAAATAAATGTTGACGACGAGCACGAGGACGAAAAAAAATTCTGTATATAATAAATATGGAACTAAGCTTATCAAAAACCAAAATATAAAAAATAAATGTTGACGACGAGTACAAGGCAAAAAAATTCTGTATATGTATGTTAGTAAATGTATAAAAAAATGTTGAAATTTTCGTCGAATCGAGGTAAATAAATAGTTAAAAAAAAAATTTTTCAAAAGAATCAAGTTTGATATTCAATTAGAATTTGATTAGTAAAAGTAAAAGTAATTTTCGTCGAAACTACTAAAATCATGATAAATGTATAAAAAATTACTTTCCAATCTTAAATTTTTAATTTTTTTTTATATATATTTAATACTAGGCTTCAAAAATCTTAACATTGAAAGCTAAAACCTGCGCGAGCTAAGTGAAAGCTTCGTTATAAGTTCAAGCTCATTGTAGATACGTTCGTCATTGGCAAGTTCGACTGTACTTTTCTTGTGTCTGCAGAACTCTTGCAACTCGTCAGCTCGTCAACCATGGCATGCAGTTTTCATGTTCATTTTCCCCTAATGTCACAGCCAACTTGACCATCAAACGTTTTGGTTTTTTTTGTGCTTTCCATAAATTCTTTCATATTTCGCAGAAAAATTTAATAATCTTCTGTCGCGCAATTAAATTTAAAGTTGTGAACAAACCCAAACATATTTGGCCAAAATGGTAGGCTTTTTTTTTGGGGACTAACTTAAAAAGCAAATACCGAAATACCATGGAAGCAGTCAGCTTGTCAATGTTAGCAGCAGAGACTCATCGCAAGGCTTAGACAAAAAAATGGTCAAATTAAAACAAGGTGGTGTGCAGTCATCGTCCAGTCGGCTTGACCATGATGTTGTGGTTGATGACGACACTGGAGCTGTGTTTTGTCTGCAGCTAAAATTGCAAGTGACAGGCAATTCATCATTTATTTTGGTTCAGAGACTTGACTGACTGGGAGCATTGGGTGAGTTAGTGAGTGAGTGGTGGAGTGACGGAGTGACGAAACTCCTTTTTTGTCTGCTGAATGCAATTTTATGGTCGGTCGACAATTTTTAGCATAGCCAAGCACTTTGACAATTTAATGCATTTAAAGCTTTGCCAGAGCAGAGGAGAGCAACTACAAACTGCCAAGGTCTTATATGAGGTAGTGCACAGCATGACACTCCTCCTGCTGCTGATTCAACTCCTGCTGCTGCGGCTGCTACTCTACCTAGTGTTGGCATGTTGGCCTTTTGGAATTTTAAATTGTTTTAATGCGTGTTGAGCAGACAACCACGCCCCGCCGTAGGTGCTCTCCTCACATAACCAAACGATGTCGTCAAGCACTTTGACTGCTGCCGCTGCACTTGCACTTGGCCCAGGATCAATCAATTTTTTAGCACGAACTTCGTTGATGAAGTGCCTCACTCTGCCGCTGGGAGCTATTTAATATGCAGCTAGTGACACGGCCAAGCGCGACGAGTTGCTGCACCAATTTAGCCCCAACTCTGGTCACAACATTGTTGCCTGCCTGCCTGCCTGCCCATCCCAACCTCGGTTAGTCTGTACGAACTTCATAAATTTTTCATCGATGCGGCTACAAAACAAACAAACTGCGCCCAATTTATTCATTGCTCATGCGCCCCGTTGACTTGGAACCGGTTGCCACCATCACCGCACGCATGTAATCAATTTTATATTTTAGAACCCGCGCAGGTGCAAAATTCCTTCGGCTCTACAACGTTCTAAACTCGTTGCTCTATTATAATTGGATTACTTGTAGCAGCCAGTTTGGAAGGACACAACCAGAGCGTACATTAAACTGATGTTCGCGCATCAGAAAAAGCAGCTATGTCTGGCTATTTGGATGGATAGCTTCCCTTGCCTGATATCCAGTTTTTTGATTCTTTGGCATTTTTAACGAGTGCATCGTCTGAGCTCCAATCATTTGCAGCATTGCATTGACGGCATCCTCCTCCGGCTGCTACTGCTTCATGTGGTGCGTGTGGCACTGTCTGCATTGGAATGGGTGCTATAAAAATGTTTAAAGCAAAACAGCTTAAGTTAACTCTTAATCCTCGGCTAACCTTGAGCTGGCCTTTAAGTACTTAAAGCTTTGACAAGCTTTGGTCTCGGCCACACTTTGCTTTAAAATGGTTTTTCGAGTTAACATAAAATTTTTGTTGCATGTATTCGCAATTTTAAGCTGCGTTTTAAATTTATACTTTTATAGAACTTCAATCTTAAAGGTATTTGGAGCTTTAATCCTCAAGGCACTTAAGTTCAATAACCAAATTGCTTGGGTCCAGCTGGAGAGGAAAATGTGTTCCAAACAGTTCTTATGCCGGGCTCTGCCTTAGCAAATATATTAAGATCTAATTGATTCGGGCTTTATTTTGAAGGCCCTATATAGAAAAGTAGGAAGAGTTGGTCCCAGTGGCGGATCCACAGGAAAGTTTTTGTTTTCGGAGCCCCTCCCATAAGTGGGAATACCTCAACCTGGCTGGTAGAGAGTTTTGGAAAAAACTTCTGGCTTAAGCAGCACCTCTAGTTGCCTATGGTAATCCGGTTCTAATTCTTGTCTTAGCACAATCTTATCCGAATGTAGGCCCAACTCAGCTTATCTGCCGCAAATAACAATGTTTGGGTCTTCTTCTTTACTGACCACTGGAGCTGCTCTTTTGTCTCTTTCACCTAATCTCTGGTTGATTGGTGGCTTATTTTTTAAAATATGTCATGTGATGTGACGTCATTAGGTAGCTGCCAAAGTTAAATCAACCATATAAAAATCTATTAATACTTTCTAGGCAATCCATATTACAAAATTGATTGTTTGATTGAATATATTGCCAATCCGCCTCAACTCAGATCTATGATATAAACATTCCATAAACCCTATTAGGGATAATGCCAATAAAAGGCTAGGAATTGTAATCTAAGGTAATGATAACTATATACGAAAAGAATTTTCCTCCAGTTAAAACGATAGAGCAGCTGGGATATAGCAGGCCGGACGACTTGGAAAAGGGGGAGATTCCCAGGAGTTTTTTCAGAGGCCCGACACTGAGAAGAAACACAAGAACTTCTTACTTAAAACTGGGAAATCCACACTTACAGGGGTGTCACAGAAAACCAATTCGATTTCAATTCCAATTCTTGGTGCCACAGACATGGCTAACAAGGGTTTTAAAAAAACCAATTCGATTCAATTTCGATACAATTCCAATTCTTGGTGCCACATACATGACTATGAGCGGTTTTTAAACCGTTGTTAGCCATGTCTGTGGCACCAAGAATTGGAATTGAAATCGAATTGGTTTTCTGTGGCACCCCTGTTAATTTAGGTGCAAAAACGAAATACATGAGTTGTAGAATACCAATCTTTAAATGTTTCTGGAATCATTACCATGTGGCGCTACAAAGCTGGTGACGAATGAACTGAGTTCAACGAATCCACCTGTTTTTTTCTCCCCACGAGCTTTTCTTATTCGGGCGAATTCAAAAACCAATCCGTGAAACGCGCAGCAACCAAGACGAGGTCGAAAAATCGAAGATAGGATCAAACGCTGGCATAGTTGCGTAGCATTCAATGGGGAATACTTTGCTATGCGATTGTTAGAATGACTATCATTGAGCTCTATATCACTGTCACAATAAGCAACTGATAAGACCTCATAATAGGCTGGAAAAAAGAGCTCCCTAATTTCAATTCGAAAAAGTTAAAATAAAAATTGCTAGCACCAGTGTAAGAATTCAGCAGAAACTTGGTAATCTCGCTGTAAGCGTTTAAAAGTTTTCCAGCTAAACAGACACGATTGACGATCTCAAGATTATAAAAGTCCAATTTATAGAAATAGATATACTATATTTAAAAAGAAATCTTTTAATAAAGCAAAGTTCTTATCTGACTTTATGCAATTTTTGTTTAATTTCACGAGATTTTACACTTCTCCTTTAAAAACAAATTATATAGTATTTAAGCGTTTGACAAAAATTACATCTCGCAGTTTACACTCATTTTTCATCCGGAACTTCAGCTTTAGCATATAGTTGGGTCTAGCGACGGGCCTCTGCATCATGCATTTTGCGATTTTTCATGTATTGGGCTGCAACGCTTGGATGCATGGGATCCCCAGGATTCGGTTCCGCCAACAAAACTTGAATTGAGAGGAAAATAAAGGTCACACTAAAACTAGGTGACCATTTTTTTTTTAAAACGTCCACACAGACGTACCCGCCTTTACTGATGTTGCAGTGGTAGACTAAAGTTTTAAATACGACTACGGGTGGTCCAAGTGGGAAATTTTCGGGAAAATGGATTACTAATTGAAACACGCCGCCTTCGTAGGGAGTATCCGGTGGGCCTTCGATAGTTGCATCCCACACGAACATGTCATTCTCATGAGGTTTGATAGAGCAATTTTTTAAAGGGTCTTTTTTAAAGTTTTGTATCTCTGCCAATAAGCGCTTTGTTGCATTATGACGATTAGACGAGTTCATTGCTTGAAAAGAATTAGCCACAACTGCCGAAGCTACTGAGAATGGCAGTGACAAAAATTCGTCTGCGGCGGCCAAACTTTGAGCACGCTGTTCCTCTGCTGTAGTCACGCGGGAATTATCCGACTCAATGCGACGTGTTGGTTCCATTATAAATTTCTTGTTACCACTAAGGAAAGTTAATTCGTTGCAATATTTAATATGTTTTTTTTTTTGTTATTTTAATACACACCGGCACGTTGGTTGCTTCCAAAAATCACAGAATTTACGGAATGCTTAATTTTTTTTTGCTACAGTAGACACCTAACCAACGTGTCTGCTTCCAAAATCATAAAATTGACTAATTTTAATTAATTAATTAATAATATTTTAACTAATTTTTAATAAATTTTTTGATCAAGCTGCTACAGTCGACAAACTACCATGTGCTGTAGTGAGTATTGCCAGCATAAAAACTTAATGTCGCTTTGCAATAGGAATACTCGATACCGAAATTAAATAGTATCGAAGTATTGAGTATTCCAAGAAAACTCGATACGTATACGATTTTAACAAAAAATACAACGATATATTAGGTTGTCAAAAAAGTCTTGCGGTATTTTTATTGAATTTTCAATTGTTCATAAAATTGGTTATAATAATGCGATTTAAGTCAAATATGCGCCGTTTTGTTCGATGACGAGTTCCCAACGAGATGCCAACTTCATAATGCCCCTCTTATAGAAGCTCGCTTCCCTATTGTCAAAAAACTCGGAGAGTTTTCTCTTGTGGACAACTTCCGATTACCAAGCGCGTTCGTCATGGACAGAAATAGGTGGTAATCACTTGGTGCGAGATCCGGACTATACGGTGGATGCAAAAGATCCTCCCATCCGAGCTCCCGGAGCTTCTGGCGCGTCACCAAGGATGTGTGTGGCCTGGCGTTGTCCTGATGGAAGACAATTCGGCCTCTGTTGATCAAAGATGGCATCTTCTGCATGAGTGCTGCATTCAAGCGGTCCAGTTGTTGGCAGTACAGGTCCGAATTGAGCGTTTGGCCATAGGGGAGCAGCTCATAGTGGATGATTCCCTGCCAATCCCACCAAACACACAGAAGAACCTTCCTGGCCGTCAATCCAGGCTTGGCCACCGTCTGGGCAGCTTCCCCGCTTTTCGACCACGACCGTTTACGCTTCACGTTGTCGTAAGTGACCCACTTTTCATCGCCAGTCACCATCCGCTTCAAAAACGGGTCGATTTTGTTGCGATTCAGAAGCGATTCGCATGCATCCATACGGTCAAAAATGTTTTTTTGCGTCAAGTCGTGTGGCACCCATACATCGAGCTTCTTCTTCAATTGGTTTATAACGGTTTGATGACTCATGCCCAGCTCTTGGCCGATGCTACGGCTGCTACTATGCCGGTCTCTTTCGATCAATTCAGCGATTTTATCGCAATTTTCGACAACAGGCCTTCCGGACCGTGGCGCACCTTCGATCACCTCTGCACCAGAACGAAAACGTTGAAACCATCGTTGTGCGGTGGAAATGGAAACTGTATCGGGTCCATAAACTGCACAAATTTTATTGGCAGCATGAGATGCATTTTTGCCTTTATCGTAGTAGTACTGTAAAATATGCCGTATTTTCTCTTTATTTTGCTCCATGTTTGCGACGCTATAACTCACGAAGGACTAAAAGCAAACAACAATTAATCAAACACGTGTTAGCACGTGAAAAAAGCTTTCCAAAAAGCTCTAGCGTGAACCGATGCGACGAATACAACTTCCTCTAACTCCGGGTGGAGCGTAGGGCCTAAATAAAATGAAATTTAAATTTGTCAAAAGGGACAACTGGCTTCAAACATATCCATTTCGGAAATCCGGACCCCACTAAAAAAACATCCTTTATTAAGTTGTGTGCACCAGCAAGTAGATAGCTATCCGAAACAAGGTGACGCAGTACTTGCAAAGCCTCAAGGCAAAAGCAGAAAGCACTTAAATTCTAAAATATTTTTTCAGTATTCCAACATCACAAAAATAAGTATCCAGCAAAAATCCTTATCCAGCAATTATTGAAGTATTGGAGCTTATCGCAAAAAGTTACTGACTAATTATGGCCGAAACTATGAAATCTATGTAGCAGGAGGGTTAGTCCTTAACAAATTTTACAGACTGGAGCCTTGTCTCTATATATTTTTTTGTGTAAATTTAAACTTGGCAGGGTTGCCTACGACTAAAACAATAATTTTTCAGCGCCCTTAGGGTAGTCTGTCTGACATGTGTATACTATATACCTTCAATAAAATACCTTAATGCTCGTCTGAATTGCTCAATTGGATTTAGCTGCTTTCACAGAATTACTCTGCACTGGCTGGGCTCCTAAGTTTCGACTAATAGAATTATACACCCATCTGGCTGTCTGGTCTAGCCCCTGTGCAATACCAATCCAATCCAAACCAATTCAATTCAGCCCCTTTGCAAAAAGCTACTTTAGAAGTTGTTCGGTTCGGCTTTTGTCTTAACCAAAGTTTGTTCATGCATTAAACAGAAATAACCCTTTTATTCAATTATGAGTATGTGAAGAGTACCAAAAGAGTGTTGCGTAGGGCTGGAAGTAAGAATAAGTGTGCACTACAGTGTTGTACAACACGGTACAGCAACAAGATTTAGTTGTGAAATTGTTAATTAAAAATAATAAAAACGCTAATTGAAGAAATGCCTACAGTGGTGCTTGTAAAACTTTGTTCTAGCCACATGACAGACGGGTCGTTGTGCCGTCAAGACAAAAGTTTTTGGCTAAGAAAATTGTCTAGACGATGCTGCTCTGAACTACTGCAAGCTGCCCCTAAATGCAGGAAATGCTTTGGGGCACTTTGCGAAACAGTTGCAACAAAAAGATGATGACGATGAAGATGATGTAGACTGTCTTTTGGTTGCTTTTGTTTTAATATTCATGCGGGTGTATTGCATGTAGTTTTGTGGGCGTGCCAGCCGCCTGCTGCTTACAATAAAATAATTATGCAAACAAGCAGCAGCGTCGTCTGCGTCTCCTTAGTCTCTTTGCGACAGTCACTTACCACAACTGTCTGAGGCGTCTTTCCATAGAAATTTCACACATTTGCGCTCCCAAAGACCTCCAAATAAAAAAGCGTCAAGAAAAATAAAGCAAATAAGCCAAAAAAGAAAGAAATTCCAACAACAACGCGAGCGTCGTGCGCAAAATTTTCTTACGAAAAACAAACACTAAGGTGACGTTGTGGAAAGCTAGAGCAAATAGCAGAAGAAACGCCAAACAGTCAAAACACACACAATTGACTTCCTGTCGGCTTGGTCGACATGCCGTGTGCGAAGGTGATTATTTGACGTTCACACCTTGTCCAGCGCACTGGGCGAGGCGAGGTCGTTGCTGCAAGTCGTTCCAAGTTCCCTAGTCGTCGGCGGTTGTTGTGATCAGCCACAAAAGTGACAGGTGTGACACTGCCCTGACAGGCTAAATTGGAGTGCGCAGCGAGCGGGGCACACATTCAGCTGAGGAAGATGCAAGCAACCAACGACTAGACGCTAGACAGACCAGACCAGACCGGGAGCTGTCAACGAAAACTGTAAAGCAAAAATAAAAGCAGAAAATTATTTCCTAGAAAATAGCTGGCGCGTTGGTTCAATGTATGAAAAAAGTGGACATAAAAAGTTTAAAAATGGTCCAACTTCAAAAAGCTGACCTTAAAGCGGGAATACACTTATATGCATTGTGTCTGCTACTTGGTCTAAAAAGTTGGTCAACAAGATAATTGGTGTTCCGCCTTTGAAGTACTTTAATTATTTTTATAATAAGAAAAGTTTTTTAAAATTTCGTAAAATCTTATTTTTTAATCATCCGTCAGATGTTAGACGATTTTTTACTTAGAAAAAAAAGTTAAAAATAAATCAAAACGGATTATATTTGAAAAAAACATTTTACTACTTTGTTAGATTTAAAATAATATTTGTTTTTTAATCGAATTTTAATATTACGATAGCAGCTCCATCTCCTCACGTACAAAAGTTATGAAGAGGTGTCCACAACCGGGTAATGCCCACAACCGGACCTCTTCCCTTACAAAGGGTTTTTCAATAAGAGCGCTAAAAAGCGGTTTTGGATACCAATGAAATTGGTTGAAGTACATTCGATGCCATTATGTATGGAACTCGATTTCTATTGCATGGCCACCACGGGCATCCTTGCAGAAGTCCAGATGCTGAACCCAATCTTCGACGGTTTTCAAGCATAAATCGGCCGATACTGCTGCAATTTCACGTTTGATATTCGTACAAAATTCATCAATCGTCGCTGGCTTGTTGGCATAGACCATAGACTTGACGTAGCCCCACAGGAAATAGTCTAACGGCGTCAAATCGCACGACCGAGGCGGTCAATTGACTAGGCCATTTCGTGAGATAACACGTTCACCAAACTTGGTTTTCATTAAATCGATTGTGACATTCGCTGTGTGCCTTGTGGCGCCGTCCTGTTGAAACCACATATTGTCCAAGTCCATATCATCCAATTCGGGCCAAAAATATTCGGTTATCATTGAGCGGTAGCGATTCCCATTCACAGTAACGTGCCGGTCTTGATCATCACGGAAGAAATACGGTCCAACGACGTCGCCGGCCCATAAAACGTACCAAACCGTAATTTTTTCGGGATGCAATGGTGACGCCTGGAGTTCTTGATGATTGCTGCCTGACCAATAACGCATATTTTGCTTAATGACGAAGCCATTCAGCCAGAAATAAGCCTCATCCGTGAAGATGATTTTTCGATGAAAATCCGGTTCATTTTCAAGTTTTTGCTCAGTCCAATTCATGAACATACGTCGCTTCTGGTGGTTAAGCGGCTTCAGTTCTTGCGTCAATTTCATCTTGTAAGGATGTTGGCCAAGATCTTTTCGCAAAATTCGCCACAATGACGTCACAGAGATGCCCAACGTTTGAGAACGACGTGTGAGAGACCGATTTGGGTCTTCCTCAATTGATGCGCTAGCGGCAGCAATATTCTCGACACTACGGGCACTTTTTTGTCTCACTGGCACGGGAACATTTTGTACTGTGGATTCAAATTTTTCCCCTAGACGCTCAATTGATCTGGCAGGACAATTATGACGACCATAAATTGGACGTAGCGCTCTTAAAGTTAAGGCCACTGACTCCGAATTTCGGTAGTAAATTTTAACAATTTCAACTGAAATGGTAAATCTTACTGAAGAAAAATGTCAAGAGTGCGCGAAAATATATGGCGTCGTTTGCTGTCCCTATCGGTCTAATTTTGTAGCGTCGCTATTGAAAACCCGATATTTCGATAGCAGCTCCATCTCCATCGAAAGGCGAAAAATTCAGTCTTTAAACTTAATTTAATTGTAGATATTTATATGACGTTATTATCCCAAGAAAATCTCTATAAATTCAAGACACCACCGATCGGAATCGGGTATAAACTCTAGCTCCCTGTTCTTTTAGAGTAGAGGTCCCCATGCTCCACCTTCATGTTTCATGTAAACTAGTGTATTAGGAATTAAAATGTTGGAAAAGAAAGTTTTAATAAAAAATTAAACATTACATATATTAGAAAATAAATCATATTGGTAACTCACAATTCCGAATTGGTCAAGGATGATCGAAGAAACAAGTCAAAAAGGCTACAAATAGAAAATTGTACTCTATCAGAGACATCCTGAAAGAAGGGAAACTATAAAGTATATGCTTCTTTTTAAAAGCCTGGTTTTAAGACAAGCATCCCTTGTAAATTATAGTATTAAAAATCTCTCTGAAGCATTTGTAACCAACTCCATCATCAACTTCATCATAACCTGCGCCAGAGCATCAATGGAGACAGAGCAAAATTCCAAAGTGTTAAAAAATAATCACGTTGACTTTCTTAACTGAGCTCATCAGAACTTGCTGCGTAATAACGATGATGATGTGTAGAGTAGCTTACCAGGGCGTAATACTCTCACCTGGGTTCAGGGTTGCTGCATAGCTGCGGCCTGTGGTTTCGCTTACAATCTTTGCCCCGGCCCAAGCAGAACTATTTATGCGCACCTAACACGGACTACTCCGCAGTCATTCACTCAACTGGAGCAGAGCTGAGCTGAGCTGAGATGAAACGAGATGCGATGAGTTAAGTTGAGCAGAACAAAAAAAAAATATAACAGAGAACAGAAGACCAGGCCAGGCCAGCAGGTGGTAAAGCGCAGAAATAAAGCCCAGAACATTTCAATTAGAAGCTGTAGAGATATGAAAGAGACTAAAAAAAAGTGGTGGAAAAAAAAACGACGTAGAAGAAGAAGAAGCTAGGAAGGCTGTCGTCGCCCCCATCAAACTGGTCCGCGTTACGTTCCGCCTTTGATGTGTTGACTGACCAAGACTGACTGACGTTGGTTTTGGATTGCGCTCTTAAGGGTCTCGGGTTTGGGCCACTACCTGCTCCCGCTTGCAACGCCTGACAGCCGCTGTTATTATTTCAATAAAAATTCTTTAATATTATTTCAAGTTTGTTATGGCAGGTTAGTTTGCAAAGAATTTTTTGCATGCATTCGTTGATTTTTCCGCTTACCCAGGACACCCCGCCACCCAAGCTCTCTTTGTCCACAGCCGTATTTAATCTTTATAATTAAAATTTGTAAAAAAACGAAGAATAGCTTTGCGAGCAAAAAGAAAGAAGCATCTACTATGTGAAAAACCCATTTGTGTAAGCATGAGAAAAAGGCGGCTTAGATGTCCGATGACGACATGGACGTCGTGGACGACCAGGTTGACGGTGACGTCGCGATGTCGGCGCCTTGGGTGTGAAGTCGCCATAAACGTGTTAAAAATTGATTAAAGTAATTGATTTGTATGGCGTCGGTTAAGCAGAGTGTAAAGTAGATGAAGTGTTTTTACTCGGTCAGTAATCATGGAATTTTTGCATATTTAGATTGAGATTGAAAGATATAATGCGGAGCACAACTTTATTATTACGTGAAATGAATTTGTTAAGTCTCTGGTTGTATTAAAAAGAAGATGATGAGGTGTTGGTTATAATAAATTTACTTTTTTTTTCAATTTATCTTAACGGTTTTAATTTATAGTATTTACAGTTAACGTGATTACTAGAATTAAAATTTAAGAGCTCAGATTCTAATCACTTTTTCTACTTAGTTATAATTTTATAACCCCAACAAATGTGAAATGATAGGCTTTTGAAATACAAGATTGTGAATAAGATTATAAAAACCAACTAAATGACATGTTTTAGTCATTTCTTAAGTAAAATAGAACGAGTTTCGAGATATTTCGAAGACAACCATTTTTCGATACGCCTACAAAAACAGTCTTTAGTTTATAAAACAAGCTATTTAATCGCTTATTTTTTTTTTTTTTTGTAGATTTGTAGATAATTGAATTATTAATCGATAATTTTCGTCTATTTTAAGTCATTAACAGGTGTCATGCCTACAAAAAAACTAACGAGGGCTACCTCAAACCTGCTATGCTTCCCGCACAATTTGTTCTTAAGTAAGTTGATATTAAATAACTAGTTTCCAAAATTTAAAGATCAATATTGATATCCTCAACGATGTTTTAGTAATTGCCGAAGTAAAATGACACGCTAAAAAATTAAGTTTAACAATTTTTCATGAAACCAAATTTGAGATATTTTAAAAAATTACTCCGGAATTAAAAAATAAGTGTACTTACTTCAAAAGACAAAGTATCTCAGAGTTGTGATTCTTACCTTGTCTTTTGATATTGCAAGACTGCAGATAATTGATTTTACTCATTGATTATGTTTGGAGCATATTTTTTTTTTTCAAATTGACAGGTTTAGGTCGTTATTTATCCAGTCATAAGAAATTTATCGTAATTTTCAGCAAATTTTTGAGATAAGGTACATGAACGTAATTTTAAAAATTTAAAAAAAACTTTTCTATACAGCTTTATTCATGGTCCGCAAAGCTCGATGGAATACGAAAAAAAGGTTTGTTTCTTATCGGAGAAAAATTATCAAAATAACATGAATTTTTGTAAAAACTCCATAAAGGAAATTTTTCTCAAAATATAAAGTTTTAAATAGATTGTTTATGAAGATATCGTAACTATGTAAACGAGTAAAACATGTTGAGGATACATTTTTCTGTAGTGTAGTCAACCTTTAAACCCAATTTATTGTTGTCTTTTTAAAGTTCCTTATGGAGGCTTTTTTTAAAGATATCTTATTTATCACTGTTTCTACCACGATGTATCAAAACACACCTATGATATTTTTTTAATATTATTTTCTAGTTAAATAATTTTGTTTTCGTACAACCAAAATGTCGAAAAATGGTTAAAGTAAGAAAATAATGTTAAATTAAATTCGAATTGATAAAAAGATGATTGATTGGCTCGTCTCTTAAGAAAGTGGTAATGGCTTATGGGCTATACTCTATCAACTCCGTCCTGTACACTTTAATTTTGAAAAAATTAACATATTTGGGCTTCAGATTCTCTATAACTCTTTTATTTTTTGATGCAGTATGTTGAAAATTGATATTTAAACATTTTTTTTAACCCCCAAAGTAAACCAATTTGATCACCTATTATGCGCTTATGAGATACTTTTAAGGTAGCTGAATATGAGAATTTAATTAATCTTTCAAAATTTTAAAATGGCGACTGCAAGTAGGCCGCCGAAAAATATTTTTTGTGCTTATACCACGAGTTGGGTATGCAACTTAGGGTTCTCGGGGGTTTTAAAATTACAAGATGGCGGGTCCAATGTGGCGGAACCAAAATGGCCATCGGGGAGTACAAATCATTTTTTTATAAAAATATTGCTCCCGCCGTTTCCAAAAGATGGCGCTAGTAGCCAGTTATAGTTCAAATAAATAAATCACAGCTGTTTTCCATCAGTTTTGACATCGATAAATATAACCTTACATCGATATTAGTTAATTTTTGTTTGCGTCATATAGTTACACTTAATTAAATATGTCAACTTATAAACAGAATTCACGTCATTTGCGGGAGACTTTACTTTTTCATTTCAACATGAAAAAATCGGCGGCTGAGGCTCATCGGGTTATTTCAAGTACTTATGGTGATGATACTATTAGTGAAAGAACGTGTCGCGAGTGGTTCCAAGCGCTTTAAAAGCGGTGATTTTGTTGTTGAACAATCGGCATAGCGGTGACAGAGAAAAAACTTTTGAAGATGATGAACTGGAGGCTTTACTTAATGAAGACTCGTGCCAAACTCAAGAACAGCTAGCAAAATCATTGGGAGTAACTCAGCAAGCAGTATCAAAACGCCTGGAACAGCTGGTAGAAAAGATTTCAATTTAATTTTCAATTAATTGACTATAATTCCAATACCAGTTTTTGCTTTCTCAGGTTAAATATTTTTTATATAAAGGGTGTTTTATTTTTTAGAGTTAGGCAAGTTAAAATTATAATAAAACAATGAAAAATATTTTTGAATATCAGTGAAACGGACTTTATTGGATAGAAAATTGTATATCTCGGAACAGTCTGGCGCGTATAAGGTGTTATAGTCTGGAACATAAATTTTCCAGCATATGCGAACCTATTTCTTTAATGTAAATCTTCCAGTTGTTCAAAAGTCTCTATTTATCGACATAGACAAGTGACAATAATTTTGTGTGGATGTAAACGGTGTCCCGACAATAAGCTTTCGGATTATCCTCACTTCAAATACGACAATTTTGCTTATCTACGTACCCATTCAAGCCAAAAATGAGCCTCAGCAGAGAACCAAATTTGGGATTTGAATCAAGTTTGATGAACGGAACCAATATTTTGATCAAAGAATATTTAACAATTTGCAAGCGTTGCTCTGATATAAGTCTATCCATTATGAAATAGTCAAACCGAGACTCAATAAAAAGCAACTATCACATAAAGCAGTGTTGCCAACTCAAAGTTGTAAGCCTCTAAAAGAACACGCTGTACAATTTATAGTTGACATTAATATTTTATATGTATTAAAGTTTGCAAATTTAAGTAGTGGATAAAGAAACAAAAACGAACTCAAAAGTTAAGCAGCTGCAATAGAATTATTTTATCTTCGATTCTTTGGTAAATCTAATGTACAAAGCTGTGTTAATTTAATAAGTATTTTCATTGTGTTACCAAAATAATTAACATTAAATAATTAGTCTTAGTTGCTTCAGAAAAGCTTTGCAAAAACTTATAACTCTTTAAATTTGAAAAATAAAAAATTTAATAAAAGCAGCAAAGCGCTATCAAACTAAATTCTTTATATGCACCACATCTTCATCATCAACTGTCAAGTCAAACTCTTCCAGGGCTTCACTCTAACAAAAACAAAACTGACTGCAGAAACCTAATCAATCTTTCTAGCCTAGTTTGTAGAGACTTCATGATAACCACCTTTGTTGTTTACCATATGTCATCCAACAGCTTCATGGCGTAGTAATTGCTGCGTTTGCTTCTAAACTAAAATATGCTGCTTTATACGATTCATATAAAACCGCATAGAAATCTCAAGTTATGTGTGCCCTTTTTTTATATATATTTCCTATAATAGAAACTTCAAGCACAGACCCAATTCCAACCAGTAGGTAGGTCTACGAATGCAGTTCAGTCGAAAGTGACTGTGAGTATGTCGTGACACCGCAAATCTTTCTTTCAGTCGCGTTGCCAACTTTTGCATAGTAGACCAAAAACCCAAAGCTACAAATCCAATTCCAAAAACCAAAACTTCAAAAACCAAAGCTGGAGTCTCTATGCGTGTTGACTTTTGTATGTGCGTGTGTGTGACTGTGTGTGTTAGCCAACTGCTTTTGGCTGCATGCTACACGCGACGCCTTTTGGTCTTTCACACATCGACCAGGCCCACCGTCCAGGCCCAAAGTCAGCCAGCGAGAAAGAGTTAAGAGCAGCTAACAAAAAAAGGCGGCTTAAAAGAGACCGTGAATAGGGGCAGGTGGGTTTCAAGAGGCACAAAACGAAAAAAAACAACAAACGCCAGTCGGCTAGCATTTTCACCCTATTATTTCAAGCAATTTCATCAAAACTAGACTGAGGCGGCGGCCTGCTGCTCCAAATAGTAACCACAGCTCCCAACCAGGCGGCGTTCCAAACCAAACCAAACCTCAAGCTGACTCTTTTGCAGCTGCATTTTTTTTTCCTTCTTTTTTTTGTTGCTGCTGCTGCTGCATGCGGCAGTTCGTTTGGTTTGCTGCGGATTGTTTTTCCGTTTTATATGCAATATAAAGTATATGGACAGTCAGATTAGTAAGTAATCGCACGCTTTCACGGATTGTTGTGAAATGTTTTGAAATCAAGAATTTTTTTATTTGTTACAACATATTATTTGCATTATTAGAAACATTAAAATTTATATGCAGCATAGAAAAATTATTTTAAGCAATGAAAGATGTACAAAAATTATTCCGCTTTCGTTTACTGTTTGTGTAATTTAAATGTGATTTATAGAAACAAGTTATTTGCCGAAAAAGTGTCAAGAACAAACATATCCCAATATTCTATTAAAGCATTTGAAATCATCTACAAAATAAGACCTCTATGGTTTTTTTATGATCAATAGTTTTCGAGCAATTGAACAAAAAAGTTGCTTAGAATCTTCATTTCCGCATATAATACAATATATAGCGTGGGCCATCTGTTAGTTTGTTAGCTTATTGCATTTTATAAGTTTATTTTTAAAGAAAACTTGAACAAATATATATTAGTACAATAATCGAAGAGTTTCAGCTGGAAAAATATACTTAATGGATGAAATTTTCTGGGATCGTTAGGAACCTTGTTCTAAGTCCGACGACGAGTTTTTATATTTATAGCTGCACTCTTTTCTTGCTAACTTTTCTTCTATCAAACTTAGCGAGAACTTTTATTCAATGGCTCGAAATCTGTTTATGGAAGGAAAGCGATGGATGATGACGTAAACGTAAAAATTGTAGAATAGTAAATAATATAGATATAGAGATTGGGAACTTTAAAAAATTTCGAACGGTATCACCGTTTTTCGATACCGAAAAGTCGTTGTGTATATGGAAATATGGAAGTCATTCTTCCCTGGTCACCTTATATACTAAAATTGCGATTTTGACTAGACTCCATGCTCGTCCAATTTTGATTAGCTTAAGAGAAATGTCGAATATGTAACAACGGAAATGTCAAGAGCTACGTTTGCCAAGGTATTGGAAAATACAAAAAAAAAGAGATCATCAATAAAAGCCATATGAATTTTGATTATCACCACGTCCTGTATCAGAATTTTGACGAAAAAACGTAATAATTTTAGCATAGCGATTTAAAATTTTTTGTTCGCTAATAAAAACTAAGGTAAACGAAAATATTATAGCTTTTAAAAATCCGATGGATTGGTGATGTCATCTTTTGTAATTTGCTTGGAAAGCTGAAATTGTTTGGGGCTATAACTCAAAAAAATCTGAGGAGACTCAAACTTAACTCCCAGAAAAATAGTTCCACCCTTTAGGAGCACTTATGTAAAATTATACTAAATTTTTATTAGTATTCTAAAAAAATTATCATGGAAATGATGACTTTTGCCCAAAATATGAAAATCTGGGTCCACATTGCACTGGACTAGGGTCTATGTAATTTGAAAGGCTATAAACTTGAATTGGATATAATTCGACTTCATTAATTATGACGGTCATTTTTTAAAATTTGACTATTTGAACAGAAATATATATTTCTATATTTCCTATGGGTGCTATATCAAATAGTCAACAAATTTTGGCTACGATATCTTCATAAACCAACGAATTATCTATCTAAAACCTTAGGATTTGAGAAAAGTTGACTTTTTGTAAGACTTCCCATTATTTCCATAATTTTTTCCCAATTTTGAGACACAACCACTTAATTCCTTCGTAATCGAACAAACTTTATGAGCCATGAATAAAACTGTATGAAATAATTTTTAACAATTTTGAAATTTATGCTCGAAATATAATTTTTCTCAAAAATTTGGGGAAAATTATGAAAAGTTTCATATAAAACCGTAAAATTGCAAAAATATTCTCCAAATAAATTCGATGGATATTTCAATTATCTATAGCTTACTAAGTACAACCTGAGATATTTTCTTTTAAGTAAAAACACTTTTTTTAGTTTTTTCAAAATATTTTGAAAACCGTTCCATGAAATAATGTTAGGACTGCATTTTCGGTTTAAGCGTGCAATTTGACAATGGGAATGAATAAAACAAATTGAGGGTACATTTTGGTATAAACGAGTGTTATTATTTTATTTAAATAAATTATACAAATTAATTTTTTTTAATCTATTTTAATTTGCAATCTATTTCAAATTTTTTGAGAGAAATTTGGACATTAATTTTTAAGACGATTTTTTTTTTAAATTTTTATTTCATGTATCCATGCAAGTACATGTGAAAATCCAACCACAGTCTGTTTGTTTGAATATCATTAGCATTCGATAAACAAAAAAAAAACAAAAATTATTAAAACCGTTCACTGATCTGGGAAATAATTATTTTATCACAAATATCAATTTTATACATCATTGAAATTAATTTTTTGCCAAGTTACAACTTATCTAGCTTCAAATTCAAAAGTGCCCGAATACTTACTATTCCGACTGTGTATGTACATGCATATGTACATATATAAATATATTTCATACACTCAATAACAGCAGCAGGTTTCTTTTGAATCCAAGCCATGCATTTTGCTGACTGTTTTTCTTATTCGGTTTCCACTTTTATGTAGATTGGTATTTATTTTCCACGCGAAAATTGTGCAAAAAATATATATGTACATTTATATATATGTATATACATAGTATATGGCTAACAAAAACAACAACAAAAACGAGTGGCAGCAGTGGGTTCTCACAGTTTACTATACATAATAGTACTGGCGTAGTAGAGTGTGTTAGTCCCGAGTTCCTTAACTTTGCTCATTGCTCTTATTATCGCGTCAATGCAACAACAACAACAACAACAACAACAACAACAACAACAGCAACAACAACAAAAGCTGTTGCAACAACTACAACACAACAACAACAAGAAGAGATGATGGTGGCAGCCCGTTGGTTTGATTGTTGGCCTGTTCAACTATTTTGCGGTCTGTTGCCGCGGCCTGACAAATGGCTGCAACGCCATCTCACCCGGCAACGGCAGCACCAAAGTCCAGAGGCAGTCATTGTATGTGTCGGAAGTGCCAGACCAGACCAGAGTCGGACCAGGCCAGGCCAGGCCACTGGACGTTGCCTCTGGTTAGACAACAACACACACTTACTGCAATGTCATGGTATTGCTCTCATTATACACTTACCACTGGGGCAACTTTAACTTTGTCTAGAAGTTTGCAAGGTTGAGAGAAGGAGACATATGAGGGATCGATAGCTTTTGGTTGTGTGTTGGATTAATCGATGAACTTGTATGTCAACAAGTTTTAACATATGAATATTTGATATAATAGCCAACATCGATGTTTTCTCTATTTTTAACAAAAAAATATCGATACATCCAACTACATTTGGCGAACATTTCTTGAATGCTTAGAATAATACTGAAAGTATCCGTCCAAAAATCCCATTCACGCATGGGTTTTGGGATTAAAGCCAAAAAACGAGACAATGTGGAAATTATCTAAGAACCCTTGGATGGGGGTTTTTTGATCTTCGGATTCAGCTGCTCGAAGTCCGCAAGGGTTAAGTTTAGTATAAATTTGAATATATGATTATTTCATACAATAGCGAAGAACAGTACCGATGATTTCATTATTTTTAACTGAAAAACATCGATGTACCGATATATCGAACTACATTTAGCGGCCATTTCTTGAATGCTTAAATTATTTCAAAAAGTACCCGCTCAAAAATTCCCTTTGCACACATGGGCTTTAATTAATTACCAAAAAAAAAACCCATAAAACGTGACAATTTAGAAATTATCTAAGAACCCTTGGATCGGGGTTTCTTGGTCTTCAGATTCAGCTACCCAAAATCCACAAGGAGTGCCCCTCTCCCATCTAAAGTTAACAACACTTTTGTGAGCCTCTGGGATAGAATCAAAAAAAATTTCCGTTCCAGCCAGAATTGCAGTCTCATAATCTTTAAAATAATTTGAGATCCATTCATTATGGTTATTAAAAAAAAAATCATGTCAACGTTTAATTTAATTTAAAAAAATATTACCTTCCAGTAATTCAACGAGCACATGCTTGAATATAAGTTTTCGACATTGAAATATTGTCGGCAGAAATTGCCATGGGGAACATGCAATCTCTCAGCAAAATTGCCCATGGTGCAGTGCCCCGATGCAACGCCTTCCACCATCTTCCTCCTGTTTTTATGGAAGCGCAGGAGCTCAGATGCCTTCGACTTCTGGGCAGATGCTCGGGACATGCGACAACCGGACATTATGTCCAATGTCACCATGTTTTTCCGCCAGAGCTCCAGCCGTCTCCCTAAGATACGACCTGTCCGTAACCGCAAGGTTACCTACCAGCGGCTGATCCATTCATGGCGCACTCGTCCACTGCCTCGTTACCAGGGACACCTGAGTGATTCGGAACCCAGCATAGGGTTATTGAGTGGTGATGGATGACGGTTAAGCGCTAGCGTCGTGCTACGGATTAATATTTTGAGTCGAACCTACTACTTCGGATCTTTTGAGATTTGATTTTATCAATAATCGAGAATCGAAGTAAATATATCGATGATCAGTACAAACAAGGAGGTACATCGATGCATTGATATAGCATGGATACTACTTCCATACACTAACGTCGATATATACTTCCGAAAGAGCATCTGTAAGTCAACTTGTTGGGAAATACTTTTAGCCAGCTCCGATTTTTTTTTTGTTATTGTGGTTTAGGCTCTCGGAGCGCTCGTTAGTAATTAGATTTAGTTTAGCGCACAGATTTTGATACGTTAATTGTAAATTGTGCAAATACATATAATTTTCAGTTGGCATTTCTGGGCTTTCCATCTAGTTCGCTGTTGGTGAGATGGATCCAGAAACTTTGTTTCTAGCTTTGCTTTAGTTTTGCTAAATTAGCAGCTGTCTGTTGAGTCTTCTTCTTGGTCGGCGTCATCTTCATTGTAGTTTGTAGCGTGAAGAAGACAAATGCTTGGAATTCTTTTCTCAAGCCTTTTGGCCATGCTTGTGATATGTGACCATGGCATGAATGGAGTGTAGTAGACTTGGCTAAGAACAGCAATTAATAGGCATGACAATTGACGGACTCAACGTAGTTACGCCGTTCCCACAGTTTAACTCCACATAACAAGTTATATCAATGACTCAACAAACTAATTTGTTTAAACAACAATCATTAAAGCTAAAGTTCAATTCATTTCGGCGGATATGGCCCAAAACATAACCATACAGTTTAAGCCAATTAATGAGTACAAGCGGACCTATATTATATGCCGCGGGCTTTATTCTAACTCAATCTCAATATAATCATCTCAAATTAAATTCGTGTTTTTTCAATATTTTCGTGGCTGGCCAATTCTTGGAACATGTTCAACCAAAATTATGCGCTTTATTATAATGCCCCCGATTTAAGAGCATATTATAACCACTTGCTGTGAATGCTTAACCCAAAACCAGCTACACATTTTCGACGAAATACAATAACAAAATTATCATTGTCTCCTACATCATCAGCCGCCGCCTGGCCAGCTTCAGCTTAATGTGTATCCATCAATCTGTGCCCATGTCCATGGGCCGCCTGTCAAACACTGCCGAGTCTGATGCTGACGAATTCGTTGGATACGGATACGGGAGCTGCAGCGGGTGGTTCCATAAGGCGACCATCAATCGCATTAAAACCATAAAAGGATTGCTCATATGTAGCGGCGAATGGAGCTCCATTGTTGTTTTTTTGTCCGTTGTGTTACTCCTTTTCTTGATTTTTTGGTTGTTTTTTTTTTTGCATGCTGACTGTTTAGCTCCGACGACGGATGAAAAAGAATTTTTAAGTCCATTGTGTGTGTCGTCGGGTTGACGTTGTGTTTGTTTGCCAAAAGTGCCACGAATATCTGTAGGCTTGTCAAAAAGTTGCACACACGTCCGTGGGTTAGTTTATGCTGACGCTTATTGCGATATTTGTTACAACGATTTCAGGGTGATTCCGAATTCGAGGTCTTTAAAAGAGACGAGCAGCCAAAGTTTCTGATATTAATTCAAAAGGCAGCTTAAACGGAGTTATTTTAGAAAAAATATCAGGTACCATACGTACTGGTGGTTTTTTGAGCTCGGATTCTAGTTCAGCGATCCCAAGAACATCGCCGGTCACTCGGTATCAAAAAAATTTTTTGTGATTTTTTGAGGTTATGTTACAGGGACACAAAAAATAAAATTATGTTTCGAGGGTCTGACTATTTTATCAATTATTAGATTTTAAAAGTTGTTTGGGTAAGTTTTGGTAATTTCTCTATAGCACCGGTCAACATGGTTTAGTTGTTGCAAGGCTAAGGGTCATCAATTAATTTGCTGCGTAGAAACCGAATCCGTGGTCAGAATTTGCCCATCACAAGTACTCGATGAATTCTTAAACTAAAGGAAAAGAGTGGTACTAAAAGATGTAACTGGAGAGACAGACAACATAACCTCAAATATCTCAAAATTTTGACGTAGTGGACCCCGGATTCGAAATTAGGCCTATAGTTTCAACAACTGACATGACCCCGGTATTTTTAGACTTGTATTATTTTTATAAATTTCACCTAAAAAATAATATCACTAAATCATTTAATTTTTAATTTAATGGATATTTTTTTTTGACAAATAAAAAATTCTAGTTGTGAAAAAAAAGGAATTGGAAAAAGGAAAGGACAATTGAGGCTTGTGTTAAAAAATATTTTAACGAAGATTCTGTTGAAATTAAACTATTATTATCTCTTATTAAGGGAATAAAAGACAACAAATTAATTTCTAATCCTATTCAAGCTCCTAATCATGAATTTGAATAAATTGTGATTAACGTTCCAATAATTATAATTCCCAACGATTTCAAATGATTACACTAGTCGTCGATGAAAAATCTCCAGAGATGAGACTTATATTTTATGTTAGAGCGATGTTTAAGCATTCAAAATCCGCTTTTTTATTATCCTCTTATAGCTCGTTTTTTTTTCTAGGACTATTTTAGTGGAAAAGGACTTTTTTCAAAAAACTGTTGCACATATGATGTCATAAAATCTGTACTAATTCGAATTTTTCAACATTTTTTTTTCCTTAAAAGTAGAATAGAGTACCTTTCCATAATGCCCCCAGTCATAATATAAATCGGTAACCTGAAGAAAAACCACAGCCGAAAATGTGTGCCCGAAAGCTCAAAAAACACAACATTCCCCATCGTCTGCAACGGCGCTTGATTCAATCTTCGAAACATTTTCTATAAACGGTATGCAGTATAATCATCGGATCCATCTTCGATTTTTTCATGACCTTATCTCGGGAGCTGTAATGCGTTTCACGGATCTACATTTTGAGTCGACCGATCGAATTGCGTGACTGAAAACGGTAATGATTCCGGGAACTTTTTGATCAAGATCTAGATTTTTTTTAAAAATACAGAAAAAAAATTTTTTTTTTAACTGAAGAAAAAAAATATCAATATGAAATTTTTGACAAAATGCTTCAGTCAAAACTTAACAATTTTTCGCAACGTTTTTATAGCTTCATCTCGAATCAATAACAAAGTCCCTGCAATAAAGTCTGTTTCGAGTAAGTCGGAGGACCTCAATTCGCCTACACAGTGTATTTTTCGGGAACGCCATTTCCGGCATCCCTATTCCATCCAATCTTTATTGGTTCAACCTTTGCCAATGAAATTTGACTGTCGGATATGATTGGAAGGCAGATTACCAAACAAATTGTTAAGTCCGTTTAAGATGCTTAACGAAAGATGTGAATCATATCAGCTCCAACCTTGTAATCAAAGTCGCTGCTATGCATCTAAAAAAGCACCCTTTAAAACAAAATATTTAGTTGTTAAGCGGAACATAATACCATCGTACAGTGAAACTGCGATTTTGCAACTCCAATATAAAATTCCAATAAGTTCTCACGCATAAACATCGTATACTGGCCACAGTGGGTTCGGAACTTTTTATTTGAGTGAGTGGCAAGAGGACAAAATGTCACAAAAGCGTGACGATGTGTCGTAAAGTTGCCAACACTCTCATATGCTCATACTCAGATCCGACGATACCCTCACACTGGGACGAGCGAGCGAACAACTCTAAGCCAAGTACCAAAAGTTACCCAAAAGGGCTGAACTTTGGATGGGATGGATGCCTTTTTATTACTTTGTGTTTGCTTCAGTGCGCAAAAGATTTTTCTTTTCCTTTTTATACCCTGTACCATATGGTACTAAGGGTATATTAAGTTTGTGCAAGCCGAAAATGTATGTAACATATAGAAGGAGACGTCGGAGACACCCCAAAGTTACCTAAAATATGATCAGGGTGAATAGAGAAGTCGATATACCCATGTCCGTCTGTCCGTCTGTCCGTCTGTCCGTCTGTCCGTCCGTCTGTCCGTCCGTCCGTCCGTGTGAACGCCTAGATCTCAGAGATGGTAAGAGCTAGAGTTACCAAACTTTCACATTAGATCCCATATTATTCCATAGGAGGCAAGTTTATTTTATTTTTTTGATATCGGGGATAAATTATATAGCTCCCATGGGGGTGTTTGAGACGACCTCGACAAAAAAAGCGTTTTAGATGAATAATTCGTTTGTTTATGAAGATATCGTAACCAAATTTGGTATTCGAAAGTTTTCTATAGTTCCCAATCACTGTACCAAATTTGATCGAAATCGGTTGACTATATCATATAGCTCCCATAGGACCGATCGGCCAAAATAACTTTTTTAAAGAAAAAATCGCTATATTTCGTTTTTTAATAAAGATATCCTAACCAGATTTGGCGTTTGGAAATTTTTTAGACCACTTAAGCAATGTGCCAAATTTGAACAAAATCGGTTGACTATATCATATAGCTCCCATAGGTCCGATCTTCCAAAAAATCGATTTTTTAACAAAATTTGTTGTGTTTCGTTTGTTTGTTAAGATATTGGGACCAAATTTGACATTCGTGAGTATTTTAGAGTTCCTAAGCACTGTACCAAATTTAATCCAAATCGTTTGACTAGATCATATAGCTCCCATAGGACCATTCGGTCCAAAAACACGTTTTTTATACAAAATTCGATGTGTTTTGTTTGTTTGTAAAGATATTTGAAATAAACTTGGCATTCATATCTTTTTTAAGGTATTTAAGCACTGTGTTAAATTTTATTGAAATCGGTTGACTATATCATATAGCTCCCATAGGAACGATCGGTTAAAAAAAAAATGTTTGCTTAAAAATTCTTCTGTTTTTGGTTTTTTGTGAAGAAATCGGACTTTATTACAAGCTAGTGGTACAGGGTATCCTAAAGTCGTCCGCGCCCGACTTTACGTCCGCCATTTTTTTTTTTTTCATTTTTGTCTACGTCTTTTTTTATGATTTTCAGCTGTCAACAGTCAGTCACAGGGCAGTCAGAGAGTTACAGTCAAAGTCAGAGCCAGAGAGCAACTCTGGAACGCAGTCCCAGTTTCAGATGTTGTTGGATGATGCTACGTTTGCGGCTTAATCAGTTCAGTTCGAAAGGTTGCCGGCACAAAGCTTTGTTGTTGCTGCAGCTCCAGCTTTAGCTTTGCCTTGACTTTGGTTTAGTCTTTTTGCCTGTTATTGTTCTTTGTTGTCCGAAGCATTCATGTGCGACATTCCAGAGTAGGTCTGAAGAAAGAAACCGTCAACAGCCGACGCGTCGTCCGCGTACTCTTCAAAATAACTCACACACTGGAACACATACAAATGTAGTATACACCTATTGTATGCATGTGTGCGTGTGTTTTTTTAATACCCTTTTTATTTTACAATATCATCCTCGCTGTCTGGAGCTGTCGGCACTTTTGGCCTTTTTGAAGCATTTGTTGATTTTCAACTGTCCAATTAGTCATTTTCATCGGCTTAAAGTTTATTAGTGAAACGGCCAAATGCGATTTTAACTGCTTTGTCGTATAAACTGCTTCAGCTGCTCTTTATTTTTATGCCTTTATTGGCTTAAACGCTTTCAGCAGAATCGAAACCATAAAATGTATCTATAGAAAATATCCTTACAGTGCTCAGGTTATACTGAAAGCTCCATGTAGACTATTTTTATGATTCGTCTGGTATATAGACACATAGACTACATTATATATTTTTTTAATTTTTGTATACCTTTGGGGCTTTTTTTAAGCCAAGAAATTTGCAGCTAACATAAACTTTAAAAGCTTATTTTTTTTATTTTTATTTTTAAACTTAAAGCTAGGAGTTTCTTATGGCATAAAGCAATATAGCTTTCATAGAAACAGATATACAGATTGTTTACTCACATCTCCTAATTTTAAGCTACGAAATTAAACCATTTTACGGTCAAGTCAATTGTCTTCCTGATTCTTAGTATCGTAAAAAACATAAAAACCAAATATATCGCAAATAAGTCTCGGGATTGGGACAACATGCTTTATAAATTTGAAATCTGTAGCTCGTATATTTTCCAAAAGCCACAAGTTTATACAGACATAGCTCATTCCACGAATAAGCAAATTTTCTCAAACTGATGAAGATGAGTATACAGGGTTATTTTTTTAGAGTTTGCTTGTCACAAGTTTATACAGACGTAGCTCATTCCACGAATAAACAAATTACCTCAAACTGACAAAGAGGGTATAGGGTGAATTTTTAAGACTTTGCTCGTTAAAATTTTACAAATTTCTTAAAAAATATGAAAAAGTTCTCGCAATTTATACAGAAAATTGAAAATTCAAGATTACTCATCAAAATCGATATTGTCTCCTTCAAGGAATCTCCCATCGATTACAACGCACTTATGTCAGTGCACGATCCTTTCCTCGAAAAATTTTTTGGTGAGACGGAAGTGATTTTCGATTGAGACAGCTTACTCAACGGTTTAATTACTAAGCCCGGACTAAACATCCTATCGAAAAATTTTACTCGATTTTTAATAAACGAAAGCTGGCCTTACGTTTTTTATATACTAGAAATTTTTGCTAGAGAATGAATTACAGTCAAACTTTCATAAAATATTGTTTTTTTGAAGATTTCCTTAAAACGAATTTCTATATATGCTATCGAATTTTCAATGTGCACTTGTAAACTTTGTCTTTCAATGGAAATATGGCATAACTATGACATTTAACTTCCAGCAAAGTCACAAGGCCCTATGCTTCACTGGAAGTCGAGGACGAAGAAGAAGCAAAATAATGTCACGAAATACGTTCAAACCCAAATGAATAAAATAGAATTTGCAGAAAATTTTGGACCAATAATCTATAACAAAGACTTAGTATAGCAGATTGTCGTCCCAAATGTTTTGATGAAGGTGGAACTAAGATGGCCACACTTTGCGCGAAAATAGAATTAAAACGATCGTAGCTCGGAATGGCGTTCTGAATGGAATTTTACCAGTCCCATCTTTAAAGGGCCATAACTTCCAAAATCTACGAATTAGCGACGAAACATAGGGCAAATTCGTGATCACTTCTACTCCGAAAAATTCGATCGTCCCATCGTTAAAGGGCCATAACTTTCAAATTAGATGACTACCGCAAAAATATGTTAAGTTCGTTATCACTAAAGCTCCCAAAAACTGTATCGTCCCGTCTTAAAAGGGCCATAACTTCGAAATTATACGAATTAGCGAGAAAATAAGCCAAATTCGTGATCATTTAAGCTCAGAAAAATGTTATCGGGGGATGCTCCGCTGTAACTTGGGATCGATTAGAATACGCAGAATGCAGATAGTAGGGTTACTTGATAAGAAATAAAACGAATAAGCAGAAGACCGAACGCGCTGGGGGGAATCTCTGCCCCAGTAGGAGCGATAATTAAAATTATGTTTAAAAAAAATTTACGTAACAACGCAAAATATCACCCTTTATATTATTTTGCGTTTCTACTGGGCATTGCATAGAACAAAGTTAATCGTTTTTAAATATAGGATATAGATCGGCATTGTACATTTCAAAATCGTAGCTAAAGCGCTATGAGCGCAGAAAAAAATTTGCACGTTAGAAACTAGGGGGCTTCGCTGCCTGCTAGTTTGAATCAACGACTTCCCCAAAATAATTAAAATGATTTAGCCTTAAGACCTACGATTCTCTGGCTTTTAATTACTCTCGTTCCCCAGAATTAATTCTAAGTTTCAATATTAAGTAAGTATAAAATTTCATATTATTTTTGTCGATAACTTCTGAATTATGCTTTACTCTTTTCTAAAAATATTAAAATGTACATAAGCTTCTTTTATTGAAGATTTGCTGACCTTGACGAAATGTTATTTAATTCATTGAAATTAACCACGATTTTTATTTTATTAGAACGAAATGTTTTATAAGTTATCGATAATTTTGGGTTGAATCAAAAAAAATTCTATAAATAGCCTATCTTTAATTTAACATAAATAGAATCCAAAAATATCAAAGAATATTTAAAAATGTATTTCAGTTTAAAATACGTAGAATTTAAAAAATATATTCGGTAATTATTTTAAAAAGAGCAGTCGAAGTGAAATCAAAACGAATCCTAATATATTATGCGTTTTTGTTTTCCTTAGCTGATTTAATGCTGAATTGATATTCATATCATTGTATCCAAAGTACTTTAATAAAAATAGATAAAAAAATGGCGTACGTAAAGTCGGGCGCGGACGACTTTGGGATATCCCGTACCACTAGCTTGCAAAAAAATCGGGTTCCTTCATAAAAAACCAAAACCCCGAGAATTTGTAAGCAAACATTTTTTTTTGACCGATCGTTCCTATGGAAGCTATATGATATAGTCAACCGATTTCGATCAAATTTGACAGAGTGCTTTAATACCTTAAAAAAGATCTGAATGCCGAATTTAGTTCAAATAAATTTGCAAACAAACAAAACACAACGAATTTTGTGTTAAAAAGTTTTTTTGTACCGATTCTTCCTATGGGAGCTATTTGATATAGTCTACCGATTTTAATAAAATTTGGTGCAATGCTTAAAACCTATAAAAAACTTACAAGTGCTAAGTTTAATTCCAATATTTTCACAACCAAACGAAGCACACTAAATTTTATTCAAAATCGATTTTTCGGAAGATCGGCCCTATGGGAGCTATATGATATAGTCAACCGATTTTGTTGAAATTTGGCACAATGCTTGGGTACTCTAAAAATCTTTTGAAGGGGTTGACCAGAAAAATTTAATGCTGGAAGATCTCTTGGTTAATGTTTTAAGGATCATCTAAAAAGTTGATTACCTCCCCCTATAAATTTTACACAAAAACTTTCAATGCAAAAATTGTTAATGGAATTGAATTTAACATTTTATTTGAAATAGAACCAGAAATGCATATTTTAGGCGATAGAGGTCGCCAAAGTTACTAAAACAAAGATTTTTCTGTTTTTAGCCACCCACTGGCCATTTGGTGCGTTTCAAAATGTTTTAGATCTCAAAAAAGTACATAAAACAGTATTTAGAATCATGCAGATATCTCTAGTATTTCCCAAGTTAAAAAGTTTTTAAATATGCCCGTGCATTGAAAAATATGCAAACTAAATAAAATTAAACACAACAGTGAAAAAACGTTTTTAAAACGAATAAACGATAATACTCAGAAGATAAGATATTGATAAGTTCTACAAAGATTAATGATAAAGATTAAGATTAAGTTTGTCTGCCAGTGCGAATAGAAAGGCATTTCTAAGCTTAATTTCCATTTAGTTCTTTAACGTTTAATTTGAATTTTGAAATAAAATGTAATCAACAATTCCACGAAACTTTAACTTAAAACCTAAATCCAGAAATAACTAGAAAAGAGAACTCAACTTGATTATACCTTAAGTACATATAATTCATTAACAAGTGGAACTACAAACCGCTGCCTGCAAGCAGTGCAAGACTGCTTCAGAATATTGCCAGGCTGCATTACGAAGTGATGCAATGCTGGGTACCCGCCAGAGTTGCCACCCTTGAGCATTTTAGCATGAATGTGGATGTACTATATGCATGTTGCTTGCATGTGATTTCGTTTGTTGCTATCTGGGCGTGAAATTCTCAAGAAATTAACACAATTAACACTTTAATTGCAAACTTCCGTTCGCGCTACTTTTTCTTTGCCAAGTTCCGCCACAGAGCGCCACTGGGACAAGACTCCAAATGCGTTCGTTGTCTGGCTCCAAACTCATTTGCAGAGCGACTGTCTCTCAGTTGTTGATGGCAATGATGATGATGATGATTATGTTGATGACGTAGAGACGATGACAAAGAGAGCGGCGGCAACGGAGACGCATCCTTTTGCTTTAGTTTTGCAAACATCTCTCTCTATTTTTTTTGTTTTTGCTTTTTTCTTTGGAGTGTGGAATGGCCAAAGCGTTCCAAATGAAAGCAATTAACACTTTAATGACACTTTGAAGTGCAGGGAAGTGTGTTTGCATGTGAGTCGGTTGGAAACTTTTGCAGTGGAGTCAAAGCCTGCTCCCAGGTGGCATGCTTCATTTTCTGCGGGGCATTTCCAACTAACTAGTCATATGTATGACAAATTAGAGTCGAAACTAATTTTCACACTTCATAGGCACTTTTTCCTTTAATTTAGCATCAAGTCTAACCAGGCTGCATCTCGCATCTCTGGCTTTGTCAGTTCACCGACTGACTGACTGCTCATGACATTTGCTCATTTGACCATTTTCTGTCCTGGTACCACCTGCTGGAAAATATGCAGGTCCAATCTGTGTACTTTTGGCCGTCCGATTCATTAAAATCGAAATTGCATCCAAACAGCAAATTGTGTGTGCCAACTAGAAAACATCAACAGGCTGCTGGCAGCTCTTTGAGGTCAGCCGGATATAGTGCTTTCGTCCGGTTTTAGTTTTAGAAGGAGTTATTATGAGTTCGCTTGATGGCAAAAAAAATAAAAATGGGAATCCAGAATTTTGTGTGCCAGCAGGAAATTGTCTTTTTTGATTGTCTGCAGTTTGCTGATTTTTATGCTCTCGAAAACATAAAGGTGCGAATTATCGGTTAACAAGCTCATTAAGCTTATTTTTTTCCTATTAAATTTTTAATGGATTTTAAGTACTACGCTTTTTATAAAGACCCCTGAAATTTTTCAATCAATTTCATCTAGAGCAAGTTTTATTTGCAGCTTCATTTAAGAACTATGTACAATGAGCGATGATTTAAAAGTTACTGCTTCGTCTTTTTAATTAAACTTAATTACGTCCGTTAAAAAAAAGAGCAAATTTGGTCTTTAATTAAGATCAACGACATCCTATCTTTGTTGTACAAATATAAGACGCTTTAAACGATAATTATTGGATAGCAAGTGAATTTATTAAGCTACCAAATGAGCAAAAAACGTTTTACTATTATACACCTAAAATATAGGAGACATAATAACAATCGCTTCAATTATAAAAGTATGAATAATCCGCTTGCTTTTTGATTGCTCTTAGTTTTTGCTTAAAAAATTTACAAAGAAGGGGCGGAGACCCCTAGTTACTGTATAGAGCTTTTTGTCTTTATTTTTACCATAATCCATAAACATCCGAGGGCAGTTTAAGACCTAATGTTGAGCGTCCCTCAAGGCAGCCAATGCCTTAGTTCGTGATTTCAGGTGCGCCATCTATCGGATGTTTCTTACGCAGATATATTTCCTTAACATTAAACAACTTTCTCACCTGGATTTCTGTAAGGTAAAAAGTTGTAATGGGCAGAAAAAGTCGTGGAGGCATGACAGACCCCATAAAATACATTCTTCATTAGAATGCTTAATGCCGATCCGATTTTTTAAATATCGAATATCGATACCCATATGTTGGTTCTCAATTAATCATGAGTCCGATATCAATTTGCTTAGTAACGTAATCCAGATAAATTTTGTTTTACATTTGGGGATATTCGGGTCTGGCTGGACCACTATATTTACTTGTTAGTAGCGCCACAAACATCTACGTCACAAACTCTACGCAAAAATACGTAGCACTTCCTTCAATCACCCCAACAGTCAATAAATCGATTTCTTTTTGGTAGAATTTATTTGGTATCGAGTTTTTTGGAATACTCAATACTTCGATTCCTTTTTTTTCGGTATCGAGTAAAAATGAAATGCTTTGGTTCGGTATTTTAAAATCGGGTAGGCATTACTGCAGCATTCCAGAAATTCTGTAACGCAGCGGATATTATAGTCAGAATGCCCCGAAATGATTATTATGGTGGTACAGAGCATTTAAGAGTCGGGCAGGCAAGATTGTGACGTTCCCAAATTCTTAGAAATTCTGTAGACGCAGGGAATATTATAATCAGGATGTACCGAAATGATTATTATGATGGTACAGGGTATAAAAAATTCTTAGAAATTGCATAAAGCGCAGCGGTTATTCTTCTCAGGATATCTCGAAATAATTGTAAAAGGCCTTACGAAGCAGGCAAGGGGAGGCGGTCCTAGTTCTATTAAGCATGAAAAACACTCAGAACTTTGCTTTCAGAGAGTCTTTTAAAAATCAGATCTGGCTAGACTTGTAAAAATGTGCATTCTTTTTTTGTGTTCTAATTCAAAGCTCTGCATAGACTTCTTTTCAGGCGATTACGATATAACGATGGGGAAAGCTGGCAACTCTACTTTTCTTCCTGCTTATCCATGTCGCCTTTTGATGTTATGGCACTGCTCAAGTTCTCGACCATTTTGCCAACGTATTGTATACGTAAATTCTTTTCATTTGGCCATTTTTTAAGAATTGGGGCTGCACCTTTGTTAGCACAAACCCCCCAACCCAACTCTGCCTGTCAATGCAATAAACACAGCAAGCAGAGTAGCAGCCTCAGCCTCAGCAGCTTCAACAGCAGCAGCAACATCAGCAACAGGAACAGGAACAACAAAAATGGCTAAAGCAGCGGGAGCACAGAGAGACCAAACCAAACGAAACCAAGCCTGAGAAGACCAACAGACCGCTCGCCTTTTTCATGTTTATTGTAAGTATTTCATTTCGGCGTTTTTCATCCAGCTATCCAGTTTGTTTTCAACAAATTTTTTTACCATATATATTGCCACAAAGTGATGCAACAGGAGTCTCCGGGTGCAGGAGCAAGTGCAAAAAAAAAAAGTGGTAACAACTGAAGCTGGCATATTCTTATTTGCAGCCGGAGTCGGGAGCTTCATAGACGGAACCAACGCCTGGCACCACATGCTGCATATGGCAAATGGCTGGACGATAAATGCTGCCCTGCTGTTTGCTTTTAGCATACGGTTTTTCCATTTCGATACCCTCACTGGGGAGAGGAGCTCATGCGGTTTAAGGTAAGTGTTGCCAACTGGTCACAATTTTTCCTTTTTCGATTTTATTGTCAAATTCGATCATCTTATTAAGCCGAAACGAAAATGGGAGTTATGTGTCGAAAAGATGAAAAATTTATTAACACTCGGTAGACCTACCACCTACTTTGGGCCACCTTCTAATGCATTCATCTGTTTACTCCCACATTTTCAACTGCTTATTTGAAAAATCAGATATCGTTGGAAACATAGGTAAATAAATTGAGTACGGCCTTCTAGAGGACATAGAGTCTTGTATAAAAATATAAAAACGCTTTGTTGTTGTTGGATCTATTTCTTTTGTCCACCCGACGATATGGAAGCTAATTTTTGGGTCTCCGGTGTCTTCATCTTTATGTTAGTTATGCACAACATTCAATATTCCGTCTATTATTTTGAAAAATTTCTTAAATGATTGCAACCAAATTATTTCAGTTGCAGATTTAGTTTTAGACTTAATATTTCTGTGAAGTTCCATTCAAATAGAACCAGCATTTCTTATAGGTTAGGTTGTGTAGGCAGCTTAGATAGTGACTGAGATCACCCAGAGACCATGAGGTACACTGTGTTATCTAATTAAAAGAAAGGGAGGAAAGGGATTGAAGAAAGTGAGGGATTGTGGAGCAGGATCTCAAACTGTAGGACATCCCTAATCACCTGAGTCTCTCATGTTTTGTAGATTCGACGAAAGCAGCTAGATCCACTATGAGCACTGAGTCTAGACTACTCAGGTCCTCAAAGAATGGCTTACCCAGAAACTGGGCTTGTCTTCTAAGAAGAGCCGGGCAGTCGCATAGCAGGGGTTGGATGCTTTCTGTCATTTCCTCATCTACGCAGCTGCATCAGAAATGGTGATGGGGAACGTGCAACCTCTCAGCCATATTGCATATGGTGCAGTGTCCCGTTACAACTCATACCACCATCCAAATCCTGTTTTTATGGAAGCGCAGAAGTTCAGAATTAAAGCTTAGTTGAAAGCTCTTCAGAGAAGATGCCTGCCCCTCTGCCCTCATCCATCTTCGATCTATCGAAGATCGTCATCATTTTACAAAATATAGATAATCAGCTCGTTCCCTTTTACTGCTACTACTTATTCTGGACTCCTAAGTGGAGCATAGAGCCTCTTGGTTACATTCATTGTTTTGTCATTATAACGTGAAATTAGCACCTCCAAATCTTCTGTGCTGGCTGTCGTAGCAGGGGGATTGACCTACAATTGTTGGGTATCCCTTGGAGACATGTCTCCATTATTGCTTTGTTCCATGTTATTCTGACATCTTTTATAAGAATCAATGAGTGATGGGTTCAAAGATTCTTTAGTTAGAAGCCGCCCCTGATATGGGGAAACAGACGCTTTCCTGATGGCAATTTGGCAGGGTTTGTTGTGGACTGCTCTTAGCTTCAGGACTCTTCCTCGACCTTACTGGCATGGGTAGCCCTACCGATAGCTATGCTACTGCCGGCATCGCTCTTGGATTCATCGACCCTAATAAGCCCTCTCACCACGACAAGGTGGCAATCCCCAAGAGGGGGAAACCTCTTTTAAAGGAGTTTTTTGTGTCCAATCTTTCATCTCTCTTCTCTTTGTTTTGTACAAAATTTTACATAAGAAAGTATTCCTAGAAGAATTCCTTTAACAAAAATTTCAGACACAAAACGGAAAAAGCTTGTTGAGAGCGCCTTCTCGCTTTTCCGAACACTGGACAACCTTATCATCAGCTTTATCTTTAAGAGTATATAAACTTTGGTGGTTCGTAGTTTTCTTACTCTTAAATTATATTTTGTCTTTTTGGACTAGCAGCTGAGCGTGGAATTCCAAGAAATGAAGATGGAGTCGAGTCATATGTTTTGTGCAGCACCCACACACACTCACTGTCGCGCACACCCACACACATACATGGTCCAGATCCTGGTTCTTTGTATGTTAGTGTGTGTATGCATGCGGTTCCTGGGCGCGCTTCATGGCCCGCTGCGCTGTAAGTAATTTGTGGTTTCAGGCAAATACTCTGATGATGTTTTTCTTAAATGTTTTTCTCGCTCTCGCGCTATTTTTTTTTTTTTTTGTATTTCCGCTTCCTTCCGTTTGTTGCATAGCTCTCTCTGTCTCTCTCCAGCTTTTCTATGTTTCGCTTTCTTTTACGCCCTGCTCAGCCCAGCCTCCCTTTAACGTATACTTTACCATTTTTTTTTCCCGGTTGTATCGTTAAAAAATGCCTTTAAGGCATTTAATTTCTTTTGTTCATTGGGCCTTTGCTTTTATGCTGCTAGCCCAGACGGCCGTCCGGGGCGTTCTAATAAGGCAACCCAGTGCGAAAAAATGGAAAACCTCACACACACACACACACACATACGCATTTTTACACAAAGCAAACAAATAGCCTCTATATGTCCTGGTCCGCTGATATTGTTGCTATAGTCCTTTACTGTTTTCGGAATATATTCCTTATTTTTTATTATTTTTCTTTCTTTTTTTTTTTGCCTACCGCTTTTAACAATTTCAATAGAAAATTAAAACGCAACGGCATTTGGTTTTCGGCTGCTTTACTTTCAAAGCGTAAGAAAATTCATTGTTAGCCATGAGTTGGCCATTTTTTTTCTCGGCTTTTTTTCCTGGTTTTGTAAATAGGCATTTTGGTGTTACAAATTGCATCATGATGTTTGCAATTTCGAGCAGCAAATGAAAAGTTGTTAGCCAAATTCTTTGCAGCTTTTGTAAGCTGGTTTTGAATTGTTGTTTTGGCTAAATTAAAAACTTCTTGTTCGGTAATCTCTTTAGAGAGAGAGCGTTTACACAAGTATGTAGTTACAAAGGTTGCAGAGATAAAGAAGTAAAAAATTAAACTTTCTTTTCTTAATATAAAAATTCTGAATCTTAGCTGCAAAATTTTCGTTATGAAATTTTTACGGTTTCAAAAGGATTAAACATTGAAAAGGAGGGATCATAATCTTATGCCAAAAATGATTCTAAAAGCAGTATACGCTATTAGTGCTATAAATTCTGACTAAGGCAAAAAATGTAATCGGCAAAAATAAGTGAATCGGGCCACTTTTTCCACGACTTTCTCTGATTTTGATGATTTTTTTTTTTTATTGCAAAATTATTATTAAATTATTTTATTGCAAAATTTCAATTAAATATCGGGCTATCGATAACTAAATATTATTGTTTTTCCTCTTCAAACAAATCTAACCCATTACGACCCATTTGATAATTTCTACTATATCGGCTAAAATAAGTGAAAATTTTAAGTCTATCTCTTAAATTTTGATTATCATCTATATATTTATTTACATAATTATAAATTATAAGTAAATTCTAAGGCATATAAAGTTTTGTGGCCAATGCAACAGGGACCTTAAAGCTGGTAAAAAATTATTATCGATTTTTATCTAATTATTAAGATTAATTCGAAGTTATTGGAAGAGGTCCTGGGCAAAATTTGTCGCTTAAATGTTTTTTGCAAGAATCCAGATGCTTACCGAATTATCGATAACAGATTAATTTTTGGGGTTCCGTTGCCAAGCCATGTTAACAAATCTTAATTAATTATTTTTATTGAAATATAAAAGTTATACTTTATTTTTCTTAATTATAAGAGTAATCAACTTTATTTATTTATTTTTTTTTTAATTTATAAAATGTCGTTGAAATTTTTTTAAACAGAAGATCCTTTTGAATTAAAAATTAAAAAAAAAATAAAATAGTCAACCGATTTTGTTCAAATTTGGCATTTTGAAATTTTTTAGAGCACTTAAGCAATGTGCCAAATTTCAACAAAATCGGTTAATCGGTATCAGCCGTTCATAGAGTCTATAAGCTTCACAGGAACATAACATTGTGACAAGAGAATTAATTATAAGTTATTGGGAGATAACCAAAATTTGTCGCCTAAAAGTTTTTTGCAAGAATCCAGATGCTTACCGAATTATCGATAACAGATTAATTTTTTGGGGTTCCGTTGCCAAACCATATTAACAAATTTTAATTAATTATTTTTATTGAAAAATAAAAGTTTTATCGGCATCTTTTTTTTTGTTATTTTTATTTTTTTTGATTTATAAAGTGGCGTTTAAACATTTTTTTTATAAACGGAAGATCCCTTTTGAATTAAAAATTAAAAAAAAAAAGTCAAATATAAAATAAAAACATTAAAAAATATTTATAGTTGATCCATTTTGTAGAGAGTGTAGACGTGGATCACTTTTGAATCTTTAAAATTGAAAGAAAAATAGTGTTTAAAAAATTTAAACATTATTTTTCGGATTCAAAATTTAATCTTTTATTAAAAAAAAATTGTCTTTGATACCTTGTGCCTTCAACAATAAAACAAAAGTTTTTTATCGTTGGTGTATTCTATAATAGCTTATGTTTTTAACAATCAAAATAATTTTTATCTAAAAATCCCTCTTAAGAATTTGAATAAAACAAAAGTCAAAAATTCAACTTTTAGCTATCGATAACTCGATAAATACTCGGAATTTTGCAACAAAATTTAACGTGGGTACTATTGGCTCGATCAAATATGTAAAAATCAACGAAATCTAAGAATTCGCCCGCACCACCTATTTCCGCCGATATCTTCTCCTTTTAATCCGAAACATTTGTAGATGAAGTTTCTAGAAATTGCTACAAGATTTTTAAATTCACAAAAAAGTATTTTTTTTCATTATATTTTAAATGTTAAATACTTTTGATAAAGAAGTCTCACAATGTTAGAGATGGTGCGGAAATCGAACATTGGCATACTACTTACTGGCTTTAATCAAATATTTTTTTTTTGATATTTTTTGGGCTTAACGAATTTTAACTTCGATAGGATTTTCCTCGAAGCTAAATTTTTCAAGTAATATGGAAAATTTATGGGATTTTTTATGACTTTTATATAACTAATCTCAGAACTAGATCTTTTAAAGCAACATGGGGATATTTATGAGATTTTCTTTTATGACTTTATTATAATTAAAGATTAATACTGAAAGCTCTTGTTTCGACCAAACTATCAAACTATTTCAACCAGCTTCACATATTTACACCCTTTTTCAGATTGCTCTTAACTTTCAACCATTAAGTACTTTCTTTTATCCATTCATTGCAATTTCAGTGATCAACCAAGGTCGTTTATTATAAGTCCTACCCGCAACCCCCTGCCATTAAATCACTTAACAACCTTGGCCAAGCAACGGGGTGGCGTGGCCAATATTCAGTTCCATTAACTATAAGTACTTAGACCATATCCAATACACCGCGACACAGTACTATTAAATCTGAAGACCATATTTCGATTTAAGGCACAGCATGGGGGCTACCCTGCTTAGCGCTTAGGGCCAGCGAAAACCATTTTCAAACTAAAAAAAAACCCTTGACAAAAAATACAACGAAATGGAGGAAAATTTTGACGCAATCAGGCAACATTGCTCGAGCCAAAGCCAAAAAATGCGCTAACTTTTGACTGAGAGACGAAATAATAGACTGAATGAATGTATGGCTGTTGCCTCGACGCGTCGTTTGTATTTTTGATACCCTACAACGAGCATATGGTCAAGGGTATCATGAACTTGGGGGCAATGTATGTAACAGGCAGAAGGATTCTTGGTAAGCCATAATTTAGCTTATAAGTAAATACGTAAAGTTCATATATACGTCTGCTATAGATCTTTTATATCATAGTTACCAAAGGATCTTGGGAGCCCTAGGAGCGAAGAGGAGAGACCACAGACGACAAAAGTAGGTCATTTAGCATTAAAGGTAAGTGCATTCATTTCCATAGTTCGCTCCATTCCATAGTTCGCTCCATTCAAAACTGTAAAGAGATCTACGTGAGTCTAAACAACGATGAAATGTTGACTTTTGTAAACCTTTTCCTTGAACCAAAAAATCTTGGAAGCCTTACTAGCTACAGGCACCATAAACGGCCAGAGAAGGTCAATAATCATTAAATATAACTCCATTCATTTCCATATATCGCTCCATTCTAAAGACCCCATGCAACTCTAGTCAAAATTGGAATGTTGACTGGAATCTTGGAAGCCCCAGGAGCTCAATAGCCCATAAACGACAAAATTATATCATTTAGCATTAAAGATAAGTTCATTCATTTCCATATCTCGGTCCATTCTAAAGTTTGATCCAAAACAGTATATAGACCCATGTGAGTCTAATCAAGGATGGAATGTTGACTTTTGTAAAACTTTTCCCTTGAACCCTAAAACCCCTTGCTGCAAATAATTTTCCTTTTTTTTTGGGAAATCCGTTTGTAGGGCATTCTACTGTCGTGCACCGCCTTGACTGATTTCCATTTTTTGTATGTCTTTATCTGGACAATTTACGATGGTCTGTCCAAAAAAACCGTGGGGCGTCAAAGCCGCACATAGAGAGAGTACGGAATGTTAGTCCAAAATCAAAGTGCGAAACATATGAACAATGCAAAAATACAAGAGAGGAAGTTAGAGAGTGAGTTGGGGACTAGGATATGGAAACTCTAGTTTGCCAGTAGCTCGCGTTTTAATCTGCTATAAATTGCAACCCTTTGTGCAAAAAAAGTAAAAAATTCAAACGGAATCCCAGCGCTGGCTGACTGTCTACCGGAAATGGATGACGTTACGCAATAGAGCCAAACACAAACGCACCCGGTAGAAAATTACAGTTATTAATGTATGGGGTGCCAAATACTTTACCGTTTGTTTGCTGTACTTTTGCGTGCGTGCCGTTGCCGCCCCTTCAACTGGAACTACCCCTTTTGGACTCGGTTTGTCACCTCAGAATTTTTGCAATGCTACAATATAATTTACTTTTGCTCTTAATTTACTCCTTTCCGCAAATGTATCGCACAATTTTTTTTATTTTTTTTTTGGTATGGGCTGTCAAAATAATCTGACAGCTTAATTATATACGCGGAAATTTATACCCGTCACACATAGCACATTATAACAATGTACGGGTTACTCCCTGCCGCAGAGACCCTAAAGGAGATGCCTCTAGCGATTTCCGGAAACATTTCGATTTCAGTGCTGTCGTTTATTTTCTTACGTATCGTTTAGCAATTCGCGGTTAAATCAATTTTTTACACTCGGTTTTTCTTACACGAGTTGGGCATAGTGTGACAGTTTTAGGTCATTTAGGGTTTCCTTTTATTTCTCGTCTGTGTTTGCTTAAAAGGCGCCAGGATAAATAGGATAAGTTGTTATTTACTATTAATGGTTTTGATTTTATGCTAAGCTGCTTAGAAATTGAAAGATCAAATGGTTGCGGAAAAATATTTGAGTTTCCTTTGTAAATTGAATAAATCAAGAGTTAACTGCTGAAATTTGAAGCATTAAATGATTAAGGATAAAAAACCTTTGCACTTATTAAACTCACCCAATAAAATTAATTTTACAAGACCATGTTAAAGTCGCGTACTCAGCTAAAATCATTTTCAAGGGATTGGTTACACACAAAAAAAAAAGTACAGTGGTGGCTTCGGAACACCTACAGGTAAAATATCAATAGTTTGGTATATTCAGACTTATGAGTTGGTTCTCAAAAGTAAATTGTCTGGAAGATCGTTCTTGGGGAGCAAAAAATGCTTATATTCTTAAGCTAGGAATAATAGTAATAATTGACTGACAGACTATTTTTGTCAGTCGCCCCTGGGAGGGGCAATGGGATCTCTATTAATCACTGTGCGAAGTGAACAGGGATCTACAGTTAATAGCCGAATCGGAACGGAACAGAAATATTAGGTAAAGTACAAAAATTTCCGGCGTTTTTTTATTTTACGTCGACGATGATATTAACGCAGTGAGGATTATCCGATTTTTGTCAAATATGCCCCGTTTTGTTCGATAACTTTTTCCACTTCAACATCATCGCTCTACAACCCAGTAGGGTTTTGGTTTTCACTACAATCTTTCTCAATTCGTCTCGATCTTGTGCAAAGTCCGTCCGATTTCTTATATCGATTGTTCTAATGTCATCTGTTATACAATCGATAAGTCTTTTGTCCATTTCATAATTCCCAGATTAACGTAGGTAGGTAAAAAATCTGATAAAGTCATTTTTACAAGCATCTCTTGAGGCCTTTTTTTTACCTTCAGTGAAATATTGCAGTTGCTTGCTGCCAGGTCTGGACTGTGGGTGCGACATGAGATCCCAAGTAAACTCTCGGAACTTCATTAAAAATGAATGCGGCCTGACGTTGTCTTGATAGAACACAACGCAGTTCCTATTGACTAAAACCGACCGCTTCTGGTCAATTACTCGATTCAATCTTGTTAGTTCTTGACTATATCGATCCAAAGTGAGTGTTATACCGCTTGGGAGCAGTTCATAGTTCATGATTCCATTCCATTACCAACAAACATGCAACAAAACCTTTTTGGCGCATAGTCTGGGCTTGGCGATCGTTAAAGTCACTCCCCGCGACAACCAGTATCCATCCGCTTCAAAATGGGTTGATTTCATTACGTTTCAGTAAAAAATCCCTAGCATCTATATGGTTCAAAAGGCTTTTAGCGTTCTTTGGTTCTTCTTGAGAACAGCTTTATGCAAACAGTTCCAAAATGTTTTCTAGAAAATTTTAAGCTCCCAGGCAATAGAACATTTTTGACGACTGGCCTACCAGAGCGTGGCCTATCTTCGACGTCCAATATTACCAAAATGGAAACGACGAAACCACCGCTTTAATTTTTTATTCAATACTGTATTGGTCCCAAAAATATCACAAATTTTTTAGGCCGCCTGCTCCGTCTTTTCATCTTGGACGGAGTGGTACTAAAGAATGCATCGAATTTGTTCTTTTTACATCCATTTTGAAACGCTGTTGCTTAGAATTGGCTGAACTGAACAAAAATTAACCCAAAATTTTATAAAAGTCTAATGTAACCTTTGAAATGCGGTATGGTATGTCCCAATGGGATATATACATCGCGAGATATGGCTCACTAAAGACTTCGAGCAAAATCCGCCGGGAATCTTTACTTTTACCTAATATTTGTGTGGGGAGCTATTGTGCTCTAGAAATTCTTGGGGTCAATTTCCAAAGATATACTAGCTTATCTGGAATATCAAGATTTTATAATTTCTCAAGATTTTATGACCGTCGTAGAGAAGACCTACTTGTAGTAAGATTTCTCCGTACTCTTACAGAACCTACATGTGTTAAAATCTATAATCTCCAGTTCAAGTATCATCCCAAGCAGTAGAATTCAAGTGTCATATCGCAGTTATTACCAAGACAACCACATCTGAAATTTTTAAAAGATATTTCTTCAAATATTGGAGATCATTTGGTAGATAAGCTTAATGGAAATAGGTACTTATATGTGCATACATTATATGTTTTACGTGTTAAGGGTGTTCTTATGAACGAGTCGATGAATTTCAAATATAATTTTTGCGTCTGTTAGAAGGTGTCAATACGGAGGTTTTAAGCCTATTGCGATGAAATTGTGTGTATTGGTTCGTGAGATATAATTAATAATAATTTTTGTGAATATCGTGAATACAGCATAGTAATCGTATGATTGCCTAGATAAGCTAACTAGAGAATCTTACGATGTTTATACACTTTAAATTTATTCAAAAAGTTTGGGCAGGACAACGTCTGCCGGGCCCACCATTAATAAATGAATATCGTTTCATTGGAAATAATTATATGTGCATAAAACAAAATTTTGTAATTAATAAGTAAATGAACCATTTCTTTTTAAAAAAGTCAAAAAGTGGAACAAATATTTTGTGCTTAATTAGTGAATAAATTTGTTCAATTTTAAAGGTTACCAAAATAAACAGAATTATCCCAAAATCGTTGTCACTTTAAGCAACTTTGTCCAAGAATCTATGGGTATAAAATAAATTTCGATTCTTCCTTTTTTTCAAAATAAGTTTTTATCAAAATACTCAAAAATCGACTTTAAACTTCCAGGCCAAAAAACTATACTTTTAAATGATATAATTTGACTAAAAAAACCTATCGGTTTAACTTTAAAAAAAATAACTTGTCTACCTCATTTCTCATAAAAGCCGAGTTGAAGTAAAATTCCTTTAAAACTTTACGAAGCGCATTTCTCTTACTACCTTAAAGCGCTCTAAGATTATTTATAAAATTCTCTTTAAACCGCTCAAATAGTCACAACTTTGAAGATTCACTCAACTGCAAATATATTTAATCTTTAACAATTTCGCCTGAAGTCAACGTCACCATTTAAAAGCTTAACGATGTCATGAACTTCTCAAACTTCCCCCGCCCTTTGCACATGTGCAACTTTTTCAAATATTCAACTTCTGCTCAAAAATTCGATACATCATTCATCAAAACGCGTGGCGTGCCATCTAACAAAAGCTAAGCCATTAGAGGAATCTCCGTCTCCGTCTCCATATTATACCAAAAACAATGTTTCCCAGACTTCTCTCTGCTGAGAGTTGTTGCAAGTTTTTGCCATAATCCCTTTATAATCGAATTACGTCAAATCCCTTGAGTACTTTTTGTGTACGTACTCGTATATGTTAAAGCAAATCCAAGCGTAAGAAACTAATTTGAGCGCCATGCACACGGAGTACTCTCGACTATAACAAAATCCTAAGCTGCACCCTGCACAACACTCGTGCATATGCGCACTTATAACTCTCTCCAGGATTTCCAGCGCTATCTAATTCAATGCCAGCCATGGAAATCAAAAAAAAAAATTAGAGAATGCGGTCTACCAGTAAAAAGTCATAAAAATGTTTAAGAGATGTTTAGCAATTGATAAAAAGGCAACGCAATCTGTAAACGAAGCAGCGGCGGATTAGTCACCAGTGGACCAGGCCAACCAGGCCGCATATTGTGTATAAGTGTAAGAGTTACCCCTAAAATGAGCGCTTTTTTCAACATTCCCACAGGACAAGTAGGATGAGCGCAGAGAGCAGGGGTAAACAGCGCCCACCCTGCTTGATCGCATTGTTTTCCCAAATCGGATTTTAGTTTTACACTAATTTCTTTGGTTTAAGGACTCTCGTTCGTCTGGTCTGGTCTGGTCTGCTCTCCGTGTTGTCTGGTATTATAAACGCTTCGCTGGACAATTCTCGTTCCTGCGCTGATGAATCCTCTTTGATTGCACTAAACTGCAATCGAGACGAATGCTCAAAACGTGCAATGTCATCTGGCGTGAGTCGTCGTCGTCCTTTAGTCCTTTAGCTGGGTATTTGCGATTTTCGGGTGTTCTGCATCTCAGCTACTGTGTGATAAAATTTCATTCACTTTGTTGGTTGGCTGACTAAATGGGTGTCGTCTGGGTTTTTATCACAGCGCCAGGATCATGCAGCTTGGTATGGCTGGGACTGGGGAGCTTAAGTTATGGCAAGCATTTTTATGGGAGAATCAATTTAATTGGCATTGGCGAAGAATTCAATGCTTTTATGACGTATATAGAACACCATAAAATTCCAAAGGTAAGGGGGTTAGCTTTGAAACATTTATGTTACATTGTGGCAAATTTTGGCAACATTGGGAAATGATTCTACTTGAATTCATGACAAGTTGCAGCATTGCTTCGTGGAGCATTCTAGTGGTATGTGGGATTATCGTTATCCAATTAAGAAATAGTCTTTTTGAGCTTAAAATAATACACAATCGGTTGCTATTTTAGCTATAAATTCTTTTGGATTTCAGGGAGTCGAATTAATAAGGGATTTTAATAATCTTAATAATAAAATATGATGGTAGAAGGAAATAGCTACTAGCCTCCAAGCCAACCAAAACAGAGCCAAGGGCCGTAAACAACCCTAATCCCCTAAGCTCTCTACAAAGCATCTGGCAACACTGCTGAACTATTGCGCCATGACAGAGTTTGTTTGCAATGCCCCATTGTATAATAACTCATTTTTTCATCACACTAGCTTGGATCAGGCGTATGCCAACTAAGTCCCGAATCCTCTGTAGATATAAGGGAGAGATGGCATTGCTTACTCAGTATTACGCTTTCTTAAACTGAAACTTTTGACCACGAAACCAAGAAACTTGTAGCTACAACTTGTCGTTCTAAGCGGAGAAACTAACATTAAAACAATACTCCAAGTCAGCAGTATAACCAAAAAATTGATTCCAGCATTCTCCGTTGGCTATACATACCGATTGCATTTACAGACGATCCTCAAAACGGAGACCATGAGATTGAATTCATGACCAAGAAATATCTAAATGTGGAGTCTACAACGTCGATGGATGTATGGAGAAAAATTTGTGTCAAGCAATTTTCGACTTTGTTCAGTGAAAATGTTACATAGAAGTAGCCTCTTTCTTCTTCTCCTTTTTGGTATTTCTAAAGAGTTATTAAAAATTCATACAATATTTTTTCGTAAAACTATATTCTATATATCGGTAAAAATAAATAGAGCGGTTAATTTTTTAACTCGACCTCTATCATTTTGATGATTTTTAGATATTTGGTAGAGCTATTAACTAGAAGTTGCGTCGCCAAATTTCATTGCTAAATTCCGATTATTTGTCGATTGTTAATATTTACATGTTTCTTTGACAAACCATAACTCCTGAACGAAATATATATAAATATTTTTTTCCATGATAAATACAAAAAATAACTGTTTTTCCATCACAAAATTTGAGTATATCTATAATTTTTAAAATTAATTTTTAAAATATAATTTAAAAAAAACATATTTTATTATGTTTATATTCTGCTTTCATTCAAGTTTGCTAAAGGAAAGTTGGAAAATTTGTTTATTTTGTTGATTCATAAAAAAGGTAAATACGAAAGAACAACATTTCTCGATCTTTAAATATATCCTAAATACTACCAGATTTGAGTTTGTTAATATCGAAACCGATATTTAAACAAATTTTTAGCTTAAAGCTAAATTTCTCTTTGATGTTTTAGTTTCTGTAATATATGAAGTTGAACCTTACTTATATGACTTTCTAAGATTTTCAGGAGCTGAGTTACAGTCAAGAAAATTTTTTACTAAACCTAAACAGAGCATTAACGTACCGATCTTGATAAAGTATCGTGTATTCAGGAATGATATTCTTTGAGCTCCTTGAGTGTAATTGAGTGGGGTTATGGCTGCAGTAGACTCTCCCCAAGTTATTTCAGTGTTTCCTCTATACAACATTTTTCAAAAATCTGTTGCGAAGCATATATCACATAAAGCCCATTAAGTATCGACTGGTCAAAAAAAACTTTCTCAGGGTATATTTTGTTTGTTTGTTAATAACGATATCATCCGCAATCGAAAGTTTTTTGGGTCATTTTAGCCCAAAGCCGAGGCCTGAAGACTGTGATGGGGAAAGAGGGGGGTTCCCTCCGGGACTGGAATTTTCTTAGGGGCCCAGGGTAATTACTGTCGTGACTCAAGCTCAAGTTGTAATAAAGAGGGCGGTGCCTTTTTGCCCCCGGTCACGGGTTTTCTTTCAACGACCCTGTCTATGCATAGTTCGATTATTTGATTAATTTTTCGATTTGTTTTTTTTTTTTTTTGGTACAGGGTTACTATCGTCCGCGTCCGAATTTAACTACCGCCATTTTTAACTCATTTTACATTAAGTCGAATCATATCCAAGGCCGTTACATATTCACTTAAGTTTCTATAGATTAAGCAACAATGTATGTAATGTCCAAAAAAGGTTTTTTAAGCTCAACCCATTTTAAAGGTAAAATTAAAGTTTACAATAAAACTTTATCGTACTCATTGAGTGACTAAGTATACACTATACTCCTAAGGTTAAGGGTATTATAGATATGTGTAATGCCCATAAGCACCAGTTACATCTTTAACCAAAATATGCTCATTAAACGTTTTCAGATATATAACATCTGGCTACGTAATATACAGTCAGACCCGTCGTTAGAGAGTGAGGAAGAGGAATTCCTTCCGGGCCCAAAGTTTTCTCAGGGACACGGCAAAATTACTATCGTAATTCAATTTAAAGCTGTAATAGAGGGCCGGTAAATTTTCCTCCCGGGCCGGGATTTTTTTCCCTACGGCCCTGTATATAGTCATTCGTTTTCAAATATGAAAAGCTTAAGAATTAGGACTTCCAATAAGCCGAAACATTATTCCACTTTGCTTCATTAACAAACCATCCAAGCGTAACCTTATTTGATATTTAGACTAATGTGAGTCCAATAAATAACACGATGTTGATATTTTTACAAAGTATTCGCCTGTCTGCTCTCAATATTATCATAAGTGCGTCCCTACCATACTAAAATGTCAAACCATAATTTGTTGTAGCTCCCTTTTTTCCTTTTTGGGAAGAGTGGGTGCAGAGTATCCCTTTTGGTGCATTGCTCCAAGTGATTCACATTTTTGTTGTTTTACCTTGCAGACGGAGTTGTTGCAGTTGTTTTTTGTTGTTGTTGTTGTTGTAGTCTCACCTCAATGGCACTTAAAATGCCAGAACTTATTTCCATTTGGTTGGGCAATTATAATATTTTCTGCATAGTCTTCATCTTCTTCGAGCGTTTCGAAAGAAATGCAAAATGCGTCTACCTTTTTTTCTTGTTTTATTTTATTTACTCCTTTTTTTATTTGTGACTTGTGGCTCATGAATTTTTTGTAACGGTTAACTAAAACTTTGTGCAGACGAAGTCTTAAATATAATATTGACATTTCTTTTGCCAGCCTTTTGGTAAGCATCATTTCTTCGGGCTCCTCTTTGGGCGCTGCTCTGCTCCAGTGCTGCTCAGGTTTCAACAATGTCCACAGCTTGGACATTTGGTCGGCAAACTTTGACTTACGCAGTGCAAATAATTATAGAAATTTACTCGTTTTTTTCGTTTAGGTGACACTGGCAGGCAGTCGAAAAAAAGGGTTAAGTGCTGCACTGTTGACTTTGAACATTTTTGCGGACTGTCGCATAATTTGCTTTGAATTATTTAAGCGCTCTTTGGCTTTGGCTCTTAATATTTACTTAAACATTTCAAAATGAAATCAAGTTGCCATGAATAAGTCAGTCAACCATGTCTAATTAAAAGTTGCTTTATGGTTGGTTTTGATTTCTCCTCTGGACTGGACTATTACTCATAAAGCTCGACAATCAATCAATTAGCAAGTTCTTCAAATGAATCTGCTGTCGGTGACATTTAAAAAGCCGCATTACACAAAAAAAAAACGCATGAGTCATGCCGCTTTCATCAGCAGGCAACGGCAAAAAGCTTCTGTCAATAAGTCTGTCAAAGATCCGCTATACGAACAATTGTACCGAATTTCACGCGAAAAGAACGAAAACCTGAGCAACTGACATTTAGACAGACCGTCCGATAAGAGAACTCCAGCACCGATTCCCACAACTCATTCGCAACATTCATTTTAGGTAGCCAGCCACAGCACTGTGGTCCACTTGAGTTTTTTTGCGAAGAAAAACACAGTTTGGGAGAAAATTAAAAGTTTTTGTATTAGTAAGATTTAAAATATAAAAAATATAATATTGTAAGTTAAATTTAACCATTTGCTTTATTTTATAATATTTGTTTTGCTTAAAGCTAGCCATTAAAAATTACTGAGTTTGATGATAAATATCTTTTCAGCTGAAACCGGAATATTTTTTTAAGTTAAGAACTAAATTTTTAGGTGCATAGTCAAGAAAAGTAACTGTAGAAGCCTTGGTCCCAAAAAAAAATAGTTATTTTTTTAAATTTACAGAAATATATAAAACTAGTGGAAATTATTGATGATTGAGTTTCATTGATTTTGAAATTATATTTTCATGTTGCTCGTGATGTAAGTTTATTGATCATATCAGCTGTTATATGCATATATATGTATATACATATTTATATATGAAGGGAGGTTCAATAACATCTTCAATAATATTTTAAGAACATCAAGATGGGTACTAAAAAAAATTGTTCCGTGGCCTTTTGCAGAGTGTAGTTTTTCATCCTTTTTTGGTTCTAGGAAAAATTGCAAAATTGGAATTTCTCATACCTATTGTTTTTGGAACCACCCAAAAAGTCCTAAAGCAAAGAGGTAACCTTCCTAACTTTTTTTTTAAATTTTGATAAATGTTTCATTCCATTTATTTCGATTTCTTTTATTTGGTATCCTAAATAGGCTTGCATTTAGATCAAGGGGTTGAGGACCATATCATTGTAAAAAAACTACGGACTTAGTTTTTTATGGTACATAAGATCGCTTCATGTTCATGCCCATTGGATCTGGAGGTACACAATTTGTGTTTCAAGCACTTTCATTTTTTCGAAGATTTAATTCAATTCCAAAGTCATAAAAACCCCAACAATAAGATTTCTGTGATAACCTTCAAAAACAATACAAGTTTTTGCGTATGACCGATAGTCTGGATTTAAAATAAGCAAAAGTCCCTCGGTGTTAAATAGATACATATATACAACGGTTGCATATTTTCGAAGATTTGGATCCGCTGAATCCGTATCAAATTTCCTAAAAATCCCAACAACTAAGGCTTTTAAGATAATCTTCAAAAACAACACAAGATACTGTATAAAACCGATAGTCCGGAGTTATTTTAGAACAGCTGAATCAAAATCCAAAAAAAAACAAAACAATACTTAAAGGGTCTGAGATAGACCCCAAAATTTCTAGTTTTATTGGGTTTTTCGAAGTTATTTAAAAATCCTTGGGCGTTGGGTGTCACGTGTATAGTTCACACCACTATTTTGAGTCCTGCATTATTAAAATATGCGTCCCGTTAAAAATATCAAAAAACATTATTCAAAAAAGTGAAAAGTCTGCTCTAAAATCTATCAATAATTCTGCTCCTGCCTTAAAATTATTGCTTTTGTAATCATTATTTTATTTTTATCTTGTATTTAGTATAAATATTTTTCGATTCTTTTCAATACACAAAACAAAATATGATGTTAATTGTTTTCACGCATTTCTTTTTCACAAAGTTAAAAAAAATATATTTATAAGGCAACTATATGATATAGTCATCCGATTCCCACCAAAAAAAAAAAGTATACTACCTTGATCAAAAATTATCCGGAATCATAACCGTGTGGTGCTCTCAGTCAACCAATTTAATAATTTTTTTTTTTAATTCCAACATTTTAAATTGATGAACTTTTAAAAAAAATACCTTATTTTATGGAGATATGTTGAAAAAACTAATTTCGAGTTATATGATATAATACACCAATTTTCGTCAAAATCTTCACATACATATATACATAGCTTTATATAATATATCTTTTATTTGATTTATTTAAAACAAATATTTTTTAAGATATTAATTTTCTTCCACCCATTTACACCATATCGACCACTGTGCGTCGCCTCCTTCAGCGACACTTTCCAACTTTGCACCATTCCGTTGTTATACTTTATTCAATCGATAATTAGCGCTGCTGTGTTAAAAATATTTATGCAGTGAATACAAAATAATGTTATTGTTTCCTCTTAAAGTCATTTTTTGCAGTGTCTCGTAATTTTCGCTCAAATCTTGAATTATTGTTATGATAATTGCACGACGCCCTGGGCAGCAGCAGAGCGGGAAACACATTTGTAAAAGTTAAGCAGCAAAGGCGAGTGGAGACTTTTTCAGTGTTGTGTAACTTATGTGCACGAACGAGTATGTGTTGGAGTGTGTCTTAATTTAATAAACACATTTAAGTTTTTTATTTATTTACTTACTTAATATCCGCGCAAAAACACGTCAACGGAAATACCTTGAGCCAAGTTGGTTTGCTTAAGACCCAACTAGTTTCAGCTGACTCATAGCTAATGGCAAATGGATATTTGATATTAAAGCTTTAAATTCGATTTTGAATCTATACTTGTTTAAAGATGGATTTAGAAGGTGAATTGGTGGCTTTGTAAAATTATTGGTGTCCTAAATTGACTGGTCTTTAGGTATACTTGCCAATCGATTTAGTTTTGCTTTGTAATAATTTTAGTATAATTTGTTTATACTGGATATACTTCCAATAGCTAAAAAAGTTATTTTACCGTAGAGTTGGAACTGGAGTAACTTAAAAAGTACTATAATACTAATAAATGACGATTTTGACATAGTTCTGATCTAGCAGACAGTGGATTTGACTATGTTTGCATATGATGATACGAGGGTGGTCAATAAGTAACTAGCCTTAAAGTTCCAATGGTGCAACTAACGCAACAGAAATTTAATATCGTGTAGTACATTTCCCTAGATGGCTACTGTCAGAATTTTAGTCGAATCGGACTCGTAGTTTTGTTTTGAAATTTCATTTTTTCTTTGTAGGCTAAGTGCTTATCGGACCACCCTCGTGCATTAGTCTTCAGAGTACTATGAGCTGTATATGATAGACCAATTTTAATAACAACTTCCTAAAGTCAAATTTTATTTTAAAATCTTCATAAACATACAAAACAACGAATTTTGCACCAAAAACGTTTTTTGATCTATCGGTCCCATAGTTTCTATATGAAATAGTCAACCTATAAACTATAAAAACTTCGTATATGCCTGAAACTTCAAAATGCCAAATTTGGTAACGATTTCTTCGTAAACAAACTGCTGAAACACTAATGAGATGTATTTTCAAACTTTGGTTGCTTTAACTCATACTATCTCTGAGATCTAGACGTTCATACAGCCGGACATCGGTATATCGACTTCTCTAGTCACCCAGATTATACTTTAGGAAACTTTGGGGGTCACTGACGTCTTCTTTTGTACGATACAAAAATTTTTAGCTTTCAAATCCAGTATTTAATGGGTATAAATATAAATCTGAATTTATACTAGAGTGGTAGCCGCTGGTATGGCCAATTCTTAAACCGATCATATCAATATCACCTAAAAAGTTTTTTTACCTCAATAAAGCGCCTGTAATATTTAAAGATAATCCAAAAGTAGTTGAAGGTCGCGAAAATAGGTACAATTTTCGTTTTTTTCGTTGTTGACTATATTGTTCTACGCCAACCTTAAAAACTTATTTTCAATATATTATTATTATTATTCAATTTTAAATAAATTATTATTATAATTATCTAAGCGTTATTTAAAAAAAAAAAATAAAGATTCGATCTGAATAAAAACAAATTTGTTACCTAGCCAAATTAATTATTTACACCCTGTACTAAGCAGAACAAAGGGTACAATTTTAAACACATATCTGATTGATTTCAACACATAAGAATTTTTAAATTTAGACGAAAGTCTGTTTAAAACCAAAATAAAAACATTTTTATAAATCGAATAAGCTGCGTGCAACAATGCGAGTGCTTACTGTACATATTAATGTCATTAAAAAGTATGATGGTTAGAATTTTTTCGTTCTTCCAATCGTCTTTTGCCAAATTGCTACTGGGTGACTCCCACAGAGAGATCTAGAAGCAGATAGCGAATAACGAGTGAGTATGGTATCAACTATTTGGTAATATTTAATTTTCCTTAAATATTGTTGCCTTATGTTTGGAGACTTAGGAGACCTGTAGCTTTCACTTTCATTTTATTAGGCCCTACGGCTTGTATTCCAACAAATTGCCAACGTTGTCCATAATTGTAAGACTTAAAACAAATTAATTGCACTAACTTGGTATCCTCAACATGTTTTAGTAGTTTCCGTAGCAAAATGACATGCAAAATCGAAAATTAATCAAAAAATTTGTTCATGAAACAGGTTCGAGATAATTGCGAAAAAAAGTTTTTTGAAATTAGAAAAAGATATCCTATACCTACAAAAAAATATCTCTAATTTTAATAAACTACTTGACTATAAAATCTAATCTAAATTACCCATCGATTATAAATAACTCCCTGTTTGACCCCTTGGATAGGGGCATAGGGAATCTCTATTAATAACCGTTTGAACAGAACAGGGACCTACAGTTTATAGCCGAATCCGAACGGCGGTGTCTTTAATTAATTAATAGAGACTTTCATGGGAAATAGCGTCTTTGAGCTAGCGATGTCAGTGCTAGGTAAATGCACCAGTGCTACTGCGTGGAATCGAACCACCGACCTTCAGTTTTGGAGGCGAGTACGCTACCACTTAAGCCACCGACGACCCATCAATTATATTCGGGAAATATTTTTGTAAAACTTTGGGTTGGGATTTATATATACAGTCAAATGAAATTTTCATATTAGATCTATTTTCGCGACCTTTGTGCACTTTCAAATCGTCTTTAAATTTTACCGGCTTTGTATGCAGGTTAAAAGGAAACCTTTGAGGCATTATTATTATTAAAATCGTGAGATGTTACAAATTTGTTTTTCTAATGTGTATCCTAATCTATGCAGAAAAAGCTAATTAGCATGTACCTTACGATTAGGACTTCTTATTTGATCTTTCTTATTTAAAAAACATTCTTTCAATAGCAACATTCTTTGAATACTTTAACCATATACGAAACAAAAGAGTGTTCATGATTACGCTAGTTTACAAACTTCGTATAAAAGTGTTTTATTTTAATTTTTGGTCGAGAAACTCGACAAGACATAATTTTCTTTTTCTTATGCACCGTTTTTGAGACTTTAGCGAAAATCATGTTTTGAGAACTTTTTTCGGTTTTTCGTTAATATCTCGTGAACACTTTGTATTTTATTTTCGAGTTTCTCAATCCAAAATTACCCTTAAAAACACTTTTAGGCGAAGGTTCATTTTTCGTGTTATTTTCAAGCAAATCGCATTGGCAAATTTAATAATATCCTAGACGTGCTGACGATCGTAATAGGTCCTAATTTGTTAACATAACTCTTATTTTTCAAAAACAAACAAAAAAATTGTTCTATCTAAAATCACGAATTTTTACGCACTTTAGTTTCCATAACACATACATATTTCTACGCATAAACAAACACTCATACACTTACGCATTGCGCCTTGATTGTGTTAGTAAATTCACATGTATATTTATGTATATGCAGCAGCACCGAAGTTCATGGTTCTTAAAACCTTATATACATATTTAAATTTTCAATTTAAATAGGTTATCTATTGGCCATACTTCAAGAATTCCCAGTCCTGGCTGCAATATGGGCAAACGGGACGCGATTTCAACCAGCGTTTGATGCAATGCAAATGGTAGGCGTGGTTGCACACGCCCCAAGCTATGCCACAGACCTCGCCAACGGTCTCAACTCTTGCAGCCTGACATTCAATGCAGGGATCCACGATATTATTGCGACAAATGGGGCAATTATCCAACGGAAGATCTAAATAAAACAAAGGTAACTTCATTTTCATGGTTTCGGTTGCAAGTCTAAAAAGCGCTTACCCCAAGCCCAGGCAGCTACGGCATTCCACTGCAAGTGCGTAAATGTATTGAAAAATAAAAGTTAGAACAAATTAAGCGAACTGTTACCTTCTTTATCTGGAATGGCTTAAAGCCACTCTTTTTGGAGGAAGGGTTATTTTCCTTGTCGTCGTCCATTGCTTTTTTGTTAATTTTTTACTTTTTAAGCATTTATTTGATGTTGCTATTTCTACAGATGCCACAATAAACGATAACAATGCTCAACAAAGTTCGATAAATATTTTAATAACTGTGTTGACAAAATTTTAAGACAGCTGATGATTGGATATGCTTAGGTAAATTTGTAGTTTTGAATGTTGGAAACAACTTTCTTACAAGATCTCGGCAATTAAAATAATTATGATCTTGAGAAAAAAAGGCTATGTAAGTCCGTCACCTTTTTTTATACATTTCTTCCTACTACGCGAGTGATTAAAAAACAAAACTAATTTGAAAATGTTTGTTTACTTTGCGTTTGGTAAGAAGCAGCTGTTAATACAAAGTTTTCTGTGTTGGCAATGCCGCGATAGCAAGGCCAAGGCGACAAAAAGCTGGCAGCTATGACGTTTTCGTTGCTTGTACAATGCACAAGCAAATTCGCACAAAATAATTTCCCAAAAGCTTTGTAGCATGCAAATGTTTATATATTATATTTTAATAAATAAACTAAATAAATAATTTATATGACTAAATACATAGCTCTCTTTGGCTTTAAGTTTATAGGTAAAATTGTTACTAGAAGTATTATATATACAGCGCTGCATTTGTGTTCTTGTTTTTACTGCAAATTAACAGCTGATGTGCCAATCTTGCCGTAATCCCAGTCCGTGTTGCAGAGTGGACAGACGGCACGAGTCTTTAGCCAGCGTGAGATGCAATGTAGGTGGTAAGCGTGGTTACAGACGCCCCAGGCTGCGGTGCACACATCGTCGTTGGACGTAACTTGAGCCGCCTGGCATTCAATGCAAGGATCCATTATAAGATTGCGACAAATGGCACAATTGTCCACCAATAGATCTATGTATATGTAGAAAGAAAAGGATAACATAAGGCTTTAGAAGTACAAAATGTACCTACCCCAAGACCAGAGCGCCACGGCGTTCCACTAGAAAATAAAAATTACTTCGATACAGCAGAGTTTCTTAAGATATGGCGCGCTTACCTTTTTCATTTCAAAGCGCTTAGGGACAGGATTTTCATCTAATTCTGGCTTTTTCTCCATTGTGCAATTTTAAATTTATTAATAAATACTATTTTTCTCGGTAATTTAATTGTTTGCTCTTGCTGTCAAAGTTTTGATTCAAATGTGTTGGGTAACTTTTTTTTATTGTCTTTATTGGAAATCAGCTAGACTAGTGGGCGGTATTGCCCTATGTCACATATTAAAGCATTCATGGCGGTAGTGACGTCATAACAAGTGCACTACACGTAACAGTTACAAGCACTTGCATGCGTAGCAACAGACTACAAGGCGGCAATGTCGATGCTTGTGACGTCACTGCGCCACTTTATACAAACGCATGCTACAATATGAGCATACTTCGTGCCGCACGCTGATTAAGACTATTTCTTTGATTTTTAAACTTCGGACTTTTAAATAAATCAAGGTTAAACATGAGAACCTACTGCATCCAATAGCCCGCAGCCCTTTGAACCCAGCATACTTCTGTCTGGTGTTGCTGAAACTGTTGCCTTTCTTAACGTCGACACCCAGTAGGAACTAATATATCTGCAATTCTTGATGCAGTCCACCCTAGTATGAGCGTGTAGACTGTTTCTTAAGAAATCCTCACTGAGTGACGATTCTGGCTACGGCCCTGTATGGCGTGCTTACCTCTTTCATTGCAAAGCGCTTCGGGACGGGTTTATAATCTAAATCTGACTTTTTCTCCATTGCTCAATTTTAAATTTATTAATAAATACTATTTTTCTCGGCAATTTAGTTGTTTGCTTTTGCTGTTGGGTAACGTATTTTTTATTGTCTTTATTGGAAATCATCTAGACCAGTGGACGGTATTGCGGCGATAGTGACGTCATCACAAGGGCAGTACCCGTAAAAGTCACATGAACTTGTGTGCGTAGCAACAAACAAAAGGCTGCAATGCCGATGCTAGTGTCGAAGTGTGGTGACGTCACTGCGTCACTTGCACAAACGCACGCTGCCATATGAGTGTTTTTCAAGACGCACACTGTTTTATATTTTTTTTTTTGACTTTTAGACAGACCTTAAAAAAAATCAAAGTTGAAAATGTTCTTCCACGATCCACGCTTAATACACCTAAACTGACCCTAGTGCATCCTATAACCCTCAGCCGTTTGGGTACGGCAAACTTGCATCTGTTGTTTGCCAAGCTGCTGCATTTCTAAACGCCGACACCCAATGAGAACTAATATATCTGCCACTGTACACTCTGCCCTAGTAAGAGCCTGCTTCCTAAGAAACCCTCCGAACTGCTGCTCTTACCATCCTGCACTACTTCTCAGCAATAAAAAGCTTGGACACTCATCAAGTTTTAAGCAAACTATCAAAATTTACAAGATATCATTACATTACTTTTTTTGTATCTTGTTTTATTTATACGGCTAATACGTACCAGTCTAAAACCACATGAAATAAAACCAAACTTGATATAACAAAAAAACGCTAAGAATTATGACGTTTTTTTTTAATAAAATTTTGTTTTCTTTCACGAGATTTTACACTTCTCCTTTAAAAACAAATTATATAGTATTTACGCGTTTGACAAAAATTACAAATCGCAGTTTACACTCATTTTTCATCCGGAACTTCAGCTTTGGCATAACGTTGGGTCCAGCGACGGGCCTCTGCATCATGCATTTTGCGATTTTTCATGTATTGGATTGCAACGCTTGGATGCATGGGATCCCCAGCATTCGGTTCCGCCAACAAAACTTGTAACGCGGAAAAAATAATGGCCACACTAAAACTAGGTGACCATTTTTTTTTTAGAACGTCCACACAGACGTACCCTCCTTTGCTGATGTTGCAGTGGTAGACTAAAGTTTTAAATACGACTACGGGTGGTCCAAGTGGGTAATTTTCAGGAAAGTGTATTACTAACTGAAAAACGCCGCCTTCGTAGGGTGTGTCGGGTGGGCCTACGATAGTTGCATCCCACACAAATATATTATCCTCATGCGGAGTGATAGTGCAATTTTTTAAAGGGTCTTTTTCAAAGTTTTCTATCTCCGCCAATAAGCGCTTTTTTGCATTATGACGATTAGACGAGTTCATTGCTTTAAAAGAATTAGCCACAACTGCCGAAGCTACTGAGAATGGCAGTGACAAAAATTCGTCTGCGGCGGCCAAACTTTGAGCATGCTGTTCCTCTGCAGTAGTCACGCGGGGATTGTCCGACTCAATGGGACGTGTTGGTTCCATTATGAATTTCTTGTTGCCACTAAACAAAGTAAATTTCTTGTTATATTTAATACATATGTTTTTTTTTGTTATTTTAATACACACCGGCACGTTGGTTGCTTCCAAAAATCACAGAATTTACGGAATGCTTAATTTTTTTTGCTACAGTAGACACCTTAACAACGTGTCTGCTTCCAAAATCATAAAATTGACTGATTTTAATTAATTAATAATATTTTAACTAATTTTTAATAAATTTTTTGATCAAGCTGCTACAGTCGACAAACTACCATGTGCTGTAGTGAGTATTGCCAGCATTAAAACTTAATGTCGCTTTGCAATAGGAATACTCGATACCGAAAATAAATAGAATCGATGTATTGAGTATTCCAAGAAAACTCGATACGGATACAATTTTAACAAAAAATACATCGATATAGATCGATTTTTTTTAAGAAGAATGCTCGATTGGCGGTGTTTGCTCGTCAAAGGAGCAAAATTTTCAACGTTCATAATAAACTGAGATTGGGGCTATAAAATGAAACTAACTAAACTTTTGTATGTATTAAAACTAGCATATATATAAGGCTCAAAATTAAGAAACTCTAATAAATGGTTAGTTACTCGGGGCGAATGGCATAAGAGGCGTACGCTGGATACGCCAATTAGAGTGGCCATCTTGCTTAAACTTGTCTCGAGTTTAAATTGTAATAATTATTTTAAAAATCAAGACAATAAATATAGCGCCAGCTTGGAGACGCGTTAGTTTCTAGAAATTTGGGAATATAAATTGTAAATATACAGCAACTACCGGCAAGGAACACTAAGCTCCAGTAATAAAGCCCCCAACTCAGCTGCCTGGACAGAAATCTGGTATAAGCTCAATATTGTGATAACTTCTTTAGGGAGACAAACTATAGACAACACAGTTAGACAGAGTAAAAATGGAAGGGTGTTCGCATTTAAGTAGTTTCATTTTATGCAAAAATAAAAGCTTTGGAAAGGGATATTCATTAGGGAAGTCGATATACCCATTTCCGTCTGTTTATCTGTACGAATGTCTAAATCTCAGAGATGGTAAGACCTAGAGCAACCAATTTTCAAATAACAGACAAGTTTATTTTTTATATTTTTCGGTGAATATTTTATATAGCTCCTATAGCGGTGTTTTATATGACTTCGAAAACCCCCAAAAGGTTTAGATAATTATTTGTTTGCTTATTAAGATATGTAACCAAATTTGGCACTAAAAAGGTTCTTAGAGTTCCCAAGCACTGTATAAAAGTCGATCAAAACCTGTTGACTATTATTTAGCCCCACACGACCGATCGGTATACTACGAGGTGTGTTCAAAAAGTATCGCGAATTTTGAGGTTTCGCGGGTTACTACGAAGAATGTGCCGAAAGCCCGAGCTTCAACAACAGACGAAAAAATTGATGAAGTGAAGAAAATGGTATTGGCCAATCGTCGAATCACCGTTAGAGAAGTTGCTGAGGACCTAGACATATCGATTGGCTCGTGCCATTCGATTTTAATCAATGATTTGACCAAAAACAGCATCGCATGGACATTGCCAATGAGATGTTGGAGTCTGTCCGCGACGACCCAAATTTGCTCCTGAGGGTCATAACTGGTGACGAATCGTGGGTTTATGGTTATGACGTGGAACCCAAAGCTCAATCATCTCAATGGAAGCTGCCGCACGAACCAACAGCGAAAAAAGCGCGCCAAGTTCGGTCGCATGTGAAAGTTTTGCTTACAGTTTTCTTCGATTGCAGGGGCGTAGTGCATCATGAGTTCTTGCCACAGGGTAGAACGGTTAATAAGTAATATTACCTGCAAGTTATGCTCGAAACAATCCGCGAGAAACGCCCGGATTTGTGGAAGAACAAAAATTGGCTTTTGCACCACGATAACGTCCCTGCTCACACAAAAAAATACAAAATTCGCGATACTTTTTGATCACACATCGTATATGTCGTTCCAACGCCATACAGCCAAAGGGGTGGGATGAATATCTTTTGCCGAGTAAACTTCATCCGGCGATTTTTTAATTGCTCACTGGGACAAAAGTTGAATCGGTGAAAAAAGTGATTCTTCGCTTGATCTCCATGCTATCTTAGTTTTTTATTGTGACGCTGGAGCCAAGGTAGACTAATTGTTTAAAGTATAGTTCACAAGGGTGCCCCTCTTTTAGGATCATTCACCAACAGCTCCACATTCAAAGACGTCGGTAGTATCTCGCTTATTAGGATCAATGCTGCCTATAGCATCCACAATTGGATCCAATCGCCTTTTGAAACCCGAAAGGATATCAAAAGTTTCAAATAAACGGCTTTCCTTTAAGCTTTTAAGAACCCTCTACTCCATACTTGCATAGAGAACTATTGCAGAATCATGTCTTTTGATGCCATCCTGCAAATGCAGCTGAATTTAGTCCAGCTACATAACGTAAGATATTAAAGTCCTGCTCAAACCGGCAAGTGTTAAAAGCTAATCCAATTTAAGCTTCAATAAAACTCTTTGGAGTAGCGCAATTGGAAAAAAGTTTCAATGTCAGGTTGTTCTGTAGAGCTGCTGGACAAGCAGCTGTCCACCCAACTGTCTATACAAGCTAGCCCCATATACATTGTTATCCTTGTCGTCTGCGACTTGGTTTTGATTTTGACAAGCCACCGCCTGTCCCTTGTTGTGATATTTGTTTAGCCGGACCATGTTCGACGTTGGAAGCTCCAAATGTGGCTGCTGCAATGCTGTTGCTGTTGTTGTTGTTGGGGGCTTTCAGTCAATGGTCAAAGCCAATTGTCAGCATGACAAACGGCTTGGCAGCTAGACGGGAAGACAGCAGGACGAAGGGACAGACAGACGGACATTTTGTTTGCTCTTAGATGTTTGTAGCAAGCAGCAAGTTGTTGCTGTTGTAGCTAATCCTAAGCTCGAGTTGGGTTCGGTTTGTTTGTTGCATGTCATGTGTGCGCAGATCAAGGATTTCTATTGTGTTTTGTTGCGTTGTTGTCCTGACACAATTATTTACAAATATTTGTTAAAATTTTTTTGATAAATTATGCATGACAACAGTGCCCCACTCCGATCCAGCCAACCAGCCACATGGTGGAGTGTTTACATGCAAACATAGAGCACAGCATTGAACTGTTGTCAACTCGAATGTTTTTTTGGGGCTTCCAGCTGCTAAATATGATTGATTTATGTTTAAACTCTCTGACTCCCCAAAAAAAAATCATAAAATAAAAGAAGCAGCAGAAGATAATGGGCAAATAGCAGAAGCAAAAGCAGTCGAGTCATGTGGTTGGTTTTAAGGATTGGACTGCGTTGGAAATTGAGCGTACTCTCAATGCAGTCACAAATGTGCACAGTGTGCAAATAGTAGAGCTACGTTATGGAGTTGGGAATTCAAAGTATTCCCCTAACTCAAATCGAGTCGAAACGGCAAAACGGTTTGGTCAATGGCTAAAAATCCAAGGCAATGACTGCCATATGCTATCCAGCTAGTGCAACTAGAACTGACAATGTTGACAGCAATCGTATGTTTAAAAAGCATAATCCTAGACGAATGATGATGAATGGTATTCCATGTTGTTGCTGTGCCCATTGCCTATTCCTGCTACTGCGCTACTTGTCGCAGTTCCCAGCAGCGTTCCATTACCGACCAACCGAGCGACGTTGTTGTCGTCGTCGTCGTTTAACTAAATCCTTGATGAATGATGTTGGATGCTGCTGCTGCTGCTGCGTTTTCATATTTGCACGAAAAATTCCAAATGCCAGGGACAGCAATCCACCCAATCTTTAGCCGCTGGCTGACAGAGCCAGGAACCACAGTAACTGCCACCAGAGCATTTTCATTTACGCTTCATTTTAATGATGTTAAGTGATTGTGCAGAAAACAAGCGCAGTTTTTGCTTTGCTTTCAATGTTGCGGGTATTTTTGGATAATTCGGGAGTACTCCCTGTTCGTCTCTTTGCCGAGTGCACATTTTGCATTTGCCATCGAAAGTTTTCGTAAATAGATTTTCTTTTCTTTCTGTGTGTGTTGATGAAAGCAGCTTGTAATCCATTTCAAATCATTTTTCACTTTTGTATTTACGAAAGCAAAATGTTCCAACTGATGTAGTTACTCCTGCCCCCTATACACACAGAGGGGGTTCCGCTTATATATTTGCTTTGGTTATTGCCAAGTTCCAGGCAGCAGTGAGTTCAGGGACGTAAATTTTTTGGGCTAATGTAAAAATGCAAGCCAGGCTACGTTTTGATTTGTTTGGTCTGTTGATAAATGATGTCGGAACCGCAGCGTAGACAGGTCTGGGTCTGGGATGCTACATAATAGCGCGACAATTTGAGTAATTGGAAGAGCGGGAGAGGTGTACCTAGAAGCATGATAAGAGTTTGGCGAAAACACAAAGTTTCTGTAGAATTTATTTTAGTTTTTGTTAGGCCATAATGAGAGATTCTGCAAAAGAGACGAAACATTTTTTAACTTTAAATTACTGCAATATTATTGAAAATTGGAAAAAAAGGATGATATAGTCAAGAAAGCATAATGTCGTAGCTTCCAGTGCATTCACCTTGGTTCCTTTTTCTTACTGGTTAGGCTTTTTACCTTTTTGCCCCGGGATGCTCACGTCCAAAGCGATTTGGATTTCGAAACATTGAATAAAAGATTTTCATCTGGAACAGTGGTGCTCCTCTTGGCCATTATTATCGGAAACCCTATACCACAGCTCTATGACACCTTCGAAGCCAAAAATCGGTTTCAAGGAGCAATTGGTCAGGGAAAGTTTAGGGAGGAAATCCGTTACCATCTGGAACTAATTACTGATACTCCGACCCGTCGAGAGGGGGTGGGAAAGGTAGGATTCTCCCAGGCCAGGAGTTTTGTAAGGGTTCCGTTGAAATTACTGTCGTGATTCAAAAAAAGGTGTTATAGAGGGGCCGGCGCAATATTCTCTCTACGGCCCTGCTGACACTAATACATAGAAGAATGCTTCTTTTCTTTTTAGATTTATCTACTTTGCTAACTACTACGAAGCTTGGCTTTTCTGGTTTCGGGACTTGTCAATTTAGGTGTGGGCACTTCCATCAAACAGGTTTTTATTTTTTTTTTTTAGTACAAACATAGTCAGAGCTTTCTGATTAAAGAAAATGCAAGTAGAATGTAGAGTCGAGTATCTTAAGGAAGACGAATCTACTACTACTTCTGGTAGTTCTCTTCTTTTTGTGAAACATAGGGCCTCTATAACAGATCTAAATCACACTCTATTGGAAGTATTACGACAAATTTCATTCCAGCAGTAATTTGCGGCATTCAGCTAGAGCCCCCGGAGTTCGAGTAGCCCTGAGGGTTGCAGCGAAGTGCTTTTTCCGCAATGTAGTTCGCAGGTATTCGAAGCTTGTGCCCGATCCAACGCCACTTACTACGTTTAATATCTACCAGCGTTATTTGTTGATTTGTTCAGTTCCAGACATGCTTCATTAGTTAAGGATCATCCATAAATTACGTGACGTGATTTTCGTCAAAATAGCGATTTTTGTGTGTCGTGACGCGTCACCGGAGTTCCCTCCTGCCTGGAGCGTCACGTAGTTTATGAATGATCCCTTTTTCGCTCGGTCCGTCTAATCCGTGATCTATACAGTAAACCAATTTTTCTTATGAGTTTTACATTAAAATACGACCTGGGCACGCTTTTCGTCGGTGTGATGGTTACAGAAGTTCCATCCATCTCTAAAATAGTCCGTTGACTTAGAACAAAAATCTAGCATTCAAGTTCTTCGGAAAAAAGGAGAGCACTTGGAAACCCTCGATAGTCAGCACTGCACCGTTCTTTTTGCACGACTGGCCTGAGTTTGACTTGCGCAGTTTCAAGATTTTCAGAACTCCTCAACCCAACAACCTGCGGCATACCTTCATTGCTTATCGTTATTTGAATAATTCAATTCGACAGGAAGAAACAAAACGTTGTAACACTTAGGAAAGTAATAATTTATGTAAATTATTCCGGTATAATTATGACTGCTATGATCTATCTCAAGATATATTCCTTACGCAATAAGAACATTTTCTTCATTTTGTAAAAGAGCGTCTCGTACAACCATTCCTTTTACAAGAAAAGGTATCTCCCTTATTTGTTTGGTTATGTGGTGCCATGATATAATGGTGAGCCCATGTCAAACTAACTGCTCCCAAGGCCGGAGATTACGTCGACATGCGTGCCAATAAAAATTTCAATTTCCGTACCCAAGCACTGGACTGTGTGAAATTACTTCAAATTAATGTGATTTTTGGTTTTAATGAATTTGCTAAAATTAATTTCAGTGTGGTGCAATGATCGTTTGGTTGCGATAAAACTGCCAACTTTATCAGTCCTGGGACGCGCGTTTCGAATCGTTTGGTGTCGTTCCCGGGCATTATCGGCGTGTGGCGTCGTCAGCAGCAGCCGGCGATAAAACTAATATCCTGTAACGGCACGTGGCGCTCAAGTCATGCGCGCAGGACAAGTCTAACAGTCTGGCCATGACTGGCACAATGCAATTGGAACGAGTTGGCAGCGCTGTGACTCACTTGCAGTATGCACTGCAAAAATGCAGGTGCTCAGTTTGTTGCAATTGCATTTTTTTCAGGGGGAGGGTGTCTTACGTAAACAGTCTAGTTGTGACTAAATTTGTTATAGTATCCTTGTCGTCCTTGTTGTTTGTGTAGCGTTGCTAATGTTCTCACTTCAATAAACAATAATTTTTACGAGTATGTGTTCATGTTACCAACCCAACCTTAAAAAAAAGAACAGCCACAGTAGCCTCCCCCTTTGGTCAACCAGATGCAATTGCATTTGCTTCAGTTCCAGACACAATGGTTTGAATGTTGTTCGTGTCCTTGTTATAGCCTTTAACATCCTTATGTCCCTTTTTTCCGAGGGTGGCTAAACAATTGAGTACGTCTACGTGAATTTATGAAGCATATCGAAAACTGCATTGGTTAGACCCTGGTCTCGCTTGGGTTTTGGGTGTTTAGAACTGGGGACTTGTTTACTCTTTTGTCGCTAATTGCTTGATATATGGGCTATGCAGTTTTCACTTTGTTGTTATTATGGTGTGCAATTTATTATAAATCATTCCGGCCGATGTTTGTCTGGGGTGCATTGCAAATTGCCTACCAAGTTTAGTTTTTCGAAATAAGTTCGCAATTCAGTCACCTGTTAAAAAGCTGCATTTCGAGATAAGCTTGACAGTTGAAAATGTAATTGTAGTCACGAAATGCATACATGGCTTGGCAAGGATTAAGGAACAAAATGAAGTCACAACTTGTGAATGTAAAAATTTCAGAACCATAAACTCGGTTTTGGGGCGGTAAAACTTGTACTGACGCATAAATTGGGAAACCACGTTAAAAAATAATGATTATAATGCGTTTCTCTTATCCTTCTACCCTTTTAGAGTCCTTCTACCCTTTTAGAGCTTCTAATCTAGTTGAGTTTTCGCAACAAACTGCATTTGTTTTGAGTATCCCAAGCGGGAGAGTAAGTTCAGCGACATGGTGTGCATTGTGGGTTTAAACTGCGAACCTCTCCAGCGAGTCTCTTCAAATATGGGAAAGATTAAATCTCTATATAGGGCTATGATCTCCATTTTCGTTACACAGCCCTTATTGGACTTGGAATATGCCTCCCTCCTTCGACCTGACGGAATGATCATATAAAAAAGAGATTACGTATGTGCAAGGATATATAATATGTATATTTCTTTATTCATACAGTATAAAAACGTGATATATGGAAACTAAAAAATAGAATAGGGCGACCAAAAATTCTTTCCATCCTCTTCTGCCTCTTGCCAATAGTTTGAGCTGGTTCAATGTCATATGTTGACCAGCTTTTTCATTTCGGACTATTCCTATCCAGATGCTTCGGGGCCGTCGATGACCCTGGGAATCTCACTCAAGTGCTGCTCTTCCAATGTCTTGTGCTGGACGTCTTACCGTGTGGTCAATCCATGACAATTTCCTTTTTCGGATTTCTAGATTGTTGGTGGTACAATAGAAGAAATAATGATATTCCTCTCACACTTTTTTTAGAATATTCACACAATCCTTTAGTCGATTTCTTCTAATTGTATCATACCAAATGAATACTTAATGTATATAAATGTGCAACTCAAACTATTGGGTTAAGCTTATAAGAGTTTATTCATGTAGCTATGTATTTGAAAGACAGGTCTCATTGCTCGAGTATACCTTTAAAAAAAACCTCAAGCTGTGCTGTAAAAGTATCCTTATAACTCCCATTCCAGATTATAATTGCTAAAAGCACCTTTTTATATTATTGCAAAGTATTTCAATGTTAATGGTAGCAGCTCTTTTTAACCCTAAATTTACTTCAGCCGTCAGAATGACTGTCATATTATATACATTATACATATACCATACAAAAGGTTATTCAAAGAAGCTTTCATCATATGCCTTTATGTGGAGCCCAAGTCGTTGCTGGTTTCAGCTAATTACAAAGTTGCATCCCAAGTGGCAAACTTTCTTTTGTTATAGCCAAGCCAATCCCTTTGTCCAACTTTACTTTTTAAGTGCGCCCAGCCAATCAAATTAACTACTTATAAAGTCATTTAAGAAGTTTTGCTACCCATAACAATGTCGAGCCTCATGAAAAATTCTATTAAGGGCTGTGACCTGCAGCCATGCCCCCAAGCTGTCATATGTATGTATTTTTAAGCCAATCAATCTATGTAGCTGTTTACACTAAGCACATAGACTCAGGTGTACCTGACCCGACTCGACTCGACTCAGTTTACATTTGACACACACCTGCTTTAATTTAAAACTTGCCACAAGCCATAATTGTTGCAACAAACCAACGCCGATTGCAAACATCGACGCAGTTTACTTTAGGCCAACACCCGCTACAACAACACAAACAAATCAGCCCCGCCGTGCCCAGAGCTTAGGGGCGGGGGGAGGCGGCAACATGACGGCCGTCTGGCAACATTGCAACCATTTTGAATGAACATTGTGCTAAAGTTATGCCAAAGAAAAGTCAACGAAGCAATGTCGAAAATTGTTGCAAGGGGGGGCATGGTCTGTTGCAAGCTCAACAAGGTTGCGCTTGATTGAATGCGCTGCTGCTGCTGACGTCACTGCTGCTGCTGCTTCCAAAATGCCTGTAAGGCTGAGAAACTGATTGACTGAGTGACTGATGGACGGCTGAACTGAGTCGAGCTGAGTTGAGCTGAGCTGAGCGTGTGCCTTAAATAAACAATTCACATTTAATTACGTCTAAATTTGGTTTTCAGAACAAACAGCGACGACAGCCGCGAGTGCAAACCAAAGAGTCAAAGCCCCGTCCAAGTAGACGAAGGAGTCGCATTCATTGTTGCCTGCCATGTCCATCAGGACGCGTACTCAATGAATGTCGACAAATTGGCAACACACGCGATGCCCGCAAAGCACAGCCAGTCATGGAAGTGAGTTTGAAGATCTAACAATAGAGAGAAGAAGTTTGAATACACTAACGTCAAGGCAGATGAAAGGTATGTTTGTTGGGCAATCCACTTAGAGCACACGATTATGGGAACAAGCTTTTCCGTTTATACAACATATTCTAAAATATATAATTTTATTTCGAAAGAATTCGGGTTTGAGGAGCGACCAAGGGAAATTTCGAAATAAAAATATTTTCCTCATATAGCAAACTTTTTACGGGACAGCTTACAATCTTACAATGATGATGTCTCCGAATGGTCGAGGTGACCAGTCCCGACGAAAGGTATGGGGAGAAGAGAGGGATTCCATCCGGTGTAAGCAATCATACTGTCGTGATTCACGATAAAGGTGTACTAGAGGAGCCGCTACATTTTCCCCCCGGGGCAAGAATGTTCTCTCTACGGTCCTGGCCATGACTGTATGGTCTTATGAAATTGGACTATTTCGAAAGTTTCTATCGAATTTCCCTATTGGCTACAAGTCACAAATACCTACATTCGTTGGGATTTGATCTCAAAGCAAGTACTAAAACATTCTAGCCTATTTATAGTGCTCTTTGCAAGAGTACTTGACCATAATAAAAATGGCAGGAAGTGAATTGAATAGCGTCAAGAATAATAAGTGTGCGCCAGTGTTCCACTTTTCCACAACTACAACTAACTGTACATTCCTAAGGGATAGAATTATGGGTTCTTAAAATTACTTTATGCTACCTACTCTCTCTCTCACCCTAACTCCAGTGGGTAGTATGTGTTACTTGTTGTGTGCCGGCACTTTGGAGGCGAGCCAGTGCTGATTGCATGCAATTCAATGAAAACTTTGCTACAAAGCTCATCTAGAGAGAAGGAATTAGAGAGAGAGAGTGAGCGCGGGAACGGTAGCGAAATGTCCGGAACTGTTCCGACTGTTTTCATGCTGGAATTGTAATGCACCCTCAAATCGATAGTAATGGCGGTTTTTGTGCCAATGCCTGTGGGAGCCAGGTCTCAGTTGTGCCAAAGCACTAAATAATTGCCCATATGTGCGGAGCGGACAAGCATCCAGGAATTCAGAAAAATCAACCACCCAAAGCTATCAACACTTGGGGTGGTGGGGGTTAAGTCGGCCTGTCAATAGGGTGGCCGTCTTCCTGGCTTGTTTCGTCGATATTTCTTTTTTCAATTTATGCTCATTTATTCTATCAATTTAACCAAACACACACATACTGAAATAAATAGAGAGTGCAAATCTATGGAAAGCACTAGGAAATCAAATAGGGAGAAAACAGAAAGAAAAGATTGCAACTCGTGCGTGAAGCTGGAGCGCATGTTCTCCCGGGGTGGTGTACCATAGGGTGAAGTTTTGTTTGTCAGACTTTTTTTCTTTTTAAAGCAAATATTTTCTGACAAGTGGAAGTCAGATGTCATATACGCATATCAAATGCACAGAGACACCAACAACTCGATTGCTACTTGACACAAGCACATACCCAACTCATAAAGTTATAAACGAGGGCAGTTTGAGCTGTCTGTGATGGGGATAGAAGGAAAGCAATCGTTTTATGTTTCAGCTTTGTCTACTTTAAGCTATATAAAATAATAGGTTTTCTTGAGGAACTCAAAATATGTATGTTTTTAGTTTGCTCTTCATTTGAATTTAAGTCTCTTAATATCTAGTTCCATTTGGATATGGAAAATAAGAACTAAGAGCTAGATCTGGAGAGTAGGGTAGATGCCAAAACTGTTCATAACCCATTTCACTAAACCTTACCATGGTAACTGCGCTCGTGTGTCCGCAATCAAGGCACTCCTATTTTAACGTTAATATATTGAAATCATCAAAAAATAGAGTCCCCCTCCCTCCCCCTTTTGATACAGTAACGGAATATTTTTGAAGAATTTTCATAAGATTTTTGTGTCTCGTGCCGCTTACCTAAACCCCTCTCCCCCCTGGAGAGTAGCGGAGTTTACGAATGATCCCAACGGAACGCATCAAACCATTTCTTAGTCAGGGTAGGATCAAAAAGTACCTAAAACTGAATATAAGTACTGATTAGTGCGCCGAGATAACCCCTATTAGGTGACTACTATTACGCCTTTCGGGATCTCTATCAGAGATGACGTTACTCCTCCTTGGACATATTTTACGGAGCTGTGTCGTTAAACGAGGAAACAGGCAGAGTTCCGCCGGTTCCAGATCTAATCTGTGGGTGGGTGGGACAACGTTACAACCTTGTACTTGATCAGAAACTCCCCTACCAGCACCTCTAACCTAGCAATAGACGAGAGTCTAAATATGGCTTCACTTTGGCCTCATTTCCATCAATAGACATCCGGCGCATTTTCTATTAGCTTTCTTACCTCACAAAAGAGCTTATTCCAAACAAAAACTGTTCTGCGGATAGGGTTCCTTAACTATTCCGAGGGTGTCCGTAGGAGCTTTCCCGAGTTTGGCGCAGAATTCAATGAGATAGCGCTACTCGAGGTTGTTCCTCATCTTTTTTCGCGACGTTACTTTTTAACAAAGGGTGCGGGAGTCGACTTGCTTACTATCCTCTAGTCCGCAAGTGGATAGCAAATTATCGGTCTCATCTTAAGGCTCCTCAATGCCTCGAGCAGATGGTCCGACCGTAGTCCATCGCCAGTCCTACTACTTTCTGATTCTACCCTGTCTTAAGCCTTTACTTAGTTGCGATGTTGATTTTTCTTTCTCATTAATGTCAATATTCACGAGCTTATCTGATGCCTTTACTGACTCACCAATCACCCCTCGTTACCAAAAAAGAAATGCCAGGAAGTGCAAAGAAGAGGAAGCTTTAAATGATGCCAAGAATTCGACATTAGTATGACTTTCTGACAATTATTATTTGACAGAGTTTCATTAGCAATGGGAACGACAAATTGACAAGAGTTCCACCAAAAGTTGTCGTCTTATTAAAAGATATTTAATAATTTATGTTTTTCCGATTTATGCCGGCGCATTTTTGCGTACCACCCGCTCGCTACTCTTGCTCCCATTTTTTGTGACGTTGCCAAATTTCAGACTCATTTGTATGCATGCAGCGTGCCGCGACGCACTTATTGCGCTGGGGACACTTGGGTATTAAAAAAAAATGCCAAAGTATTTGGGCACCCACAGAAGAATCCATACAGCTAAGTACTACCCAAGAGCAGTCAACGAACCATTACTACTTTACTTTCAGTCAGTCAAAAATTGTGTTATGCACAAGTTGTTGTTGCTGTTGTTGTTTTTGCATACCCCTGCCCCGCACAGTGTCCCTCAGGCATCAAATCATGTCTAGAGCTGGGGGTAGACCAGCTTTTTATTAAGAAATCATCGTTGATTGTGTGGAAGGAAATAATGTTGATTTTACATTTTAGAAAATGTCTCGACAATATGTGAGTTGAAGGTAGTAGGTAAAAATGACTTGCCTTACTTTATCTTGGGGGGTTGCTTGCATCTTGTTGCGGCAAGTTTATTATTATGTACATAATGGGCGGCACACTTTTTATACCCCCGACATACTCGACGTAGTATGATACTTTGGGGAGTTAGGCCCAGTAGGAACGTCAGTCTATTAAATTTATGAATTTTATGTCTATGTGTGTGTGTTTTTCTATTTGAACAGGTTTATTTAGCGTTGGGTGGCGGGAGTGGGGGCTTGTACCTGTTTGGCATAATTTTAGAGTTTAGAGTTAGGGTTGTTGCAACCACATTTATGAAAAACTTTGATTGTATTAGCATTTATAATGAATCGAAAGGAGTGGAAGCTGCACACAGTTTATTTCATAAAATTAACTACAAATATTTACCGCATAATCAAATATGACTATTTTGATATTATAATAATGAATGCTCTATGTTACATATGTAACAGGACTATAAGAGGAGAAGAGTATCACTGTAGAAGCATTGGGATTAAAACTTATTAGACTGAGAGAGAGAATTTTATCACGATTAACCTTTACTGTCATAATTATTGTAATAAAGCATTTGTAATAAAGTATTCTTGCCTGATCGGAATCAAAGCTCAGAACATGCATAGAGAGCTCTTCTTATGCGGTTTATAAATGTCTTAATAGTTTCAAGCATATCAGATAAATGGGCAAAAACTTCCTCAAAATTCTGACTGACTGGTTTCCCCCAAAGGGTTACCTATTACATAGGTCAGCATGGTGAATTGTTGGAAAGCTAAGGTGATTTAAGAAATAATTTGGTGCATATAATCCTCTATGCTCCACTTAGGAGCCCATAGTAGTAGTAGAGTAATCTGAATCCGGGATCATAATTGGTCCATCAGGATTATGAGATTCGAGGTTATGTACCCTTAGCCATAACAAAAATAGGAATTGCTCCCTTGAAGTCTTAAATTAAAGGATAGGATACATAACCCCAAAAGTAGGAATAAACGCAGTTTTTCAAATATCCTCAAATATCTCAAAATACTGATGTGATGGGCCAATTCTGAACCCGGATTTGGATTCTACTTCCGAAATGACCCTTAGCTTTCAAACAACTGACATGATCCAAGTATATGTAGACTTCAGTTATTGTATTATTAGAAAGTCAAGATATGCAGTATTTAATTTCGGAGGAAGGTGGATCATAAAACATAATTTAATTATTCAATAATAAATACTTTCAAACTCTTAATTTTGGAAGGGCTAGAACACTTAGAGCTCCTCCTATGGTTACTCCCATGACTGTATTCAAGAGAAATTTAAATAATATTGAATATAGCGTTGCATCCAGAATTTTAAGTGCAACGGTCGGCAACAGGGGATCTTAACCCAGAAACATCCTGTGAATTATACACCCAGCAAGCATATTTTGGGCTGAAGAGCACGATAAAGTAATAAAAAATGGCGGACGTAAAGTCGGGCGCGGACGACTTTAGGATACCCTGTACCACTAGCTTGTAATAAAGTCCGATTTCTTCACAAAAAACCAAAACAGAAGAATTTTTAAGCAAAAATTTTTTTGACCGATCGTTCCTATGGGAGCTATATGATATAGTCCACCGATTTCAATAAAATTTGACACAGTTCTTAAATACCTTAAAAAAGATCTGAATGCCGAATTTAGTTCAAATATCTTTACAAACAAACGAAACACATCGAATTTTGTATAAAAAACGTGTTTTTGGATCGATTGGTCCTATGGGAGCTATATGATCTAGTCAAACGATTTGGATTAAATTTAGTACAGTGCTTAGGAACTATAAAATACTCACGAATGTCAAATTTGGTCCCAATATCTTAACAAACAAACGAAACACAACAAATTTGGTTAAAAAATCGATTTTTTGGAAGATCGACCTATGGGAGCGGTGAGTATGATGATATCAACCGATTTTGTTCAAATTTGGCACATTGCTTAAGTGGTCTAAAAAATTTCCAAACGCCAAATCTGGTTAGGAAATCTTTATTAAAAAACGAAATATAGCGATTTTTTTTTAAAAAAGTTATTTTGGCCGATCGGTTCTATGGGAGCTATATGATATAGTCAACCGATTTCGATCAAATTTGGTACAGTGATTGGGAACTATAAAAAACTTTCGAATACCAAATTTCGTTACGATATCTTCATAAACAAACGAATTATTCATCTAAAACGCTTTTTTGTGTCGAGGTCGTCTCAAACACCCCCATGGGAGCTATATAATTTATCCCCGATATCAAAAAAATAAAATAAACTTGCCTCCTATGGAATAATATGGGATCTAATGTGAAAGTTTGGTAACTCTAGCTCTTACCATCTCTGAGATCTAGGCGTTCACACGGACGGACGGACAGACGGACAGACGGACATGGGTATATCGACTTCTATTCACCTGTCATATTTTCGGTAGTTCTCCGACGTCTCCTTCTATATGTTACATACATTTTCGGCTTGCACAAACTTAATATACCCTTGGTACCATACGGTACAGGGTATAAAAAGGTTCACTTTAAGCCCTATGGGAGATGAGGTCATCTTTTTGATTTTAGGCTTTTTGAAAGCTCTTAGAATATTCAGTAAAAGAAATTCATCTTTTACGTCTATTTTTACTGTACTTTGACTTAGATGTACCAACTAGGTTAAATTTTATACCTAACATATTAACGATTAAGGAGAAATAGAAAATAGGCGGGGTATTGATAATTGGAAGACTATAATATGAAAGCAGGGAGAAAAACTTATTGGGAAGATCAGAACATTGTAGCGCTTTAGTCCTTGGAAGTGCAAGCTGTTATTCATCGGACTAAGAAACGATTGGTTACCATGTGATTGGAGTCCTGAGATGTACGCCTTAATCTCCATGTGAACGGCTGGCACTACGCGTTTCCTATAAGCAAAGTTGCACGTATGCTAACCGGAGTTGGGTAGTTTTTTAAGAAATTTGTTCCGAAAGCTTATGATGACGACTTTATTAGTCATAGCCTTCGAGCTCCAGGTCTAGATAAGAACGACTGTATGGAACCTAATTTTACTTTTTCAATTTTACTAGGCAGCTTCGAGAACCTAAAAATATTTCAATATTAAATATCCAATTTAGAAACTGTTGCATAGGAATATTTTTAAAATCAATAAATTTTGAAAGTTTTTTTTTTCATCAGTAGCAGCAGATCTATCTTCCCTCTTTAACCCTCTCTAAACTAGCTCAATTAATGCTTGGATTTCATTCAACGAGGTCTTTAAAATCTATTGGGCTTAACTAACCCTTAAAGGCCTATCTGGCTTAAAAAGGTTAACTCTAAAAACAGTTCCGTTTCTTCATCTTACACTTTAGTGACTTCCTAATGTTATTTAAAGTCATTCCTAGGGCTTATCATCCTTTATAGCTGGCCTCATATATTATTTGCTAAGGCATTAGACATGCCTGCCAAATAGTTGCCTCCAGACAAACACACTCAAAATAACCCCCTAAGAAAAACACTCAACCTGGTTTTTCCTTTGGCCATTGTAAAGTCTTGCTATGAGCGATGTGTCGTTGCTAAAATCTATAAATCTTGTCAAGCCGGCAACAAAGTTCCAACCACCAAAAACAAAAGCCTTTGCAGCTTTAAGTGCCTGCGAAAAGTGTTCAAACATTTTCCTGCCATACATTTTCCTTAACTTTTTGCCATAACAACGGAGAACAACAGAGAACCAATTCCAACGAAATCAACTAAATAATGTAAGGCAAATTTTCACACTAATCACGGCGTCAAGTCAAAGGCGGCGGCGTCTGCTCCGTTTTTGGGTGTCGCGCATAATCGTTAATGAATTATGGCCAACCATAATATGCATGCGTGTTGTCTGGACGCCGTATACTACATAAGTATGTGGCCCAGTGACGTAGATAGCAGGTTAGTCCGAGAGCGGCTATACTCCAAGTGTTTCAGCCCCCTTTGACTACGTCACTGCCTCAAGTCATATATAACACATGTGTTGTAACTGCTTGTCGAGCGTCTATAACATGGCTTGCACCCACCACAGTGAGTGGCAGCTCGCCGGCCGGCCGGCAAACTGGCCTAGTTTGGCCAAATCCTACGGAAACTTATGTATGCCACTTTAATGAAATTTTAGGCGCACGTTCGTGCTTTGTTTTAATGCATGCATAGCTCGCTCCCCCACCAACCTACCCTTTCCTGACCATGCATTAAGTTTGTCGTTTTGTAGCTACAACCGCCCCCTCCCTCTCGGACATCCGTCACTTATGAGTGGCAACGCCGCCGCTGGCTTGGCCATTAGTCACGGGCTTATCAAAGCGCTGCCATCTGAGCCTTATGCGTGTAAAAAATTTTGCCAAATGGCGCCTGCCGTTGTGGCCACACCTTGCTCAAAGGTTCGGGGTTTTTCCCCTAAAATTTTCGCCTTGAACATCATGCATTAATTGCTTTTTCATAACAAAAAATTTGATATATTTTGGTATGGCATGTTTAAATGCGTTAGATAGTCCAAACCAGTCGGTTTTCTTTGAAGCCTTTTTCACGGGGGTTAAAGGGTATTTTTTTTTTGTAGTGTGTCTATGACATTGGCAGTAATGTGACCTTGCAAGAAATATAGTGGCACTGGTAAACTATCAAGTCTTTGTATTGGCTAATATGTATTTGGTAAATCAGCCGCTACTCGTTCTTGGCATATTTTCTATAAATCTTTTAAGAAGTCCCCATAATGTGTGAAAACACGAGAAAAGCTAAGGGTCATGTTTCCTTGCTGTACCTCAATCAAGCTATGTTCGAAACTTCGGAAAATCGTTAAATATATTGTATGTAAGGGCGGATCAATTTTTTGTAAGGTTAATCCATTCTTTTATGGGGTGGATTAATTTTTTCTGGTAAAAGGCTCTCTGCGATTTTGATTCTTTGTGTCATTTTAAGCCATTTTGCACAAGAAACTATGGGTCTAAAATGCATTTTTTATTTTCCAAAACAGGTTTTTATCAAAATATCCAAAAATCGACTTAAACCTTCCATTTGCAAGGCCAAAAATTTTTCCTTTTACCGAAGGTGAATTTGGCGGCTTTAGGAGCCGAGAAATTAATTTTTGACATCTATTTAAAATTTTGAGTGCCGCCAGAGGACGATTTTGTAAATTTTTTTATGTTTTCTCTTTTATTTTGTTGTCGAATACTTCACTTTTTCATAGTTCTTGGAAAGAACCAAAAAGCGCCCTCTGGCCATTTTTTAATATTTTTTTGGTACAATTCGAAAAAGGAAAATCGTAACTTAGACTCGGCAGAGACTCTTATTATAATAATAGTAAGGTCACTATATCTTGGCACGGCTCATCTTCCAAATAGCTTTTTCATCTCCAATTTTTTTTTTATCAAAATGCATTGTACAACACTTTTTTAAGTGTTTCCACAGTCACAAAACTTATTTCTAAATCATTTTTAGACTATTTCTGGAGTGCTCACCTCTCTTTGATTCTTAATGGGATTTTCAACTTGGCAAGAGTAGAATCTAGTATCGGTTGGACTAAGGCTTTCAAAAAAAACACCGCAGCATAATTACAATTACAAGTTTTTTTCAAGTCTTTAGTACTGGCGTCCAAGAAAAACTAGTAATTGACATAAAACAATCTTTAAACCTAAATTTGGATTTTTTTTTCAATCATTTACCAACAATAGTATGTTTGGTGGGTTACTTCTTAAAAGCCCTCGGAGCTGTTAATAAAGAATTTCCCAAAAAAATATAAACTATAAATATTTAATATAAAGTCCTACCGAATTTAGAAGCTTCTTTTTGGCACCGGAATTGGCAGTGTAAACAGTCTATAAAACCTTTTTCTTTTGATACAAAGAAATTTTTTCTCAACTACAAAGAAATCTTTAGCTTTGCCATTTTTCAGCACATAAAATCGTATTTTAAAAAGTATTTAAACATTTCATTTTCCCAGACATTCCTTTTAGTTTTATGTAATATTTTTTGTTGTTTAGGTTTTGAGCGCATCCCGATTGTTTGCTATCGGGCTACTCAAGCGCATCATTCACACTTTGTTCATAGCTATTCGTATGCATAAAACATTTTCTTCATTCTCATTCATTCATTTGAATTGAAAAGCTTTTCGGAGCGATTTGTTATGCAAGCTTAGAAAACAAACCGAAATTCGAAAAAACATCCCAAAACCTGACGCTAAAAATTTGTTGAATGCCTTGCATATATTTTTTATCTCTTTTTTTGTCTTTTTTGTTTGTTTTTTATGAAATTTGCTTTAGTTGTTGCTTTTTAGAATGTAATTGCATATATGCAGTTACGCTTCAAAGCGCACATAAAGGCCATGGAGAGTCGAGCTGGGGTCCAGTTGGATCCAGACACTGGTTATTACTATTTTTTATAGTAGCTCAAATAAAAATATGAGCAACAGTAAGATCGTATGAGGGTGACTTTGGGATACTCTTTAGCAACAGATTCGTATTATTCAATAATGATAATATTCAAATTCGCCACCGTTTAAATGTACCATCAGTGTAAAAGAACACTACTACGGAAACCCATTAACTCCAGCTCAGAAACCCACTTTTGAAATAAAAAATAAAAAATTATCTCAAGTGGAGCTCGAACCTTACATTGACTTTCAAGATACTATATTGCAATTATCTCCGATAATATAATTGTGTTTGGTATTAATCGAAAGATTTTTGTATTTCATTGCCATAAACTAAAGCTGTAACTTTGTAATTGTAGAAAATAGGATTGTGTCAAAAAAGTTAAGGTACGGAAGAGTTCTTGACAAAAGAAAATAAAGAATAAAATATATAAAATAGATCTACCTCCACATTAAATGGAGTGCAAACCAAAAATTTTGTTATCCTAGCTCTTCAATTTTACAACATCCGGGCATTCATACAGATGGACGGGCGTTCCATACATTTCCGCTAACCTCCTAACAACCCCTAAGATAGGGACCGTACATGACCCAATTTTTAAAATTTTTGAACACCTCCCCACCATCGGAACCAATCGTAGTATCTGCGAAAACCCCTCCATAGTTGTCACGTAGTTATTCGCATGTCTATCAATTGAAAAAAGATATTTGGAAATTTGTGGAACCAATGATAAAAAATAAAGGTCCATTATTTCTGGCAGTCGGTGGCGTAAGTGGTAGCGCACTCGCCTCTAAAACCGAAGGTCGGTGGTTCGATTCCCCGCAGTAGCACTGGTGAATTTGCCTAGCACTGGCATCGCTAGCTCTTTGAGCTATTTGCCATGAAAGTCTCTATTAATTAAAGACACCGCCGTTCGGATTCGGCTATAAACTGAAGGTCCCTGTTCTGTTCGAACAGTTATTAATAGAGATTCCCTATGCCCCTCCTTCAAGGGGTCTAACAGGGAATTATATTATTATATTTCTGGAACCGAATATTATTGACTACGTGATACAAATATACGACCCCTTAGTGGTAACTTTCTGTTTTTTCCTTCTCGATGCAACATACCTTTGCACTATCTTAACATACCCCGTACAGGGTATAACAATTCTTCTTTCTTTTTATCTCTGTTGCAAAAAATAAACCAGATGATTTCTGAAACGGGTTGCTTTTACTTTATAGTGCAAAAATTGAATGCAACAAACGCATTTTCGTGGAATGGACGAAAAACATTTTAGTGATAGCCTTCAGATTATAAATAACCAATATAGTTTTTTTTTTACTTCTCAATTCTATGCCGTTAAGTGACAGTTGTTTTTATTACACTAGTATATTCTTACATTTAAAAAAAAAAATTTTTTAATCTCCGAGTCCCAGGTTCAGAAAACCCTCAGCACATCAGATACTTAAGATAAACTCCATAAAATCTCTTTTTATTATTTTTTCGAGGTTATGTCAGAAATCCGATATATTGAAAAAAAAATTCAGAGACCCGTAAGATATGTAGTAGATGTGCTTCAACCTAACCTTAAAATTGCCCAAAAAAATCCATTGCGTGTAATATACGTACATACGTACCAAATTCAGTACGAAAGAGCCTTGGACCACTCTTGCGGTAGATCACCCTATGAAACCACATACAATAAAGTGGCACACAGGCGGATCACTCACTAATCAAGGAAGTGGCCTGGGGGCAGTAGGACCCAGGACAAAATATTATGAACCACCAGCATTTTCTAGACTGTTGGAATTCAATCTGCCAAAGAACTACCATGACAAGGATATTTCCATCCTGTCTGATAGTCAAGCCGCAATAAAGGCATTAAGCAAAGCCAAGATCACATCAAGGTTGATTAAAGAAGTGAGAACTTCACGGAATAAATTAGGAACCAGGAATAAGCTCACGATTAGATTGGTTCCATGACATAACAACATTCCTGGAAATGAGTTGGTAGATAAACTTGCAAAGACCGATGCAGCGACACCTCCAATCGGTTCTAAATCACACATTGGGATTGGTAACCACGTGGTATGGGACCTACTTAGAATAGAGGAGAATAACAAACGTCTGCTTCAGTGGGCACAGATACTAAGACTTAAACAGTCAAAAACCTCCCTCTACTACAACCGTAAGAGGTTTAAAGTCATGGTAACTCACGGGAAGAACACTGTGAGAATCCTGGCGGGCCTTCTGACGGGACATTATAGGCTTCACAGCCACTTAAACAATATTGGCATAGTGGATTGTGGACTATGTCGCTTCTGTAGCATGGAAGAAAAAACTTCGTGGCAAGTATTATGTGAATATTTGGCCCTCGCCGGTAAAAGAAACAAGCTCCTGGGCATGTACGTTCTCCTACTGGAGATCGTTGTTACCATAAGTCCAAATAAAGTACTGGAATACATGCAGGCCATAGGTCTGTTGGGGGAGCTCTGAGCCATCAAAGGGGTACAATAGATCCACTTGGGTCGCAGTACATTTTTAGGCCGAATAATAATAATAATGACGTACAACAAATATGAGGTCCAAAAAACCCCTGTGCGTCAAATCACGACCAAAGTAACTCTTTTAGTTTTTGGTTTTCTGAAAATATGTCAGAGCCCAGACCTGCTAAACCGTAGCATTGAGGAAATACGTTCTGACTGGAAAAAAATGTTTCGTGGTTGTTTTATTTTATAAAAACGTTGACCATAGTTAGCTAAAGAGAGATTTCTCCTTATCCATATTCGTAGTAACCCCATAGAAATAAAAGTGCTTTCCAAACACATTTTTCTGTACCCTGTATTAAAAGTACAAAGGGTATACTAGATTTGTGCAATGTATGTAACGGTCAGAAGGAGGCGCGGCAGGCCCTAAGTCCTTTATACCAAAATGCTTATCATAATCTCGGGCTAGCGATTGAGCCATGTCCGTTCGTCCGTCCGTCCGTCCGAATGAACACCTAGATCTCGGAGACTTGAAGAGCTAGAAGCACCAAACTTGCATATTTCCTGGGAAGATGAAGTTTGTTGAATCATGTCAGTAGATTTTCGCGGTTTTTGGCAACACCGTTTAATATTTTCATCTGACATTTAACAGAAAGACCTACCTTATTATGGTTACAAGTGACCTCGAATCACAATTTTGGGTAAGCTGATCCATGTGGCTCTAATGAACAAATCCACATACAAATTTTATCGATGCGGACCACCCACCTCCCGCAATCGATTTAGTGTGTTTTCTCCCACACCCCTCAACTTATCAACTTCAAACTTACCCCATACACTTTGAATAGCTTCTTTGGCGTACCTTTCGAGTTTCATCACAATCGATAAAAATTTGCGGAACTTATAGATATAAATATCGAATTTCACGAAAAAAAAATTAATTCGAATTGGAAAGGTCTTAGTAGAAGTATGCAGAAAAAATTTGATGGAGAGAAAAAGTACAGGATATTCCACTGTCAAGCGCCTCGACTGTACCACATTTTTTTATATACATAAGAAAAAATCTGAAATCATTATTTAAATTAAGAAAAATAACTATAATGCTAAAAAAGGCATTGATTTTGGAATACCCTGTAGCCCATTTCTTACTTTTGTGTAAGGTCAATGCTTCATTGTTGATCAGGTTCACATTCGATTTGTCATTTAGCTTTTCAAGCAAGTCGAATATTGTTGGCGTTTATAAGGCAAATGCCTAAAGTTTTATTTACTCAATAAATTAAAAATCTGAAGCTCGTCAAACGAATCCGAATATAATATTAATAATTTATAAATAAATAATACAAAAAGTGTTATCACATTTTTGTTTTTCGAAATCTTATAGGATGTTCCACAAGTCGCAATGAATCTCGTATTTTCTTATCTTTCAAGATATTTTAGGTATTCTAGAATATAAAGCAGAAGGAATGATAAGTCACCTTAAATCACTACTAAATATTACATTTGTTATCAAACCAGGATCTTTATAACCACATGATAACCCTATCATAGCTAGTATTATTGTTACCTTAACTTTTTTAAGCACTTGTTCCCACTGGTCAAAAATGTTGTTATTGCTTCTGTTTGAATTTTATATTTTTTGTTGGGGGTGGATACATCTGTGAAACAAAACTATTTTCAGAATGTTTTAAACGCTGCTCTACCAAAGTATTTAATCCTTTGAATGTTTTATTGCTTAGATTGTTTTGTCTTTATTTTTTTTTTTCGTTGGGATCCAATCCTCCCCAGTGCAACAAGGGTATCATCATTGTGTTTGTTTTATTTGGGGCGTGTAAAATAATTGTACAATCGTATTTGTTGTAGTTTGCATTTCAACGAGTTTCCGAAAATAAAACCCCCTCCCGCACCGTTAAAATCTCTAAATAATAAATTTGTTGGCAACACGAAAAAAAGAATAACCGAAAAATATTTATGTAAATACAACGCCCAGCTTTAAAAACTTGTTCATTGTCATGTTGCGTGCTATAAAGATGCTTGTTTTTATAGTCCTTTACATATACATAGACTAGTTATATACATATACATATATATTTATGTACACGTATGCGTATGGGTATGCATGCCATTCCAAAGCGTCTCGGGTGCAATAATTTTAGCATGAGAGTCCTTTTCATTTTGTGGTGGACTTTGAACATTTATGGCAGCCGGGTAAGAAAAAAAAAGGGTTGCCCAGATCCAAAGCATTCCAAAACTGTACGAGTAAATAGTTTTGTAGCTGGACTCTTGTTTTATGTAAATATTTAGACTTGTGCTATGTACATTTTGACATAGTTGAAATAACAGCGGGTTAGAGCGGAGCGCAGTAGAGGCTGTCCAGCAGGCTGCTTCACTGCTGTCCATCCACTTGAAGTGGAAACTTAAAGATGACAAGCAACAAGTGTTTCAAATTGTTTAACTAAACTTGTCTGACTTCTATTTATCATAGGCTACAGCTTGACTAGAGGAGTCCAAGTCTTATCTAGACACTAATCCCTTGTTAAGCTGCAGCTGTGTGTTCCATCATGGCGCCTCGTCTTATCTGACAATTTGATCAATGCATCTGTTTAAGCCATAAATTTAGCTCAGTCTGGAATGGCCCCCCACCCCGCCCCGGCGACTGTTTTCAAATATTTCTGACAACCAATAATTAAGCTTAAAATATATATATAGTATATATATGTACTTGTCTATGGATTACAATTTAATTCTTTATGCCTTTTAATGGCTCTCGCATGTAAAAACATATTTACAGCTGACAGATATACATATATACTATATATATTGTAGTATATATAAATACATATGCATACGCATGTACTTCTGCATTTTATTGTAGTCAAGTTCGCTTCCGGCTCTGCCCTTCAATTACATAGTTCTGTACAATATTTAAAAATATATATTTTTTTTTATACATATATATTACCTTTAATATACATATCCTATACATATGTATGTAGTTATGTGCGTGCTTGTTAAATTATTGTAATGCGCTTGCTACGTGTCAAAATATGAAAATGAAAATATCTTGTTGGTGGCAACCATGTACTATTTTTTTAAAATTTATATTAATATCATACATTTACATTAAATAAATAAAAAAAAATGGCGTACGTAAAGTCGGGCGCGGACGACTTGGGATACCCTTTACCACTAGCTTGCAATAAAATCCGGTTCCTTCACAAAAAACCAAAAACAGAAGAATTTTTAAGCAAAAATTTTTTTTTGACCGATCGTTCCTATGGGAGCTATATGATATAGTCAACCGATTTCAATAAAATTTGACACGGTGCTTAAATACCTTAAAAAAGATATGAACGCCAAAGTTATTTCAAATATCTTTACAAACAAACAAAACACATCGAATTTTGTATAAAAATGGCGGACGTAAAGTCGGGCGCGGACGACTTTTAGGATACCCTGTACCACTAGCTTGTAATAAATTCCGATTTCTTCACAAAAAACCAAAAACAGAAGAATTTTTAAGCAAAAATTTTTTTTTTGAATGATCGTTCCTATGGGAGCTATATGATATAGTCAACCGATTTCAATAAAATTTGACACGGTGCTTAAATACCTTAAAAAAGATATGAACGCCAAAGTTATTTCAAATATCTTTACAAACAAACAAAACACATCGAATTTTGTATAAAAAACGTGTTTTTGGACCGATTGGTCCTATGGGAGCTATATGATCTAGTCAAACGACTTGGATTAAATTTGGTACAGTGCTTAGGAACTATAAAATACTCACGAATGTCAAATTTGGTCCCAATATCTTAACAAACAAACGAAACACAACAAATTTTGTTAAAAAATCGATGTTTTGGAAGATCGGACCTATGGGAGCTATATGATATAGTCCACCGATTTTGTTCAAATTTGGCACATTGCTAAGTGGTCTAAAAAATTTCCAAACGCCAAATCTGGTTAGGATATCTTTATTAAAAAACGAAATATAGCCAATTTTTCTTTAAAAAAGTTATTTTGGCCGATCGGTCCTATGGGAGCTATATGATATAGTCAACCGATTTTGATCAAATTTGGTACAGTGATTGGGAACTATAAAAAACTTTCGATTGCCAAATTTCGTTACGATATCTTCATAAACAAACGAATTATTCATCTAAAACGCTTTTTTTTTTCGAGGTCGTCTCAAACACCCCCATGGGAGCTATATAATTTATCCCCGATATCAAAAAAATAAAATAAACTTGCCTCCTATGGAATAATATGGGATCTAATGTGAAAGTTTGGTAACTCTAGCTCTTACCATCTCTGAGATCTAGGCGTTCACACGGACGGACGGACGGACGGACGGACAGACGGACAGACGGACAGACGGACAGACGGACATGGGTATATCGACTTCTCTATTCACCCTGATCATATTTTAGGTAACTTTGGGGTGTCTCCGACGTCTCCTTCTATATGTTACATACATTTTCGGCTTGCACAAACTTAATATACCCTTGGACCATACGGTACAGGGTATAAAAACGTTTTTTTGGACCGATTGGTCCTATTGGGGCTATATGATATAGTCAACCGATTTGGATAAAATTTAGTACAGTGCTTAGGAACTATAAAAAATTCATGAATATCAAATTTGGTCCCAATATCTTAACAAACAAACGAAACACAACAAATTTTGTTAAAAAAATCGATTTTTTGGAAGATCGGACCTATGGGAGCTATATTATATAGTCAACCGAATTTGTTCAAATTTGGCACATTGCTTAAGTGCTCTAAAAAATTTTCAAACGCCAAATTTAGATACGATATCTTTATTAAAAAACGAAATATAGCGAATTTTGATTTAAAAAACTTATTTTGGCATATCGGTCCTATGGGAGCTATATGAAATAGTCAACCGATTTTGGTGAAATTTGGTACAGTACTTGGGAACTACAAAAAACTTTAAAAATAAAATTTGGTTATGATATCTTCATGAACAAACGAAATATCCATCTAAAACCGAGGTCGCCTCAAACACCCCTGTGGGAGCTATATAATTCAACCCCGATATCAAAAAAATAAAATAAACTTGTCTCCTATGGAATAATATGGGATCTAATGTGAAAGTTTGCTTACTCTAGCTCTTATCATCTCTGAGATCTAGGCGTTCACACGGACGGACGGACAGACGGACAGACGGACATGGGTATATCGACTTCTCTATTCACCCTGATCATATTTTAGGTAACTTTGGGGTGTCTCCAACGTCTCCTTCTATATGTTACATACATTTTCGGCTTGCACAAACTTAATATACCCTTTTTACCATACGGTACAGGGTATAAAAATACTCGATATGCTGGCGCAGCCAAGTTCATCTAGGCTAATGGCATCTATATTTACAATCGCATTTCGAGCACTTACAGGACTTCATTTAAATTTTACAGACAAATTTTTTTGCGTTAAAAAATTAAAAAAAAAGTGCTTGCCAAAAAATAATTTTTTTTAAGTAAAATTTAAATTTATTAATTCAAATCCACGGAATAGTTTGATGCAAGTTTTTCTAGGTTTTTTTAGTTCAATCTCGTTTAACCATAAAAAATGTATATTTTTTTACACTTAACATTTTTTAACTGAAAATTTAATAAATTATGTAAATATAAAACATTTTTTAAAAAAATTGTGAAATTTCAGTTTTAATAAATAACAAAATAATGCTTCAATTGATCTAGCTTTTTTACTGCTTGTAGCTAGAAAGTTAATTAGGCCAATTTATTAAAAATAAATTGAAAAAATATATTATTTTTTATGTATTTAAATTAGCATTGCTTTCGTCAGGTAAAGGCGCGCCAGAGAATGGGTTGACAGTGTTTGCTACGCCGGATTTTTATTAAAAACTGTTGATTAAAAAATATGTACATTTTTTATTTACTTATTAAAAAAAAATTTTAAAAAGAAATTGTTTTATTTTTAATAATTATTGCGTATATTAATGTTTGCTCTGTCAAACTAATTTTTTTAAAAGTTTGGTTTAAAAATCTGCCAAGCTTTAATTTATAATTTAATTCTTATAATTAATATTAAATTTCTTATATGCCGCTAATTGTTTAAAAAGGTATACCCTTAACTTTATATTGGCACCAACCAGAAATTTTGACGCCTCTGTTCTGAATCTAGACTTAAATATCTGCGTTTTAGCTCTTCACGCTTATAACCATTCCCGATAAGAGAGGGGTTAAAAAGGGACCTCCCGGGCCTAGTGTTTTCTTAGGGACCCGGTGTAATTACTGTCGTACTTACAGAACGTAATGATGATTATGATTATGCACGTATCCTAGATCTTGCATAACAGATCTAGTTGTGGTTTCATTTCTTATTTTTTTGAAGTAATGGGAAAATAAGCGAAATAATTTTTTCTCATAAATACTGTCGTACTTACAGAACACAATGATTCAAGCTAAAGCTCCAATAGAATGGAACGTAAATTTTTCCTCCTATTCTATATATTCTCTATTCCCATGTTTAGAAGTTATCGGATTTTAAAATTAACAAAATAAATCTTATTCCATTGGTCTCTTATTTGCAAGTATCCTAGATCTTGCATAACAGATCTAGTTGTGGTTTTATTTTTTTGAAGTAATGGGAAAACAAGAGAAATAATTTTTTCTCATTTCTACACCTTATAGATTGTAGATCCCGATTCCATTTTCCTAAATCTAAACTTATTTTCGCTATAGAATATATATACTTAGAATTAGCATTCATCCAACAGAGATGTCGATGCACATGATCCGTATCTGGACTTATTCTCGCTTCGAAATTATGGGCTTTTAAAATTGAGAAAATAAAAATAAATCTAATTCAATTGGCTTCATATCTGCAGCAATCATAAATCTTGTACAACAGATCGAAATTTTATTTTTTGAAATAAAAATTTCTCCGATTAGCTTAATTTCTATAACTAATGTAGATCCCGATTCCACTGATCCGAATCTAACCCTATTTTCGATTTAGCTCTTCTCATTTGAAAGTTATAGGCATTTGAAGTTGAGAAAATTAAATTCGTCCGATTGACTTTCTTATGCACCTAATGTCAGTCTCAGATCTCAATCTATTTTCGAACTAACTCTTCTCGCTAAGGCGTAAGAGACCCTACCCAAATTACATGACCCGTTCAGGGGGCGGGAGGGTCTTGAAAATATCGCGCTTGGTCACTCGACCGGAGGCTTTACGTTTTGTCCCGTAGTCAATAATATTCGGTAGGAAAATTACTTATATTCTAGAACTAATGGTTCTTTTTAAACCCTGTACCGTATGGTACAAAGGGTATATTAAGTTTGTGCAAGCCGAAAATGTATGTCACATATAGAAGGAGTCGTCGGAGACAACCCAAAGTTACCTTAAATTTGATCAAGGTGACTAGAGCAGTCGATATACCCATGCCCGTCTGTCCGTCCGTCCGTTTGAACGCCTAGATCTCAGAGATAGTAAGAGCTAGAGTAATTAAATTTTCACATTAGATCCCATATTATATCGGGGTTAAGTTATATAGCTCCCATAGGAAATCGAAAATCGATTTTTGAACAAAATTTGTTGTGATTCGTTTCTTTGTGAAGATATTGGAATTAAATTTGGCACTTGTAAGATTTTTATAGGTCTTCAGCATTGCACAAAATTTTATTCAAAATTGTAGACTATATCCCATAGCTCCCATAGGACGAATCGGTCCAAAAAAACGTTTTTATACAAAATTTGAAGTGTTAAAAATCCAATTTGACCAAAAATTGCACAAACTGTTGAATGGTCCAGAAACGAGCTTTACGGCTTATTACAGACTGTATCTCTATATGGTGACCTCGAACTGGACATTTGGCAGAGCTTTCTCAATTCCTTACTAAGATCGGCTAAGAGCTTAAGCCATCAGCCAGGTGCGAAATCTGATAGTTTTAGGTCCCATTAGGCGCTGAAAAGAAGTCGCCATAAAAGCAATCTCTCAATAAAGGTCCTGAGAAAGGTAAAGCAAAAAAACAATTATTATTATTTACAATTTTTACTAAACATGATCCCAGACAATTATTAGAAAAAAACATACATATCACACATCAACTTTTTTATAACCATAACCTAAAAATAATTGCAATTTTTGGAATTTTTGCTATAAAAAAACTCACAACGTCTGAGCCTGTCTTATTACCACGTAAGTAAGTATGTTTTCCACTTGAAAAGTGCCATGGTAAACAAAAAAAATAAAAAAACCAAAGCCCACAAAAAAGTCAAAGGTCTTTGAAGGCGACGGCTGTTGCTCTGCGCCTTCCACTTGGCTGGCTCTGGCATCGACTTTGTCTCGGGGCTGGACCCTCCTCTTACTTTGGCTCCTTGGTTCCCAGTGCTAGCACCAAACCACAAAAGCGCAACGCACAATTTTACGCTTGCTGGCTGGTTAAAAGATTAACAACTACAACAAGAAACAGTGTTGAACAACAACAAAAGATATAGTAGCTGAAAGGAGCAACCAGCTGCTGCTGCCTTTAAAGTGACCCAGCCATGTCCTTTGCACTCTCTACCCTCGGCTGGCAAAGCCTTGGCAGGTTTAATTAAATCAAAGTTAATTAATGCTAACGTATTCATAAACAGGGTCATCAAACACCAAAATGTCAGCGCCAGGCTATACCACCCGACGCCCCCAACTTGATTGCTTGAAAATAGTCAACCCAGGAAGGATAACAGCCAAAAGTCGCTTGTCGCTGTTTGTTTTACTTTGTATAATTATGTAATATTTTTACTAGGAAGTCAAGTGAGCGCGAGCGCTCTGCTAAAAATATGCAGCAACCTCCTTGACGTAACGACAACTGTCAATACTTCACGTACATCCTGCCACAGCTTCCAACCAGGCTGTAACCTACATCCTTCCCAGCCAGCAACTAAGCCAGTACCCAAGAATTTCTTTGGCATTGACAGTGTGGCAAGTGAATTGCCACTCAATGTCTGTGCCTATTGACAAACAAGGACTCTCGTCCTTGGGTAGCGCATTAACATTTCGTTGTCATCCTACCGCTTAATTATTACCCAAAATAAATATGGGACTGTGTAGGCGTTGTAAAAGGGCTTAGTCAACTTGGGCACTTTGTCTCACATTTTTCAAATATTTTTATACATATTTCTGGAATATATTGTCGCAAATTATGGCAAATGTCAATTTTGAAGCCAGTCTTGTATTGAGTTGCGGGCGGGCATGGGTTAATTGGCGTGGGTTAACTAATCTCCAGCTGTGCTTACTGACCTTGTCTTCAAAGTCAGGTTGTCTTGTTGTTGATTACCGTGGAATTTAATTAACTGAGAGTTTGTTTATATTTTGGAGTGGGTAAACTTGCATTAGGACAACAAATTAAAAATATGGTAAGGTTGTTCTCTTGGAATTTGGAAGCATGAGAATGCCTGGATCTTGGCGCCTAAAGGGGCTGAGATAATCAAACTTTGACCAGCCAGATCAAAGTGTTTAATCGAATTTTTCCCGGAAAATGGTTTTTTGACCTTTCGGCCATTATGGAAGAAGGGTAAATCTGGAAACGAACCATAACTGACGACTGAAAGTAACGACTTTGGGATACCCTGCACCATCACATTGTAATTAGGACCAGTATATTTCATAAGCAGCTCAAAAGATGTTTACTTCCCATGTTTGGTTACGGTATTCTCAAATACTGATCGAATTTTTCTCCAAAAACAAACGTTTTGGCTGTTCGGTGATTTCGAAAGTGAGGTGAGTCCGAAACTTAACATAGCGCATTTCTGAGTTGTCATTTGAGTATGAATTCAAATGTCAACCAAACTTTGATAATAACCCGACTCAAGAAGACGTGTGTTAGTGTTCAGTATTATTTTTGTAAAAAAAATGCTACCCTGAAAGTTTTATTTTAAGTTTTTATGTCGCTTAACTTTTCAGCTTTACTCGATAATAAAATCAAATGTAAGTATATATATCTAGACTCTGTACTTCAAAAATACTAAAAAATCAAATTTTTGCAAGCCACCGGAATGACGCTACTGCGTTTCGAAAAATTCGATTCAGGGTGATTTCGGAAACTAGATTTGGGGTGAAATCGGAAGTGTCGAAAAAAACCAAATAATTATTTTCAACATAGTGTTAGCACGGATCTCAAAATGTGTCAAAAGCCGAGAGCTTTCAATAAAAGGGAAACAAATCTTCATAAAACGGTGCCAAGCTCTGATGATTTGTTGGAAATGCTGAAGGCAGTGAACCAAAAATCAAAATTAAGGAATTCTGTATTTTTTGCACTTCTTATCAATGGAGTTAATTTAATGACCTTAACAACACAACTTTAAATTAAAAAAAAAACAAAATTATTTATTTGTCACTTTGGAAATTCTACGAAAAACTTCTTCCGAATTCACCGCCCTTACCTCACGATACCAATTTTGATCAAATTTTCTATATATATATATTTTGAGAACTCTAAATTTTGATTACTTTATCTTCAACGAATCTTAACTAAACAATTTTTTTTGACTGATCTGTCCTATGGAAGCTATTGAGTATATATTTTCAACCAATGTTGATAAAATTTGGTATGGTGCTTGGATATTATGAATCCGTATAAAACTTTTTTTTTGAGGAACTGTGAAACACTGTGGGTTACCAATATAAAAAAAAATATAAAATACAGGCAGTGAGACATGGCTATATCGACTACTCTAGTCACCCTGATTATACTTTATGTAACTTGGGGGTCTCCGACGACTCCAAAATTTAAATGGTAAAAAAATAATGGAATTGGTGGCTTACTTAAAGTTTTTAATCATTTGAAAATCTAAAGCAATGTGAAAAGTTTTCGATCACCCTATAAAATTATATCGATAAACGAGGTTGTAAGTTTTCAATCATACGAAGGCCAACGCAATGCTTTGATGTTGGCCCTTTAAAACTTCTTTCTTTTTCTGAACTGGCCAAAGCAACCCTAAAGAGTCTCAGCCTGGTGCAACATTTCTCTTCAGGAACTACTGCAATTCGTGTGCCTTCGCCAGTTGATAACACCAAGTGCTGACGAAGCTTCAGCCCTTGGTCCTGCCAAAGCAACCGTGGTCTTCCCAATCTCCGCTGACCACCATTTACAGATAACTATCGAACACGTTAAGAGCTAGAGTTTCCGCATCCATACAAACTACCTGGCCCAGCCAGCGAAGTTACGGAATAGGCATTCGCTTCAATACGTAAATTTCGCCGTAAACGGGACGGTAGATCTTTTGAAAAATCTTTCTTTCGAAGAGTAGCTGCATCCGACTTGACTCATCCGAAAGGATGAGCGTCCTATAGAGTGTCAGTTTTGTCTGACGAGAGGTACTGTTCATTTGCCGACTGAGCCCAAAGTAGCACCAGCTTCACTGCGGCCCTTCGCCATAGAGTTTCTTAGCTTAGTTCCGAAACAAACCTTATTATTGAGGTGTCAGGTTGTATCGAAATCCTGTGACCGACAAATGGGCTCACTTACTAAATATGAGATGGGAGAACTCCCCACGCATCTTATAGGATCTAAAAGGGTGAGCATCCGCGATGCCCAACTTGGTCGGTTGTTGTCTGAAATTGCAATATCTCAACCTTCTATAAGTTACTTATATTCTCGGCTTGTACAAAGTTCAAATGCCCTTTGTACCATAAGGTACAATGTATAAATATGTAACCTTTGCATGAAGTCCCTTATTTTGATGACGAACATTTGTTAACATCTTCTTTAAAGACAAGAATCTAGACTGTTTTTAATGGTCTTATCGCAAGATATTTTTGAAACAAATAGAATTTGGATCTGTCTGTAATTTATCGAAATAAATTCATTTTTTCTAAAGTTATTCTCTGGTATTGGTGTAAGTTCGTTTATTTTTTACCATGAGACTCTCTATATATTATTGCCTTGATATAGTCCTCATGGTCACCTTTATTTATATAAGTAGTAAGTAAATTTATAAAAATTAAAATTGGTATAACTTATTTTTACTAAATGATTTAGATTGTGAGATGTATTCATGTGACCCCACCTGATCCAAGTGAACACCCCAAAAAGCGTGCTTTACATTTGCAAGATACAAGCTTTAAAATTCATAAAAACCTTCCAAAAAAAATGTGCATTGAAACTCGACTATGTAATAAATAATGTATTGCATAAACATAACATTTCATTTGCGCTTTGTAGAGACAGCTGTACTTTTTGTTTATTTACCATGTAGTATATAAATTAATTAACTAAATGCCCTGCGGCGAGCCAGAAAAAGCGGCGAAAAACAAGGTTAAGTTAAATAAATAGCACGAGTATATAAATAAGCATAAATGTTTGCTTTTATTTATATAACAAGTAAGAACAACCAAGGCAGCGAGCAGCGCAGTAAGCAGCGCAGTCAGCAGCGCAGTCAGCAGCGACAGCGTCAGAACCAGATCAACGTTCCACTTACAAATTGCATTAGATTTAAGAGCGATAAACGGGAATTCGCCTTGGAAATAAAAAAAAAACACTGCCTGGCATGATTTCAACTTATTTGCACTTACAAAAAGCCAACACACACACACTCGCACACACACAGGCGTGCAGCACTCCGGGATTGGGACTTGCGAACGGGGCTGGGACCTGGCCTTGGTTTGTACTGTGTCGTAGTATTTTCCACGCCTTTGCGCGAGCAGCTCCTTTATTTTTTTCACAACAAAATTTTTTTACTTTATTTTTTTTTTTATAAAACCCGCCCGGCAGCATGTAGAACATGGTTAATTAGCAATTAATGAAGCGATAATGAAGGCAAGATAAACGACAGCAGAGACGGCGAGAAGGCGGCAAGCGGCAAGGAGACGACATGGCTGTAGCTGATGACGTAGTAGATGTGGGGCCCAAGCAGCAGCAGCAGCATCATCATGAGAGTTAGTGAGAGTGTCGAAGACATTGGCAGCATCGGTGGCGTTGACAGCATCGGTGGCAAGAGCAGCGCAACCTTTGAGATTGTATTGGTGGCAGCCACCACGCCGTCGCAACGGCCTTGATGCTGATGAGCAAGTTGTCTGTCCGTCCCACCGACTCTCTATGTCAGCCTGTCATCCGATTTCCCCCGCCCTTGCACACACTGTCACTTGCTGTTTAGGCCCGTTGTCTCTTGCGGGCATAAGCTGTCGCAGTGGATTGTTGTTGTTGTTTTTATATTATACTTTTTTTTTTGTAGAATTTGATACTCTTAGAGAGAGTACTGCTTTACATGGGCAATATAAGAAACTATTTGTCTTATATGGTATTATAGGGAAAACTTAAAAAGAAGTCGATGTCTCTAAAATGTATGTTTCGGAGATAATAAAATTATATAGGTTAACATGGTTTAGTTGTTGGAAAGCTAAGAGTCATTTTAGAAGTAATATAATGCATAGAATCCGAAGTTACAATTGGGCCATCACTTCAGGATTTTGAGATATTTGAGGTTATGTACAGGGTGCAAAAAATTGTTGTGGTTTGTGATCGCTAAGAATTAATATGAAGTCAGAAAAATAAACCTCCAAGTGAAAATCAAGGCAAATTACACTCTACAAAATTATTGTCTCAACGGCTTAAGGCAAATGCTAATGACGTCGAAGGGATATATTTCGTAACTTTGAATAGCGTAAACTTTGCGAAAAAAAATCGTTATTGACCTTTAGAACTTTTAAATTAAAGGGTAGGAGCTGCATTAAATGATGTAACTGGAGAGCCATATCACAGACCTGAACCCTGTACAAAACCTCAAAAGTAGAAAAAATATCTCAAGATCCTCATGTGATGGGCCTATTCTGATCACGGACTTTACGCAGCATATTATTTCGGGTATGATCCTTAGCTTCTCAACAACTGACAAGATTCCTTTATATGTAGATCTGTATTTTTATTTGGTTTTCCCGACTTTGACACAGAATTGAATGGCGTAGGTTTGTTCAAAATTTTTCTTTATCATCGATCACGACACTTGTTAACAAAGCTTCACGGAAATCGATGTACCCCCACGACTGCTGAAACTATTGTCTTCGGAAGGCATTACCATGCTGTGTTGGTTTGACCGATTTCCGTTCCCGACGAATAAATGCGGTCCGTCTACTTTTTGGTTCTACACTACAATTGCCTGTCTTATGTTTTATCACAGATGATATATGTTAATATGGTATGAATATAATCCATAAAATAATTAAAACGTGCATCTTTTAAAGCTTGATTAGCTTTAGCTGTTAAGGTATTCAAAGTCGCAAGGTTTTTATGTTTCACTAATTGAAGCTGATAATTTTTACATAAGGAATACAAACTCAGTGACGTCATCTTTACCCTGTTACATATGTATATCTCTGAGTTCCCAATAAAATTACAGGACGTCGGCATGCCTGTCCTTTCATCTCCTGTGATCAAATTGAAGATTTTAATTTAATCTTCCCGGGTTTTACAATCAATCTTTTTTTTCTGTAACTTGGTTGAATTGTTCGTGACTTTGTTTGCGGAATGGCATTTCGGCTAAGGAAACTTTTAGAATGCTTCAGATAGCCTTTGGAGATCAGACTCTGTCTTCAAAGAATGTCTACAAATGGTATAACTATTTCAAGGCCGTCCGCGATAGTGTTGAGAAGAATCTGCCAAAATCATCGACTGATGAACATCACGTCAAGCAAGTCTAAGAAAAGGTGCAATCGTCGATTGACCATTAGTAACATCGCTTATATGTAGTTTGGACAAATCATTCATATTGGTGCAGGCGATTTTAAATGACGAATAGTGCTTGAGAAGAGTCCAATCTCGAATGGTTCCAAAAACACCCAATTTTCAAAGTCACATGGCACTGGTTCTTCGTGAACATTTCGCAAAAGTTTATCAGATATCGTTCCGCAACAGCAGGTTCACCTGGTTTGACCCCGTATGACTTCTGGCTATTCAGCAAACTTAAGACGCCGCTCCGGGGCCACCGTTTTTACTCGATTGAGATACTAAACGCTGAATCGCAGAAAGCTCTGAAGGTTATTCCGAAGGAGGCACTTTGTCAAGTGATACGATAACTGGACAATTTGTTGGCAGAACTTTATTGCGTCGGAAGCGGATCATCTAAGGGGTTGAAATATTAAAATGAATTAAAAAAAAGACTTTGAAAATATAAGAAAATTTACCTGTCAATTTGATCACAGTAGTATACAATATCTGAAAAATATAATCGCATGCAATTTTCCCATTTCACCAGATTTTAATTTTTTTCTTTAAATAAGTTATTTTCAAATTCAATTTAAATACCTATCGTCTAATATAGCATTTAAGTTTAATAAAAGCATCTTTATCCTTTTTTTAGCGTATTTTCAAAGTTCAATTTCCAATTTTATGGTTTACTGATGGTATAAGGAAATTTATTGCTGGTCTGTCCGGATCTCAGTACGTTAAAGTGGTAAGCCAGAGTTTTCTTTGAATTTACTAGATTTTACTAGTTTTAAATTATTTCTATAATTAATACCTAAAAAAATGAAAACAAATACCAGAAAGTCGAAAGCAGTCGTAAGAGTATTTAAGCTTCGGCGTGCATTCGTGACCTTTTTACATTTTACTAGCTCTTCTTAAATTAAAAGTACGTTCTTAGCTGTGTGTGGGGGTATGAGAGTTTTGGGAGCGCTTTGCGCGTAAAATTGTATCATTTCCTCGGAAAAAATAATATTCTTATTTTGTGAAATTTGTATTTTTTGTTGCATATTTTTTGAAGGTTAATTAGCTTGCTGCGTGGTAGTAAACAACGGCGATGGCGTTGCAAATTGGTCCAGCAGCTGCGTGGCAAGCATTTTGGTCTAAAGCGCGTCATGTAGTTGAAGGTTTTCGGTCGAGATTTGAATCTATTGAAGGACTTCTACGAGTTCTTGGAAGACGCGTCACGGAATTAGCTAAATCTTTTAGACCAATTTTTTATTTATGTTGACGTCTTCACGTAATAAGATATACTATGAACCTATTTGAACGAGATTATTTTGGCATGTGTCTTGGGAAGTTGACCTTCAACAATTTAAATTAAAATTTGCAATAAATGTCTTTAAAAAACATAAGCTTAGCTATATTTAATTAGGTGTATTGGAAACAGGATGTGACCTTTAAGATATTTGAATTAACATTTGAATGTTTTGCCATCTTAAGTTCATAAAAGTTTCAGGTAAGGAATTATAAATTGCTAATGCTTAGCTGAACTAAAGTTTATTTATGCTTTTTGAACTCATTTTCGGTTTGGTCAGATAAGTGATTTTAAGAAATATTTGAACTTTTAGACTTTTTTTAAACTAATTAACTTTAGCTACTTTTTACACTGGATTCTATGCTCCTGTTTCGAATGACAGGAACCCATACCACCTAATTTAAAAAGTTCCCGAAATCATAACTTAAATTGCTACATCTGCCATTGAAATTCTATAAAAATATGGTCTTTAGACGCGTCGCGGAAACTTCTATAATTCAAGCTTTAAATCCATTTCTATTCAAAATATTCTATAAAACTAACTAACCTCAACGGTGTTCTATTGGGCTTCCCTAGTTGAAACCGTAGGCCCGGCGGATGTAGTGCTAAGCATGCAGAAGGCGAGGACCCCTAGTTCAAAATAACTTTTATAATAAAATCAAATAAAAGCTACTTTCCCTATAAGGATCATAGTCCTCGAGCGACTCTTTACCACTCTTCGCACTAGCCCATACCCCTTGAATCCTTTTTCCACTATAGGCTTACAAAGACTGTTCTATGCTCCAGCTTAGTTAACTTTTTATTTTCATGTTCTTAGAATGCAAATTTCAAAGCTCTACGTTTATCCTAACTACTATCAGAAAAATCCTTTATTGTTTACAACGTAGCTACGACATGGCCAACTTCTATGCCACATTTTACCCGCATGGAATTGCGTTGTTGTAAAATGTTACCCCTTTATCATATCTACCTTAAAATATGCAACATCAAACCGGTAAAGTAAATCTGTTGGTTTCTTTTCTTATGACAGCAGACACCCCAAATGCGATCTACTTTTCATGTTTGTTGATAGAAGCCAAGAGAATTTATCAGAGCAGCAGGGCTAGTTGCATCAGGGAGCCGGACAGACTAGTAGCAACTGGGTTCCTTGATGCTGCTGCAGTTGTAGCATGCCTCCCCCTCCTGCCCACTACCCACTACAACTGCATCCGTGTTGCTGTCTTGGGTAAATTCACATTATCAAAAATGGTGTATCTTGAGCTGGAGCTTCCTGAATCTGTTCGAGCATAGCGAGGCAAGTACAAGTACATGCTCATAGTTGTTGTTGTACTGCTTGGTTAGTTGCTTGCAACTGAATGATGCTGATGATCGTTGGTTGCAACGGTTGCTGTGGCGGCGGTGGAGGCGCTGGTGGAGGAGTAGTCATGTGGCTGGCGCTGTACGAGATTAAACAATGATTGCATTTTCATTTGCATTTTAAGTCACGGTGCACATAGCAGAAGAAGTCGAGGGTCGAGATCTCACTTGCCACATGGTGTTGGGGGAACTGCATCATGCTGTTGTGGCAGCTGTAAACTTTTGCGCTTGACTTGGACTTGGCTGGGTCTTGGCCCGTAGTGTAGCCCTGTCGGCGTAAACCAAACAGGTTTACCCAAAACACTAAACACATGCGCCGCACAGTTGCCGCTCTAAGAGATTGAAATGCAAATCAGTTAATGTTGTTGTCGTTGTAGTTTTTGTGGCTGCCGCTGCTGCAGTTGCTCTTTGGCAAGGGCAAACACCATTCAAGTTGATGTACGTGTTTACTTTGCACATTCCTTGACTGCGCAGCATCTTTGAGTCCCCACTCAACCACACATTGTTATTATATAATTGGCTAGGCCAAGACCCGAGGCGCCATTTCCTGTCTACCTCTATGCAGCGGCATCCTGCCACAGACCAAAGCAATCCATAACCCAAACCAACAAATGCTTGGCTTTATGTAATGCTAGCTTTTGCCGCTCATAAAGATGAAAATTTGTGCTACAGATTTGGCCAAGTATCCCGCAAAAAAAAAGGGGCAACCCTGCTCTGCTAATCTTTGGCACATAGCAGCTGTTACAGCCATGGCAACGACGCGTCGTTCGTTCACTTCATCTCGATTACGAGGTGTAAATTTACTGACAAACACACATACACACATATGCGCATTAAGCCATTTGGCTCACTTGGTCAGCAATTCAGTCGGCTGCAATAATCCCCACCAGCTCAAGGCCCAATTCATATATTTACCGCTTTTGACACTTCAGTTTTGGCTTACTCCGCTAAGCTAAGCGACATTTTATGGCAGTGTATTCCTTGTTGCTTAAGCTTAATAAATTTTGATTTGTATTTGGGGTTTATTACGGGAGCTCAGCGTTCCTTGTTAGTAGTTGGGATGTGTTAAGGATTTATATTCACAGATTTCCAGAAACTAATGCGTCTCAAAACTGAAGCTATATTTATTTTCTTGCTTTTAAAAATAATTATTACAATTTAAACTCGAGGCAAGTTTAAGCAAGATGGCCACTCTAATTGGCGTATACAGCGTTCGCGGGTTTTGCCATTCGCCCCGAACAACTAACTATTTATTAGCGTTTAAAGATAAATTGAAGATTTGAATATGAAAAAAATTTGAATGAGGTGAACTTAAAGTATCTGCATCAAGTTACAAGTGTTTCGATATTTTAAATATATAGAGAATGTCGAAATCGGTACAGAATATTAAATATATAGCTAAATTTCGATTTGAAATTTTTGTTTTTACATTTGGCGGCTGAAATTTATTTTACGAAAAGTTCCTTTATTGTGGAACCTTAAGTAAAATGAACCACATCGTGCGAAAAAATATAAATAAGAAAAAGTTTATATCATTCTTAGTTTTATTTTATAAACCCGATGTCAGTTTATTATGAACGTTGCAAATTTTGATTCTTTGTCCAGCAAACGCCGCCAATCGAGCATTCTTTTTAAAAAAAATCGATCTATATCGATGTATTTTTTGTTAAAATCGTATCCGTATCGAGTTTTCTGGCAATACTCAATACTTCGATACTATTTAATTTCGGTATCGAGTATTCCTATTGCAAAGCGATTTATAGTTTTTATGCTGGCAATACGCAAACTAAAGCACATGGGATTTTGTCTACTACTGCTACACAGCTTGCCAAAAAAACTAATCAAAAATTAATTAAAAAATTATTAATTAATTAATTCAAATCAGTAAATTGTGTTATTTCGGAAGCAACCAACGTGCCGGCTAGGTGTGTATTAAAATAACAAAAATTAAACTTATTAATATTACAACGAACTTACTTTTAGTGTTAACAAAAATTTATAATGGAACCAACACGTCGCATTGAGTCGGATAATCCCAGCGCTACAATAGCAGAGGACGTTCGTGCTCTTAGTTCGGTCGAAACCATCGAATTTTTTGCACCGCCATCCTCATGGACTTCGTCTGTTGTGGCTAATTCTGTTCAAGCAACGAACTCGTCTAATTCTCATCAAGCAAAAAAGCGCATAATGGCGGAGTTCCAAAATTTCATCAAAGATCCATTGAAAAATTGTACGGTTAAGCCACATGAGGATAATATATTTGTTTGGGATGCCACCATCGAAGGCCCACCTGACACACCCTACGAAGGAGGAATTTTTCATTTGAATATACATTTTCCAGAGGAATATCCACTTGAGGCTCCCGATGTAGTATTTAAAACTTTGGTCTATCACTGCAATATCGATGCTAATGGTGACGTCTGTGTGGACGTGTTGGATGAGAATTGGATACCTACTTTAAGTGTTACGAGTATATTGCTGTCGTTGCAAGTTTTGCTAGCGGAACCCAACCCCGAGGACCCCTTTCATCCATGCGTTGCAGCCCAATATATAAAAGATCGCAAAACGCATGATGATGAGGCGCGTCGCTGGACCCAACTTTACGCTAAAGCTGAAGTAGCGGATGATAAATGAGTGTTAACTCCAAGAATATAATTTTTGTTAAACGCGTAAATAATATATAATTTATTGTAAAAGGCTAATAGACAATAGTGTAAAACCGCTTGAAAGAAAAAAAAATTTCATATAACAAAATTATGACGTTTTGTTTGCTTGAATGCGGTTTTCTACTGCTGCGTATTAGCCTTATAAATAAAACATGATACGAAAAAAGTAATGCCATGATATCTTGTAAATTTTGATAATTTGCTTTAAACTTGATGAGTGTCCAAGCATTTAATGGCTGAGTAGCAGTGTAGGATGGTTAGAGCAGCAGTTCGGAGGGTTTCTTAGCCTTTTGTTTGTTGCTACGCACACAAGTTCATGTGACTTTTACGGGTACTGCACTTGTGATGACGCCACTTTCGCCGCAATACAGTCCACTGGTCTAGATGATTTCCAATAAAGACAATAAAAAATACGTTATCCAACACATTTTAAACAAAACTTTGACATCAAGAGCAAACAACTGAATTGCCGAGAAAAATAGTATTTATTAATAAATTTAAAATTGCGCACTGGAGAAAAAGTCAGATTTACATAGATTATAAACCCGTCCCTAAGCGCTTCGAAATGAAAAAGGTAAGCACGCCATACAGGGCCGTAGCCAGGATCGTCACTCAGGGAGAATTTCTTATGAAACAGTCTAGTATGAGCACTAGGGTGATCTGTATCAAAATTTGCAGATAAATTAGTTCCTACTGAGTGTCGACGTTAAAAAAGGCAACAGTTTCAGCAACACCAGACAGAAGTATGCTGTGTTTAAAGGGCGGCGGGTTATTGGATGCAGTAGGTTCTCATGTTTAACTTTGATTTATTTAAAAGTGCGAAGTTTGAAAATCAAAGAAATAGTCTTAATCAGCGTGCGGCATGAAATATGCTCATATTGTAGCATGCGTTTGTATAAGTGGCGCAGTGACGTCACAACGCTTCGACATTGCCGCCTTGTCGTCGGTTGCTACGCATGCAGTTTGAAAATCAAAGAAATAGTCTTAATCAGCATGCGTCTTGAAAAACACTCACATTGCAGAGTGCGTTTGTGCAAATGGCGCAGTGACGTCACAACGCTTCGACACAAACATCGGCATTGCCTCAAGTTCATGTAACTTTTACGGGTACTGCGCTTGTGATGACGTCACTGTCGTCATTAATGCCTGAATATGTGACATAGGGCTATGCAGTCCACTGGTCTAAATGATGATGAAGGTGCAATATTTTAAAGTTAAAAAGATAAAATAGTATTTAGAGAATATGACTACCAAACTGATTTATGAAAGTTAAAACCAATTATATGTCTACAATTCGGTTTAGATAGCTGACAAGAAATATAGCATAAATAAAAGACTGTAGCATATTAAAATTCTATCATAATGGCAACGCCGCAATATCATGACGTCAGCAAGCTAGATGCTATGAATTTTTAGGCACAACATATGTTCCCGCCAAAATTAAACAATAACAGACAAATATGCAGCAACTATGAACTTTAATCCAAATTAAATTCGAATGTAATTCGAGTATTTTGACAAATATATCTATTTGCCAAGCTTGGAGAACTCCCAATCCCGGTTGCAGAGTGGACAAACGGCACGAGTAATTATCCAGCGTGTGATGCAGTGCAAATGGTAGGCATGACTACAGCTGCCCCAGGCTGCATTGCAAGTATCGTTGTCAGCCGGAACTTGTGCGGCCTGGCATTCAATGCAAGTATCCGTAATAAGATTGCGACAAATGGCGCAATTGTCCACCATAAGGTCTATGAAAACAAAGACAAAAGATTAACTTTTGTTTGCGCATAAAATAGTAAAAAACATCTTACCCCAAGACCAGAGTGCCACGGCTTCCCACTGCAAGTTGATATGTATTATAATAGCGTATATTTTACTATACTGATGCACTCACCTTGGCTACATGGAACCGTATCCTAGATTCATTGCTAAACGACGAAGAGTCCTCTTTCTGATTGTCAGACATAGCTAAGTATTTATTTTATTCAAAAGTTTATATTTTATGGCACGTAAATTCTGTGCAGATGCTGTGCAGATGCTGTGTACGTAACTCAGTGCTGGACAATGCAAGTTCGATAACAAAGACAGCGATAAGTTATCGCCGATATCATTTAAAAGTGTTGCTAAGCGGGTGACGCAAACGATGCCAGTTTTATTAAACATATTGAAGTGGTATGTCTGGCATGTGATTTCGCTTGACTAAATATTAAGTTAATATTATTTATCACTAAGGAATATGTACAAAGACTAGGTGTGACTCTGCCAGGGGTCTACCTGTACAATCTAACCTAAGAGTTTTCAACGTCTGTACGATGCAGTGAAGGGATTTGTCTTATGGCAGCATCAGCTGTTAATGCAACAATATCCACATTGGCAGTAATAACCCAAGTAGGCAGTGGATTGCAGCGCCGCACTATGACAAATTTCAAGAACTCTGGAAGTTGTGGCACATTCGGAACTCAACACTCAAGTCTCTACGTCACAACGTAGTTTTGTATTTGTTACGATTCCCAAGGTAACCCTTGCCATATTTTACTTTATTCATTACTAACTTTTGTTTACAGCCTTTTCTTGTAAATTACGAGATTCACGCGATGCCTTTGAAATTTGTATGCTTCATGTTTTGGTTGGAATTAACATTTTGTGACAGTGTAAATACTATGGGCTGAACCAATCCCAGATGATCTGATGAAGCGCGCTACAGAATATACAAAATTTATAGGAAAATGTTTACCATTGCCATAGGTAGCGATTCAGTCATGTCCATCCGTCCGTCTGCAGTAAGATCTAAAGACACAAAATTGTAGCCAAGAAGCTTATCAGCTTATACTAAAAACTGAACCCTGTGACGTCACAACGCTTCGACATTGCCGCCTTGTCGTTGTTGCTACGCATGCATGTGCTTGTGACTTTTACGTGTAGAGTGCACTTGTGATGACGTCACTACCGTCATTAATGCCTGAATATGTGACATAGGGCTATGCAGTCCTCATACTATAAAATCCAAAGTGCGATATACAAATCGGCTGAAAACTTTAAAATGTATAAAAAGAAATTATGCAATATGGGGGGTTACGCTTTACACTTGTGCCAACAAAATCGGTATTTTTATCTTTCGATATAGTGCAAATTTAGTTAGTTGACATCTAAAGTCCACTTAGAAGCAAGAATCGCGTTTTTTTTATACCACCTTGATAGGGGCGTAACGAGCAAGGGATAAACATCCAGCAGTCGGCAAATCTTGCATATTTCACGTAATATTCAATCACTTTTACCCAATTTCTATTCATGCAGTCGATAATTTGTTGAATCTAGTCGGCATTTTGATGCTCATCACTCCCTACATTCAAAGCTCTTGCTTCGCCACTGCACCTTGATTAAAAAGTTTTCTGAGTTTATTCGGAAAATCAAAAATACAATATTATTCATGGAAATCGTTATTGTCCGCTTTAAAGTATTTCCCATCGGCTGCAACGCTCTTATGTCAGCGCTTGATCTAATCCTCGAAACATTTTATATAATGCGGAATGGCCATCAGAGCCATCTTCGATTTTATCATGACCTCATCTCGGGTGCTGTAATTCGTTCCATGGAGCGGTTTTTTAAGTCGATCGAATAGGAAATCGCAGGCAGCAAAATCAGATGAATTTGGTAGTTGTTGGATGGAATTCTTTTTGCCCAAATATTCTTGGCAATCATGTCCTTTTTTTGCATGAATTGCAGGCTTTTCGGCACCAGCTTTGCAGCGACACTTCTGAGAGCCAAATCTTTAACCAAACTTTTTTTAACAGATCCAATAGTAATGCCTAACTTCTTTGCCAACTTTCTAATGGCCAATTGGCGGCTTTCGGCCATCCATTCTTTTATTGCGTTGACGTATTCGTTGGATTCGTTGTCGATGGCCTGCCACTGCCTTTATTATCGTTGAAGGCCTCACGGTAACTTCTGAAACGTTCCTGCCACTGATAAAATACTCTTTTATTCAGGGTATCGTAGCCGAAACACTTGTAACATTTCCAATGTTGTCGCATCTTTTTCAACGCAAAAATTAATATAAATTCATTGTTGCAAATTTAATTCCATTTTGAAAATTGTAGAAAATCAAACGCAAATATACCCAATACGGCACCACTTTAACAAATGTCTATCAATCTGAAACTTTCATAGAATGCCAATGACAGATGTGGAAATTTAGGAAAAAAAAGATATCAAATTGGGTGAGCGAGAGCGCCACACGATAATGACTCCCGAACTTTTTGCTCAATGTAGTATGTTTCTATAGAAAAACTAAAGGTATTTAAGACCCTTTACGCTTGAGCCTACAAAATTGGTTTATAGATTCACTTAGATGTATTTTTACAAACTTATACAGGGCAAACTACCGAAGTTGAAGTTAAATCCGCCACTTAGAAGGAAGAACGCCTTTTTTGTTTGTGTTTACCACAGCAGCAACCAAAATTCCCCTGGAAAGGGAACAGGACCCACTGTCGGGTGCCTCCTCGTCTGCATCACAGTCTACAGTTAAGACCCCACTATCAGACGTCGAAAAAAACCTTTCTTTCTCACTTAAAAAATTGTCATATATTAACTTCCAAATTACAGATTTTGCCTTGATCATGCATCAAAGTATTCGACAATCTTTTAACAATGGCCCAAACCATCCTATCTGCCAGCTTTTAAGCCACCCAAAACGACAATTCAAATCAACTTATGCAACATTAACACTTGCTGCAAACGTCTTTGTTGCGTTTTTTTTTCATGGCGTTGCAACCTTTGGCCCCTGGTCACACAAAACAACGCCTGCCAGGTTTCCTGCATGCCACTCATCATCATCAGCGGCATCATCATCATCGTCACCATCTCTATATTGGTTCCATCGTGGCCTTTTGATGCACTTGTGGCTGTTTACATAACCACGCTCAGACTGAGGCTGAGGCAGAGGCATGCCAATTTAGTGGGCGTTACGAAACATTGTGTTAAAATTAATGCATGGCCATATAAAGAGAGCGCCTCATATGCCTTGTCTGCCCTTTCAACGGCTTGTCTGCCATATATTTTGCTTGCCTCAATATCGATCATCAAGATGCTGGCGCGGACTATGCGAACCCATAATTACGCTAAAAAAAATCCCCAAGTTGTAGACTCAGTCTCTAAAGATCTAGGCACGTTTATGTTTTTATTTTTTTTTTGCCACAAACTAAAATCTTGTAACATGATTTAAAGGTCAGCCGGTCTGCCTATAGACCATGTTTTGGTTTTTTTTTTCGTCTTGGTCTTGTAGCTGTTGTTGGATTCATGTTGTTGAAAGTGATTGTACTTTATAGATTGTTTGCCAGACTCTTGTGGAAATTGGTGCAATGTTTATAAAGCAAACAAAAGTGAGGGGTTAGAGTGGAAAAAAATATTTCTTAGATAAAAACTTTGAGTGTTGTTTTTTTTAAGTTGTGTTAGAGTTTGGCTATTGAGAGCACTTGGTCTAGCTTTAAAAGATGACATACTACATAAAGTTTAAGTTAGTATAAGGAATTGGTCTGAATTCAGCTTTACCAAATGTGTGACGTAATGCCTTAGCTAAAATTTTTCTATAATACAGCAGTGTTCCGGTAAATAAAATATCCAAAACGAAAAATTTCATTTGGATTCCTTTTTGTATGCTCTGGAAGTAGTATAGTCAAAGTAATTGGATGAATTTAGTGAATGATCTGGGCATAAACCTGTATAAAAAGCTTCTTTTTAGTAAGAATATCGGTTCAGCTATAGACAAAATTAAGCCATACAAACTTTAGATAAGCCTTACGGATACACACATTTTATTTACAAAAAGCATACTTTTAACTAGGAGGCTTCGACTTCTGCGTGCCAAACCCCGTAAATGTAGTTATAGTCATTTCTTGATATCCCAAACTTTTTTAAAAATTTCGCAATACCACAGTCATGCCTTCCTGAATCTAAAAACAGACATGGTTATATCATCGACTCGGCCGTTGCTGCTGATCAAGAATATATATACTCAGGCCTGATGAGAGGGGGAGGTAAAACGGAGAATTCCCTCGCGCACAGAGTTTTCTCATGTACCTGGTGTTATCACTGCCGTGAGTCGAGCTAAAGGTGTAATAGAGGTACACACGTACCCCGTATTTTCTCTCTACGGCCCTGTTTATACTTTATGGGGTTTGTCAGGCCTTCTAATTTTTTTCTTAGCTATTTTAGATGGGATAGAAGTGTGACGTTAGAGAGCAACTACCCACAATAATATTTTGAAAATTTTCTTGGATGCAGCAATTCAATTATGGACTTGGATACGCACTTGGTTCTTATTGATTAAACCCTGTTTTCTGTTAAGAGTATACTGACAGGTTTAAGGAGGCTTAGCAGAGCATATGTTAGTTCTTCATACCAAACGACTAATTATAATTACTGTCCGTCTATCGGCATGTCCGTACGTATGAACACCTAAATTTCTAAAAACTGAAAAGCCAGAGATCCTCTTAGATCTCGTTTATTGAATTGTTGCGATATCTTGAGGTTTCTTGGCTTTATAGCCTATGCCTAAAATATATGCCACATATAGGAGATTTCGGACACCCCCTAAATTTGCATAAATTATAATTGGATGTAGAGTAATCGATATACTTTTTTCTACAAGTCAGTCTGTCCATATAAAACCCCAGATTTCGGAGATGACGAAAGCTAGAGTCACAAAATTTTGTTGTAATATCATGACCCCTTATCGGTTTAAGAATTTCGCATATTTTATATCCTATACCTTGAGCAAGCTAGATTTATCATTTGACTTTCCAAAAGCCAAGCAGGTTTACGGCACAGTCATCCCAAATTGAAGATCGCCTAACATCTCGCTTCCCACAAAAGTTCGGCTGTTTAATACCAACGTAAGGCCAATTCTTCTCTATGGCAGTAAAATCTGGAATATCTCTGCAAGGCGCAGCGACTACAAGCGTTCAAAAATTGTTGTCTTGGGATTACTATAGGTGAACATTGTATCAAAGAGTCTTCTCTGGAAATAGTCATCTTTAGAACCCGCCAATACCGTGTCGTAGAATTTATTTTGTTACCTTAATTCCAAATGGCTCGGCAACACGTTGAGGAAACCTTCGACGGATATTGCGAAGATAATTTTGGAGACCAGGTCGCCGGCGAAATACTTAAAATAAAGCAAAGCAACTAGCTTTAGATAAAGTTCAAAAGAACTGTTGCTGGCATCAGTCCAATGTAGAAGTTCAATAGAACTTGTTGGTATCAGCCCTATGTTCCTAAGATATATACCTTGAATAGACAAAAATTCTATGTATTTTACTCCGGGACCTCCTAAAGCTTCATAAAGTATAATCTGAACAAGTTGTCAAGAGTAGTCGTTATACGTAAGTCTGTCTGTCTGTCAGTCCGCCCGTTTGAACGCGTAGATCTTAGAGATAATAAGAATTATAGCATGAAAACTTATGGGTTGTACCCCTAATGTCATGAGAAGCAGGTTTATTTTAGTTGTTCAATATCGGCGTTATATTTTATAGCTTCCATAGGAACATTTCCAAGCTACTCAAAAAGAAAACAAAAATTTTAGATATGTACATATAGGAATTCATTTGTTTGTGAAGACAATTTGATCGAAATCGGTTCAACGATCGGTAAAAAAAAATGTTAAATGGCATTATTATTTTTTTTTAAATAATGGTAATTTCTTTTTAAGCTAATTTTTTTTATTTTTAGATAACCAAAATGTGGAACTGGCTTTGGAGAAATACAGGTTTTCGCGGGAGGCAGCTGCGCCAGAGCCCGGACCACCAGAGAATGCAGACGTTCAGGCGCCAAATGGAGAGGAGAATGTGGCAGCCATTCCCTAAATATCAATTTTAATTCCAAAGTAACAAGGCATCTCAAAGTCTTCCCCGCCCGACTTCAAAGTCAGGTAAACAAAAAAAGTTATTGTCAAGTTATTCTTGAGTAGCGTTATGTGACTTTTATAAACAAAACCACATCGACTCTTTTTCGACTAGCCTACATTCCTTAATTTTGTAGTGTGAAGTTCTAGCGTTAAAGTGTTCGTGTTAAAAAAAATTTGTTTTCGCGGGAGGGAGCTGCGCCAGAGCCCGGACCACCAGAGAATTCAGACGTTCAGGCGCCAAATGGAGAGGAGAATGTGGCAGCCATTCTCGAAGAGCCCGAGCCAAAAAATGAAATCAACGATTCGGAGGAGTTGCCAGAGGCAATAGAAACAGAGAATGCGGAATCCGACCATGAGCCACCTATTGCTCCAGAAAAGAATATTATTCCGGAATCAAAAACTGAGCTGGGAGATAACGAAAATTCGGAGGAGCAGGCGGAGTTTAGAGCAATTGGTAACAACAAATGCGCTTCTACCTACAAATATTGCTCCCGATTTGGAGACGGAGCCACAAACTGCGCAGATAGGGGAAAATGCTGAGGGCATACCCCCAAAACACAAATAAAACGAAAGTTTGCAGTGCCTATAAATTAAAACGCACCCAAAATGAAAAAAAAAGAAATAAATCAAACTTCTTGAGAAATAATATTGTTCTACTTATTTGCAGTAACGAAGACCAAAATGTCTCTATTAGCACTACCCCGTATATCGTAGAGTTAGATTTTAAGAATTCCCAAGCTAGTTTATCTCAAAGAGCTCACTCTAAACTACCCTCAGCCTCAAATCCCTTAACGTCTGGGTCGTAGGCGTGGTTTAAGCGCTCATCAATTTGTATAATTACCGGCTTTATACTGGGCCATTAGACCCAACCAAATCCCCAGTGTCATTAATGACGGAACAAAGCTGTCACCTACAGACCAAATGATCTACCACCCTTACTAGTTTACAAACGCTCCATGAAGACTTTACTGCATTTCGCTAATGCGTAATTTAAATGAGTAATACAATTTTACGAAAATCTACGGAAAAATGCTAATATGGTAAATGAAAATTCATTGAAGAGTGAAATTACAAAACAAAGCTAGAGACGGACCAAAACAGTAACTAATGAATTCAAATGAGCGAACAAGTTAGAACCAACCCAAACTCTTAAAGCTCCTTTTTTTTTAGATAGAGTGCTACTTATTAATTGCAGCAACAGTTACTGGCCAAGCTCATTAAAGCAACAAGCCAAAATGCCAAGAACAAGGCTAAGAGTAGAAAAAAAAATTAATACGAAACTTTAGAGAAATCATAACAGCTGTGCCCCGTAACAAATGAGCCGCGGGGGGTTCCCTGGATTAAGCCAAAAATCAACCACTTCAAATTTGTTGCCGCTGCCGTTGCGTTTTTTATGCAACTTTACCGAGAATTAAGACATAAAAAATAAAAAATTGGTAAAAGTTGTGCGGGCCGGGAATATATTCATTCCATTCATTCGTTCGTTGAGGGGTGGCAACAACCCCTAAGCGTAGACTAATGAAGCTATAAACACACGTAACTCGAAAAGTTACAAGAGAATTTTAAGTGTTTGCCTGCAGATAAAGCGAAGCGGGCTACAAATTGAAAAACTGACCATATGAGTTGGGATGTGAAAGTATCTTTGAAGTTCTCAGCTCTTAAGATGTTTGCCAAATATTTGTTGGGCAGGGGCAAAGCGAACTAAACAAATAGGCGGAAAAAGTTTTTTTTTTGTAGTATTTTTCGGTTTTTTAAGGGCTGGGCAGCCAAAAGGCGCAATTTAAAATCATATGATTGTCATGCGGGTGCTTCGGCAGGCAAGTTCCTCTCCTGGCAGCCCTTCCTGTGGATACAAAGACTCAAAAAAAAAGGCCAAACTACATTCAATAATGTTAACGAGCTGCGCGATTAAAATCAGTGACATAAGGCGCAGCCTGCTGCTGGCTGGCAGGCTGGCCAGGATGCCGGGATGCTGTTGCTCGGTTAGGGTCACTTCACATGTATTCCTGCCTGGTTTCGCGGTAGATCTAATCGCCTGTGCGCTTTGGCAAAGTGGCAAATGGACGCCGCATAATTTCCATTCACTGTACCGGCAGTTCGTAGTTCAGTTTGGCGGCTTGTTCATCGATAGCTCCTTTGGCAGCTGCAGCAGTTCTGATTTATCGATCCGACATATGGAGCGACCCAATCAATGCAATTTACTTGTGGGTGTGCACACAAAGCTGTTGTGGCATATGTTGGGTCAAGTGCATTTGGCCAGCAGAGTTGTATTTGCGTATGTGTATGTGTGTCTATGTTTGTGTTTGGCTTATGAGTTGGCAACATGATTAGCCGTGAGTGCTATGCATATGGTCAGTTCCCAAATATGAGTGTGTGCTTTAATGCAAGCCAAAGTGGGACAAGGGGTGGGTGAACCAGATCAACTGGTTCCACTAAGGCTATTTCATTGACATATGAGACGATTAGTTATATTCTTTTGAAGTAAAGACTTATTTAATTTTTCAACACAATCATTTTTAGTAAAACTTGGTCCTCCTCTGAATTTTTAGCTAAGATCCGCCAATTTTTGTGCAATCAATAAATATGATTTCTGAAGGCCTTCTAAATAGGCATGTGCTTTATAAATAGCCATATATTATATTTACAACCCGACACTTTTTGCTTTAACTAAGCTGCGAATCGATCGCATATATCCGAGCTGGGCCGGGGAGAACATGTAGAGCCCCTCTATTGAACCTTTTTTAAATCACTACAATCATCATCATCAAGTGGCCATTACAACCCGTTCTCGGGTTACGGCCGACCTCAGCGCGCCTTCTCCAATTAGAAATACCAAGGGAGGATAGGTTCTCCTCCACTTGATCTTTCCATCGGCGTCTTGGACGTCCCACTACAATTACTGTTGTAAATTACACCGGGATTCTGAGAAAAGTACGGGTCCGGGGATAATCTCGTGCGGCCTGGACCCGACTTGCAGGGTACAGGTACATGTATTGGAACCGAATTAAATATAAATTTTTTTAACTGAACTAATCCGTACAAATTCTCATTAAAAACCTTGTACGGGTTCTGGAACTTGCTTATCGGGATCCGCTTCAGTTATGCCGTCACAGCTCGTTGGGCATCTTCTGCGGCCCTGTATCGTCTTCTCCTGAGGTGCCGTTTGCGCATAGAAATAAGAGGGATCTGACTGGGTGCATCGACCTGTGCTTGGCTTGAAACTGCCTCACCAATAGCTTCCTCCCAGTTTAGCACATTTAATTTTCCAAATCATCTTTCACTCCACTAATCTAACGTGCTCGGGGTCGCCCAACTATTCGTCTTCCATTTGGTTGATTGAAGCAAATTGGGTGTCACGTTTTCGAACATATCCGGACCACCTTAGTCTTTATGAATTGACAAAGGCAGCTTGTATATCTCCAGTAGGACTTCGTTGGTGCGATCTCGGTAGTTATGTGAATCTATCCTTATCTGTTCTTTCTATAAGGCCTATCTTTTTGCTTTAGACGACCTTAATATTTTCGAGGGTCTGCGTTTACCTAGGTTGAAGCAAAATTTAATAGCGTAGCGTTGCTATGAATTTTTTATTTTCTTAAACGGATTTCTCGGGAATCGAAGTGCAAGAGCATGAGTAAGTGATTTTGGGTAGTTTCTGAGTTAATTCTAGGAGCGGCTTTTCAAGACTTCAAGTCTAGATACCATGGAGAATTTGTATTTTCAGAATACGAAATTTAGCAGGAGAGCCCCACACCTAATTCTGTGTGTTGCATATACGTAATCCAATGGATTCATATAAAGTACGATATAATTTGGTATCTTTTATCAAAGTTAAAATAATAATTCCTAAAACTATTCCAGAAAGGACATGGGAATGGGATTATATTATATATAGGTAGATGAGTTAGTGATAAAACTATGGTAGAACGTATCCTTCTTATGTCCTATTACTGTTTTGAAGCATAGGGCCATTATAGAACGTATGGGTCTGCCTTATCTTGGATGCTCTAAAGTTTGAATGACATGCTCATGAGACAAGTTACGT